>MNCI01021904.1:314479-370380 GCA_015680685.1 Gnetum montanum
CTCGAATAAAGAGCCGTTTACTCTAGGACTCCTACTGTGGGCACATGGGAAATTAATCTAACTCTGGAGTGTTCAAACTGCCAGAGCTTCGCTACTTCTAGCCAGGATTGGGAAATGAAGGGAGTGCCGCCTCTTATTTATAGATATGACGGCAGACTGCGATATCGCATACGCAATATCGCATGGAGAGACGCGATATCATGTATGCGATATCGCAGGGGATGCGATATCGCGGCTTGTGTAATCTGCGTCTCATCAACATCATTCTAAGTGATGCTTAAAAGTAGAAAAGTAGCCATGGTTGTGATGATGTAGCACCAAGATGTAGCAAGAGTAGTAAATGTGATCACTGACCACATCAAGGAATCATTTAATGTACCTATTGTGCCATTAGTAGACCTAACCAAAACTAGAGATGCACATATGTTAGCTAGTCCCTCAATGACTCTTGTTGGTTATGATGACATTCTTGATAGATTATTATAGATAGAACAAGTCATGAAGAACCTCTTTGATATCCATAGTGATATCACTATAGTGTAGTCTAAGCTCTTAGCCATAAAAGGTAAGTTGGTCATGGCAAAAAATAGGGTAGAGCATGTAAAAAATGAAGTCCATAGACTAAAAGAAGAGCTCATGACCTTGAGGGCTAAAAGAATAACTTGCACTCAATTTGAAACATCTGACTAGTTGGCTCACTTTAGAACTGAACATATAAGTTGTCTCATAAATCATAATATGAGAATGAAGAAAGAAAAGAAGAAAGTAGTGAAATGCTTTAGTGGCTAAAGCTGAAATGTACACACATGCCAAGGCACTCATCACATTGTAAGAAGAAAATAAAAAACTTACTATAAGCAACATCAAATTGACTAATGTGAAAAAGTAGAAAAACATTCTTGAAGAAAGAATCCATTAATTAAGAGAAAAATTGATGCGGGTCAACTAGGATATGAGCTACATTGGATGAGAAAATGTGATCCTCTCAATAATGGAGGTACACACAACAAGATAAAAATTAGCCATAGAAATAAGCACATGGCAAAATGAAGCAAAAAGGCATGAAAGGATTAAAGAACACTTTCCCAATCAAGTGGCATGAAAAAAAAATTAATGAGAAAGAAAGCTAAATGGCTAAGGTCCTAATCAAATCCATATCAATGTAGGATTTAGATTGGTAGCATATCTTCAATAGCATGACTTATGTCCACCAAGTGGAGATCAAGAATAAAGACTTGCAGATAGAAGATCTAACATAATACATGGGGTTAGCAAACTTTTGTTATGCTAACTTGGCTATGTTGATAGTAGGTAGACCTAGAAATGAACTTGAATAGTAGGTATTAATAGTCTATGCCTTGTACAAGAAAGAGTTTGCAGACAGAAAAGATGCTCTATAGAAATTACACATGGCAATATTTGAGTTAGAATTAGTAAAGGCAAGATACCAAGGCCAAAAAGATGTTGCAATGAACCTAGTGATGAATTGTGGTTTGTCAGGTGCTAATATCAGATCCTTGACATCAGACCCTTGACATTGGACCCTTAACATCAGACCCTTGACATTGGACCCGCAATATCATAGCTTGGCCAATGATATTAGATACACGATATCATGACTTCTATGTAAGCGTATAAATACACATTTGGGCACACAAGAAGAGTAAGTTAGAGTAAGTAAGTGTAATAGTAGAGTCTTTTTGTTCATTTTTAGTTCATCTCAATTCTTTCCCTAGTGCATGCCCGTAGTGTGATGATTGTAATTGTACGAAACCTTTTTTCGAGTGTGACGTACTTGGACATGTGCATGATCGAAAATAAATATCAAGATTACTTCATCATTGTAGCATTCACTTAGTTTTAATTACTTAATTGTTATTGTTATTTATTGTTTTCTTAATTAATATTTCTTTACCTGCATTTACTATCCTTGTTATTAAATGGGGAATGAGTATGACTTAATCACGGGCATTTAAGTGTGACTACTTGGTATCCTAGTAGCGTATTTAGGAGAGCTTAAGTAACATGCGCTTGGTAATCCTAGAAGTAGTACATGAGGTCCAAGATATGTATGGATGATTAAGGAAAGATGTTCATCACACTTAGGCTAGCTTAGATTTTGCTTCTCCTTCTCTATTAGCTTAAAACAAAGTTATTTTCCATTGCCCCTAGTTGTAGCACTAGCTTAGGATCATATCATAAACCTCACTCTGGACTAAACCATATGTGACAAAGTAAATACTAGTCCAGGTGTGAAGATAGTGAATTGTGATCAATGTGTAACTATCTAGACATCACAACTACTCATATACGGAGTTTGACGAGATGCGTGAACACTCGTATTCATATGGTTGAGTGTAGGGGTACCTCGCCACTCATCATTGGCACTGTTGCAGGGGATGGTGCTAGTTATTCAGATTAGTTACATCATCCAAGATTGCTGTGACAAAGCCTTGATGATATATCTTTTAGAAAAATGTAATTGCAAAAAAAAAGTCACACACGAATTCACAACAATGTCTCTCTCACAAGATTGTGATAATGCAACAACTAGTAAGGCAATTCATTGGAGAGCCAAAAAATTATATGATGATGAAGATGAAGTCTGGAGTACTCAATCTATTGTAGGAGTCCCCTATGTACATAAATGAAGACAACATCATCCCAACTCACAAATTCATAACCTGCATAGTGATGATGGACCCCTGCTAGTCTCTAAGAGCCTAATGCATATACAAGAGGCTGGTCAAATATCCCACAAGCATCGTAAGAAAAGCTATCTACCCTAGCTTGATTTAAACAACTTTCTCAAGTTTTTAGGAGGCTATGATTTAGATCCACAACATCATTTACAAGCCTTCCATGATGCCTATGTATGGAACAATGTTGATAATGGGTGGAAAAAAATTAAGCTCTTTGCTTTGACACTCGTTGGCCAAGAAAAAGTATGGTATAAGTCTTTAAAACCAAAATAAATTCGACGTTGGCCAACAATGGTGGAACTATTTAATGAAAGATATCAAACCTATGCAAGAGTGTTAACCCTGAGGAGACAAAGCCAAGAATGGAAATGGGGATAACATGAACCCTTGAACATGGCCTTAGAAAGATACTATTCATTGTTAAACAATTTCCTTGGCCATGGATTCTCTGAGGAAAGGCTAATGTACCACATTATGGATGGGCTCCGTAATGAAACAAGGGAGACCTTGGGGATGTATGCTCGAGGTCAATTATACAAGCTAAGAACCCACCAATTCCAAGAGCTTATTAAGCAGGTAGCAAAAGAAGAAGGAGAAATGGATAAATAGAAGAATGTTGAAAGCTATCAATAGGACCAAAATCTTGAATTAGTAGGTCAATGATCATGAAGAGGAGAAATCAAATCATCTCAAAGAGGTAGAATCATCCTTGACAATACTACAATGATTGGATGAAATTAAGGCAAAGATTAATAAGATGATGCAATGGGTACATGAAAAATGTGGAGAATATGCCAACATTATTAGAGGTGAAACTATGCCAAATCAAGAAATAGGACAGGACACCACACAACAATCAGAACAAAGGGTTGAAGACAATACAAATATAAGCTCAATTGCTAATCATACATATCAATGTAATGTTTGCCTGTAAAATCATCCCAAGGGCCAATGCCTAGTCTTGTCACATTTACATGATCATTGTGAAGGAATGTTACATCCAAACTTTATACAGAAATACCAAATTCAACCATAATGGGCCAAACCCCAGTCATGGGGGAGGCCACTGTCAAACTGGTCATACCCTTCATACCATCCAAACCCAATCCTTTATTATGTTCAACATCCTATTTCCCCAACTATGTCAACATCCTCTATTTCACCATATCATTATCATTCCCCTGAATATCATCAACCCATATCCTCTCCAACAAGATTACCACCTCATGTGCCTTTCACTTTTTCTTGCCCTCAATGTTCTCATCCTTCACCTTTTTCTACATCACCACCAGTTGTGTTGGATGGGTTTGCACCATAGCATTAACACAAAAATGTTACTTGTGCTACTATTGTCAACTGTAGTGGGAATCCTCCACAATGTTGAAAGCATCCTTTCTTTAAGCATGATCGTAGAAAGAGATAGCCCAACTCTAAAACCCCTACATCCTCCAACTCAACATGAGTTCAACACTGTGGTGCATCTTTCACCTTGAATATAATGCCTCCTATTACCTTATTAGGGTGACCAATCAATACTCCAACTACCATGCAACCTAATGAATATCACCATGTAGGGAGACATATTGATCCTTCCATACCATCTTATGTTCACAGGTGCCATAGTGGGTCAACTCCATCATGACCACATCTTATAATCTACCCCACTATGCCTACTACAATCAAGTGTGTGAACCCCAATTTAGGTATATTCCTACCACCACTTCAAAAGACACCCAGTGGTTTGGATATGATCGATCTCCAACATTTCCAACATGCATGGATCCATACTCTCCATTTATTAATTCTCACTATGATCAAAGGTTCAGTCATGGGGAAAATTCCCCATTCTAACAAGAAAAATTAGTAAATGTCTTCCTTTTTGTTTGAATTTACAATTTTTAATTTTCTATTTTTTCATTTCTAATTTATTGTTTTATCTTTTTGTGTGATATCTCATCTATGAATAAAACACACATGTAACCAGTAAGTTGAGGGGTTGTTCTATGCTATCGAGTTACAAGTGACTAATTATTT
This sequence comes from Gnetum montanum, assembly GCA_015680685.1. NCBI lineage: Eukaryota > Viridiplantae > Streptophyta > Gnetopsida > Gnetales > Gnetaceae > Gnetum > Gnetum montanum. The sequence continues at coordinate 319,216 of MNCI01021904.1, forward strand.
GGATAGTAAGACCAAAACATCCACCCATCCATTCTATTAATAAGAGGTTCTACTCTGGGTATGATGATATTCTTTTCATCATGAAAACTTTAAAGTAATTTTGTGCTCATTATGCCCAGAGCAAAAAATGATGGACTAAGAGAGAATGACCAGGGTGTGATGTCGAAGGGACTTGTGGATTCTCTTTGGTGACATTTGTAGGTGCTATCATGTAGCCTGGTTGTACTAAGATCCTTGTATATTTAATGAAAAATGGGAGTAAGAGTAATAAAGGCACTTAATAGAAACTCGATGTTGTTCTAAGGGTCCCACTAGAAAGAGATGCACCCATGCGTAAAGGTTGGTGGCTTCTCTAGATTATGTATCAAAAAGAGAGAGGAAAGAGAGTATGCCAAAGTGGCCAAGCAAAATGTATGTTGTAAATAAATTCCAACTCACTCCATTGCACAAAATGCCAAGTGATCATACACCTTGCTGTCATGATGCTCTTATGGTTGTCCATCATTGGATGAAGCAATGTGATGTCACTGATCGAAGGAATGGACTTGGTCTTGATTTTGGAGTGATGGGATAATGAAACATTAATCACATCCTACACTCAGTATTCATTGTGCCCTAGGTCAGTTACCTCATATTCCAATCTCTACAATCCGTTCTACAATTTGACTCATCTCGCTGTTCATGTATTTGTGACTTGTGTCTTATGTAGCATTGAATTCTTATCTCATCATGGTGGTATCTACATGTGTGTGTTTTGTGCAACTGGTAGGGATTACATTTAAACCTTTTAATTCCTATGGACATTTTCAGGCATGGTTACTTAAGGGCATCATAGGTAGGAACCTATTTTGGGGAGGACCCACTTGCGTAACCTTTGTAATTTACAGTCATTGTACATCATCATCAAATCATTTTATACCCTTCTAGTACTTCATTTCCAAATCTATTCTTTCCTTTGTCATCATTTTATAAAATGTTCCTCAAAACCATTACATGTCCTTTTATGTGTCACCTAAGCAAATCAAGTTTGACATTAAACTTTTTAGGGAAACTTCCTTGAAAAAACTTTCTAACTATAAAATCACACTAAGCAAAGAATTAAACATTTATTAAAGGTAATGAGTAAGGTATGAAATAATTAAACTTCTTTCAATAACCTTACTAACAATTGATCTTTGTGTGATTATAGATGACCCCTAAAAGAGAGCAACAAGGAGGACCTTCTCAAGGTGCAACTAAATGTCCAAGGGGAGGTAGAGGCCAAGGACCTCATGTAGAACATGCAAAACAGGAGGCACAATCATTCAGCATCCATCACGGAACTCCTGTCACTACAAAATCTGACCAAGAAAAAGGTGGAGAGGTCAAGGCTTAAGCCTATGAAGAGGAATGACAACTATTTGCAGCATGTGGCATGTCAAGGCCATTCAAGTGTTCCTGTAGTTGCCATGTCCATGGGAAGTGCTGACTCCATCAAACATTGGAGCATTGGCATGGATGGCTCATAATCCTTGCATAGAAGAGGAGAAACGTTAGGAGCTTCTTCAATGGTATCAATCTCAAAAGCTTGGAGCATAGGACAAAGGAAAGGCATCCATGGAGGAGCCACCACCACCTAGAACCACATGAGTTCCAACAAAATTTTTTCTATTTTTAATTCTATGTTTGTGTAATAATTTTGTTGTATTCATCTCTCCACTGTGGCATGAATAAATTCCTAGTTTGTCAATAATCCCATACCTATCCACTGTGTAATTGAATGAACTTTTTCCTCACTTTCTTTGACTCAAGGATGAGTTATTATTCAGTCATGGGGGTATGATGAATTGTGGTTAGTTAGGTGCTAATATTGGACCCTTGACAACAGACCTGTGGTATCAGATTTGCAAAATCGGGTATGGGATATCACGGCCTGGCCAACGATATTGGATATGATATTGTGACTCCTATGTAAGCCTATAAATACACATTTGGGCACACAAGAAGAGTAAGTAAGTGTAGTAGTAGAGTCTTTCTGTTCATTTTTAGTTCATCTCAATTCTTTCCCTAGTGCATGCTTATAGTGTGATGATTGTAATTGTATAGAACCTTTATTCGAGTGTGATGTACTTGGACATGTGCATGACTGGCAATAAAGATCAAGATTACTTTATCATTGCAACATTCACTTAGTTTTAATTACTTAATTGTTATTGTTATTTATTGTTTTCTTAATTAATATTTCTTTACCTTCATTTACTATCCCTATTATTAAGTGCAAAATGAGTATGACTTAATCATGAGCATTTAAGTGTTACTACTTGGTATCCCAGTAGCATATCTCGGAGTGCTTAAGTAACATGTGCTTGGTAATTCTAGAAGTAGTACACGAGGTCCAAGATATGTACGAATGATTAAGGATGGATGCTCATGACACTTAGGCTAGCTTAGATTTTTCTTCTCCTTTCTTATTAGCTTAAAACAAAGTTATTTTCCGTTGCCTCTGGGAGTAGCTCTAGCTTAGAACCATATCTTACACCTCACTTTGGACTAAACCATACATGATAAATAAAATACTAGTCTAGGTGGGAAGACAACGAACTATGATCAACGTGTAACTATCTAGATACCACAACTAGTTTGTTTATGGAGTTTGACCAAATTGTGCATGAATGCTCATATTCATATGGTTGAGTGTAGGGGTACCTTGCCACTCATCACCTAGCTAGAAGAATGTTAGACTATCAAGAATTATGAACAAAGGCCAAAACATTTGAGGAGAAATAGAGGTAGTTCATGGCATGGTAAGTGAAAGCAAATTAGATGTTTGTACAAATTCCATGTCCATGGGATGTATGAGCTCCATCACACATTGCTCAATTAGCATGGATAGTACATGATCCATGAACGAAGAAGGAGAAACTTTAGGTGCTCCTAAAAAAATGCAAATTTCAAAAGCCTAATGATATAGGAAAGAAACTAATAAAAGAGGCACCACCACCAGGCAACACTTAAGCTAAATCAAGCTATCTTAAAATTTTGTTTTATGTTGTTTTGTTGTTTTATCACAGTGTGTCTAAATTTTGTAACACATCATTATAGCATTCAAAGTCTTGCAAATAACTCATTAGTTATGTCATGTCAAATCTACCTCTCAATTTTGTAAGGGACTCTATCCTCATTTTGTTTTAACTTGAGGATGAGTTTCCAATTAGTTGTGGGGGTATGATAAAGTTAATTTTTGAAGTCCAATGACATGATAGTAATGATGTCATTTATTTGATGTCACTTCATGTGATAAATCATCATTGATACGATGTCTTGGGGTGCATGATAGCCTATAAAGATAACACTTAGGTGCATAGTACAACAATAATTTCATTCCACTAGTAGTAGAACTCTTGTTGTTTTATTTCATGCACTTAGACTTAGTGATTAGAAGTGTGAATGCTCATAGTGTAGTGTGATCTAGTGAATGACATGTTTATTTAAACATCTTGTACTTAGGCACAAGTGAGACTAACAATAAAGATTGAGCTATTTCATATTATTGCAACATTCTCCTAGCTTTCCTATTTTACTTAGAATAATGTTTCATGTTTTCTAGCTTAACATTTTTACTTTCTTACATCACTTTAGTTTTACTTGTAAATGTTAAGCATAATTCTTAGTAGCCCAATGATGGTTATACAAAGCCCAAGATGTGTACAGAAAATTAGGAATGGATACTCATCGCATAGGCTAGACTAGATAGAAATTATTTCCATTTTTACCATGTTTTCTAGGAGTCATAATGGCCACTCAACATTAGTTATCATACACTTGATGGTGAGCTAAACCATATGACTAGCTCCACATGGGAAGACAATGGTCACATACTTAAATCAATTACTAGCATATTCATGTTGCCTCATCCATGGATTACGATTGGGTCACATGGTTGGGTGTTGGATTCTTCCATTGCATTTTTACATATGCAGATTGATTGAGCCATAACTTTAAACCTTCTCAATCTCTTTTAATTTCCATGTCCAAGATTTTCCTTATGGCACCTAGGTCCATCATCTTAAACTGATATGATAATTGGCATTTTAGCTTAGTGATTTTTTGCATATTGTTCCTCGCTATCAACATATCATTAGCATATAATAATAATATCAAATAGGTTTATTAATCTTTCTTTAGATAAATATAAGGATTATTATCAATTCTTATAAGATGAAATCTTATTATAAAAATTCAAATTTCTTATATTGCATCCTAGGATATTATTTCAATCCATACATGAATTTCAATAAGTTACATATTGTGTTTTCATTGTCCTTAACCACATAGTCTTTAGGCTATTGCATGTAGATTTCTTCATCAAGATCTTCATGAAAAAATGCAATCTTAACTTTCATCTCTTCTAGTTTAAAATTTAAAGTAGTCACAAACAACATTAAATATCTTATGGATTTTTATTTTACCATTGGTGTAAAACATTCTTTATATTCAATACCCTTTTTTTGAGAGTATTGTTTTGCTACTAGCCTTGCCTTATCTACTCCTCCTTCTTTTATCCTAAAAAGCCATATACAACCAATAGGTTTTCTTCTAGGAGGAAGTTTAACAAATTTTGATGTCTTGGTTTTCATTAGTGATTTTAATTCTACATCCATAGCATTATTCTAAGATTTTATAACTTTTAAATTACAAGCTTCTTTATAAGTTTAAAGAGCATCACTAATACAAAAAATATATGAATCTAAATGCTGAGGTAGTCATCTTAGCCAACTTGAGCTTCTCAATGGTTGATCTTCCCCACCATTAGTTTCATCATCAACTTGTTCTACAATTGATTGTTCGTCCATATCATAATGATCTTTTTATAGGAACATTTTCTTCAACCATATCAAGTTTAGATGATTCCATAAACACCACATCTCTACTATGCATAATTCTGTTAGTATTGCAATTTCATAGCTTATATTCTTTTACACCATGGTCATATCCATGAAAAATTCATTTATTGGATTTATAATCCAATGTGGATCTACATTATTTAGGCACATGATAATAAGCTATACTAAAAATACTCTAAAATGATCCAATGAAACTTTCCTAATAGACCATATCTTGTGTGAGATTCTACCATCTAGTGATGATGAGGACATTCTATTGATTAAGTAGCAAGTTATCATCATGGCTTCTACCCAAAATTTCTTTTCAAGACTAGAATCATTAAGCATACATCTAGATTATTTTAAGAGAATTCTATTCATCCATTTTGCAACTCCATTTTGCTATGGAGTTCCTAGAATTATCTTATATCTAAAAATACCATGAGTCTTATAAAAACCTTTCAAATTCATCTTTCACATAATTATCTATTCTAAGGGCTTTAATTCTTTTGTAAAATTGGTCCTCAATAAGAGATTTATATTTCTTGAATTTATCAAAGAATTCATATTTAAATTTAGAAAAGTAAATCCATACTTTCCTAGAATAATCATTTATGAAGGAGACATAATATTTGGAACTAGTAACTAAAGTTACCAAAATAAGACCAACCACATCACTATGAACTAGATCCAATGTATTTTTAGCTCTTTTAATGCTTGCAAGAAATCTCAAACAATGTTTTTTTCTATTCAAGCAATGTTCATAGAGAGGTAATGATCTTGGGCATTATCTTTAATTATACCTTTTCTTGAAGAATCTAGATGGACTTTTCTTCCACATGACCAAGTCTTCTATGCCATAAATTTATGGTGAAGTTCTCTTTTTGTGTATGAAAAATTTATCTTTATTGGCCATTGTAATATCATCCAGCTGGTATAGTCTTCCACTTCCTTCTCTTTATCCTATGGCTATGATGTATTTTCCTTGAAAAGTTCAACATCTCTTGTTTCCAAATAATACAAACAAATGAAAATCATTAAAATCAGGCATATATAAATCATTAAAATACAAACAAATATACCTTGGGAATTATAATTATTCTATTGTTATAAGATAAATTTACTTTACCCTTACCTTTAATTGTACATCATCATCATCATCGTAGACTTGTCCCAACAAAGATTTTAGCCTTTAACTATACATGTTTTTCCAATAAAACTAGGATTAGACATAGTTTTATGGTATTCAAAAAACCATTTTCTTCTAGGTGTAAAGCCATATGAAGTACCTAAACCAATATACTAGTAATTACAATTATAGTTACCTCTAGTTATCACTACATACAAGTCTAGTATTTCTTCATTAGCATCTTCCTCTAGAAATTTACAATCCTTCTTCAAGTAACCATGCTTTACACAGTTCCAACACTTGGTATTTTTTTGGAAGCATCATTTGCAAATTTCTTGAATTTAGATTTTTTCTTACTAAAGGATTTACTTTATTACTATTTTCATAGTCCTTTAATTACCAATGCTTTAGTAGGTATATGAGTAGAAAACTTTCTTCAAAGTTCTTTAATTATCAGTCTTCCTACAAATTCATCAAATTTTAAAAAGGTACTTGTACTAGTAATATTTTGAATAATATTTTTCCATGAATCATGAAGTGATTGTAACAAGGAAACACATTGAACTTCTTCTTTCATTTTACTACTAACTAATTGTAATTGTCTTACAATAGTATTGAAAGTAGTAAGATGAGATGCAATAGTGTTATTTTTACACATATTTAATAGCAATAATTATCTTTTCAGATGCAATCTATTTGTGGAATAACTAGATTAATATATCTTACCCACGACATCCCATAATCCCTTTGTTTTCTTTTCATCTTGTAAATTTATAAGCATGAGATTAGAAATACCTTTATGAATTGTTTTCAAAGCTAGACAATCAAACTAGTTTCAGTCTTCAGCTTTCATGCTCTCTATTTTAATTCTAGTGATGCATACATCTTGTTTTTCTTTTAACTAGCAAATCCTCCATCCTAATCTTCCAAAGATTATAGTTACTACCATTGGAATTTTCTATTTATTTAATATATTTAGCACTCCTCACCATCTTAATGCACTTAATAAGATAAAAGCCTTGACAATCAAATGAGCCTTTCTCTAATACTAAATTCTTAATTTACACCTTGATTAAGCAAGATAATAAAGCAACAGAAAATAGCAGAAGTAGACATTCAATTATAAAAATGGAAGAAATGAAGGAAGAACATAAGAACTTATCCTAGGGAAACCTTCCAAAATCCCTTGTAATGGCTTCAAATTTTAGCAAGCCTTAAAAATCTAAGTCTTCTTAGTTTAATACTTCCAACATGCTTAGATTAATCTTACACAAGAGGAAGAGACTTCAACTTGAATTATGCCTCACACATCCTTTGATTTGGTGAATATGTGATGATTCTACGACTATCCAAGCATCTATTTATATAGTTTTCATAGTGTCATGCTTTGGGTAAAAGTCAAATTATGGAGTTGTAATCCATAATTAATCATGGCCAAATTGGGTGTAAGTGATTACATATTCTTTTATCATATTACATAGTTTATTTTTTGATATTTTGAATAATAATAAGATATCAACTATTGAATTAAATGATTTCATATATTAATTTCTATTGTTTGTATATTCAATAATTTATTTAACTATTAAGGATATGAATATAGTCCTTGAACAAAATCTTGAGTTTGTGATTCCATGACTACTATGTTTAGTAGTAGTCTAGATTAAATAAAAATATATATAAATATTAAAAAATGGATAGTGAGCTCATTTAAATGACTCTTCTAGCATCCATTGCATGATCTCATAAGAAGATATAATATAAGTTTTAGTTTAAATAAGGAAATTAGATGAGGGACCATCTTTGAGCATTATTAAGATGTACAAAGTAAAATAGAGCTCTAGTGGAGTAGGTTCATTCTAGAAATAAATCACCTTCAAATACTAAATCTAGATATTATGCAAAGATACTAGAAAAATAAGAAAACTAGCTATCGTAAATTAATTTATTAGAAGATTACAACAAGGTTCTCAAAATCCATGAACATCCAAAACCTATCACACTCAACAATATTGTAGAGCAAGAGGCTCTACAACTATATAATGGCTACTCTCAATGCAAGACACAACCAAGCAAGAATCTCTCCTACAACCTAGGACTGAGATCTTAAATAAAAAATAAGACAATAGAAAAGAACACCTAGACCAACGCACCACATGTTGATCTTATAGCTACAATCACTAATTGCACTCACTCAATGTGCTCATCCATTCTCTCTTGCTTAGCTCTCCACTCTTAAGAGCTCTTTCTCTTACTCATGGTTATCAACAATGGTGAATATAATAATATTTATGGCAAACCAGAGTATAAGGATCCTAGAAACCTTTCCTCAACTTAACTTGAAGCTCTTTAGATGTTTTCCAAGTTTGCTCACCTTTTTCCCAATGGTTTCCATTGTTTTTTTATATATTTCCAGCTATTTCCTAAATTGGGACGGGCATTTTTTAAAGTTTCCCCAACCATATAGTCATCTCTAACCTTTGGGATATGTCTCTTATGAAATTATAGCTCTTAGGAAAGATGTCTCCTATTTTTTCAAGATGTCTTCTCCATTGTTAAGACATCTTATCTAAGATGTCTTGCTCTCAAGGGAGATGTCTTGTGTAAGATGTCTCTTGTTAAGGAGAAATGTCTCCTCCAAGACATCTTCTTCCAAAACAAGATGTCTTTCTTGAGACTTCTGCCAAAAATATTTTAAAAACATCTTCTCTCACATTCAAGCATCTGTTAATCTTAGGTCTCTATCAAGATGTCTTCTTTAATCTTGAAACTTGTAAACATAAACACATATGAAATAAGAAAGGGGATTGGAAGAGGTGTTCCTACACCAGCTCTCCCACCCTTCAAAAGTGAACTTAGGTAAACAAGGGAGCAAGGTTTGAAGTGATCCTCAAATCATGAAGTTTGGTCTCATGGATCTATATAGCATAATTAGCCTACTGATGCTTTCAATGGATTAGGTATTCATGCCTCTTGACTCCTTGAGTGCTAGAAGCTTTCCTATACTTAAGTATGACTACCTTCCTTTCCATTGAAGACTTGAATTGATCAATAGCCCTCTTCAACTCATCTATGCTACCATATATGATCTCATCATTAGTTGGTCCATGATAGTGCATAAGATCTAAAATATTAAACACAAAAGGCATACAAACATCATTTGGTAAATCAATCTCAAAAGCGTTATCATTGATTTTAGCCTTAATTTTTTACAGGTCCCATCTTCTTAACTATTAATTTGAAGAACTTAATACATTTAAACTACTTCTTCTTTAAGTGCATCGAAACCAAGTCACCAATAGCAAAATTAGGCTTCTGGTTGTCCTTTTTCCTCTTGAGGACTCTCTGTTCAACCTTCTTCTTAAGATTTGATTTTGCTTGTGCATGGAGATCCCTCATCTCTTGCACAAATTTAGCACTCAATTGAAATTTACCATCAAAGCTCTTCAAAGTGTTCATCATCTTTGGACAAACCCATAATTCACCTCAAATGGACTTTTTGCCAATAGCAATATGAAAAGCATTGTTATAAAAAAAATCAACATGACACAACAAGTTCTCCCACTTGTTTGACTATCCATCACAGAAACATCTCAATATTTTTAGTAAGAATTTATTTACCATATCCATTTAGCTACTATATTATGGATGATATGCACTAGAAAATTTTAACTTTATCCCTAAAATTTTCCAAAGGGACCTCTAAAAGTAACTTTTGAACTTGGAGTCTCTATTACTAACAATATTCAAAGTGATACTATGTAACTTCACAATGTTCTTGAAAAATAAATTTGCAACATAAGAAGCATCACTCATTTTCTTACATGAAATAAAATATGTCATCTTAGAGAACCTATCCATAAGAATAAAAATTGTATCATTTTAACTCTTATTCTTTGAAATACCACTCAAAAAGTCCATTGACACACTTTTCCATGGACCTTTAGAAATTGGCAAAGTCATATAGTGTCTATTCATACCTTTATCTCTTTTGAACTTCTAACATGTCAAGCACTCCTTCATAAATTTTGAGACTTTTTTTGTAATATTAGGCTAAAAATAGTGCCTATCCAAAAGTTCTACTATTTTATGTCTACCCATATGACCTACCATGCCACTATAATGCTTTTCAAACAAAATCTTTTTCCTAAAATTAGAATTAGGAATATATAACTTTTTATTTTTAAATAAAAATTCATCTTGAATATGATAGTCCCTTTGCTACTCTATCCTACTCATCAATGGCTTTTTGGTGCTCCTTCAAACCTATCCAAAATTAACATCATGCTTATACAAAGAAAAAAAATCGCCCATAGCTTTCACATGAGGTACTCTAAAATTAACCACATAAACCCTAAACAATACATCAATCACCACATTAGCTTTTCCACTTTCGTGCTTCAACATAAAATTAAACTCCTTTAACTGTGCAACCTAGTTCATGCAATTTGCACTCGACTTCTTTTGTGAGTTGAGGAATTGAAATGCTTTATGATTTTTCATCAAAGTGAACTCCTTGGGCAAAAAGTAATGCCTCCAATGTTTGATTGCTTGAAGAATAACATAAAACTCATTCTCATATGCACTATATTTTTTCCTTAACTTGTTGAACTTTTCTAAAAAGAAAGTAACATGACTACCTTCTTATGAAAGTACCATACCAATGATAAATCCACTTGCATCCACCTCCACCTAGAAAAGCTTCTAAAAATTTGGAATTACAAGCACAAGTTCATAGGTAATTTTTGCTTTTAATAAGTTAAATCTCCCTTGGGTTTCATTATCCAACATAGAATCTTTATATTTCTTCAACAAAGCAAAAAGAGGCCACAAAATTTCACTAAAATGTTTTATAAACTATCTATAAAAACTTGGTAAACCAAGGAATGATCTTACCTACCTAACATTCTTAGGAATTGGCTAATCCCTAATAACCTTTACCTTGGTAGCTTCCATTTGAATATGATTTTTAGAAACCACATGTCCCAAATATATGATTTCACTCTTAAAGAAATAACTTTTCTTCACATTGATCACTAGTTTTTCCTCAACTTAAGACGCACCATCCTCAAGTGATTCAAATGATCTTCATAATTAGAGCTATACACCAAAATATTGTCAAAAAAGGTAATACAACACTTACCAACCAAGTCCTTAAATACATCATGCATCAACCTCATGAATGTAGTAGGTTCATTCATGAACCTAATGGCATCACCAACCATTCAAACAATCCATTTGCTATTTTGAAAGTTTTCTTCCACTCATCACCAAGACTAATTCCTATTTGATGGTATTTACTCTTCAAATTAATTTTGCAAAAAATATCTACATTAGTAAGACATCAAGGATATCATTCATCCTTGGAATAGGAAACTTGTACCTCACTATTATCCTATTCACTACCATGGAATCAATGCACATACTCCATTCATCACTATCCTTCGTTACACTAGCACCATTGGAACTGTCGAAGGTGAAATGCATTCCATCATGAAGCCATTTTCAAGTAACTCCTCTACTTACCTATGCAATTCAACCCTTCGATTTGTTGCCATCTAGTAAGCTCTCTCATTTAGAATGGTAGAACCAAGAATGAAATAAATCCAATGTTGTACATTCCTCATTGGTGGTAACTCATCTAATTCTCTTGTGAACAACTTGGAAAACATTTTCTTTAAGCCTAGCAAACCTATAGGAAGTTCAAATGGTACATCATCATGGTTAGTAACAACTATTATCATAATAACAAAACCAAAACCAATTTCATCACATTCCTTAATATATTTCATCTCTCCTAAAAAGATTAAGGAAGCATTAAGTGAGATTTTCTACCTTAATTGTTTAGCTATCATAAGAATCTAATCATGAATTTCATCAAGTGTAGCTACACTCCATCAAATTGAGCACCATTTTCAAAATTTCAAGTTCTCATAGGAATTACATTAGAAAAATGTATTGGAAGCACATCACATTTCACTACTAATGAACGATGAGCAGACCCTATGTCCAACCATTTGAATCACTAACTGTTCATGCATGATTTGGTCAAATTCTATGGACTTATAGCCTTCTAAGCACATTGGTCTATAGGAAGTGAAACTAACCGTTGCAATTACTATCTTCCCAATTACACTTGTAAAATGCAAAGGTATAGTTAAGTGTAATTGAGGCATATGATTTTTATCATTTTTACGTTATACGTTTTAAGTCATCTAAGAATAAAGAATAATGAATACAATAATTAAATTGCTAATTTAATTTAACTAGCTACACTTAACTAATCCTAACATAAGCATCCATTCCCACTTGTCATATACATCCTAAACATGTTTAACGCTACTAGGTTACCAAACATTAAGTGTTACTAGACTTACGAAGTGCCAAGCAAATGCTCAAAGTGGTCGTACTTATGTGCTTAATTAATCATTATTTAATATATCCTAATTTATTAATTAATTACTTAAAGCATTAAAGGAGATTTCATAAAACATTAATTCTTCCAATTCAAAAAAATTTTTTAAACACTTTAGAATGACCAAAAATAATGTAATTGTGGGCTACACCTTTGTTGTAACTTACCCATTATCACTGTATTGCAAGTTGCACCTTCCATATAATCTCTTAAAGCCAAAGCCCAAGACTTATCCTCATCTTAGTGTTAGGTGACTACAAGTTGCAACCTATTCATAATTTCAACTTCTAACCCACTAGAAGTCATAATGCCTTAGATATTTTCCTTGAATAGAACTAGGAAAATATAGAGTTCTATTGGTAAAAACAGAGTACAAGTTGTAATGTATTCATTTACTACTACCTATTTTCGACCTACATCTATTCAGTAACCCCAAATCCTTTATCAAGATTTTCAAAACATATGAGATTTGCATTTATAGTTGGATTGCAAGTGACATCATCACTTACAATCCATTGCAAGTGACATCATCACTTACAATCCATTGCAAGTTGCGCCTTCACTGTAGTTGTCCAGAACCTAAAACATATCTAATTGATTTTATATTTAACATAAAATTTATCTATTACTGATTCACATCATATAAGAGTAGTAAATTATAACTTTGAAGTGAGTACATTCTATCAACATGCTTGAAATACAAGATTATCTTTAATAAATAAATCTTATAACCACTCACATACTATCAGTATAAAATTTAATAATGGGATCATAAAGTTTCATACAAATGATTTTTATGTATAATGAAGTTGTAGTCAATTCTCTTTTAATATCTTCTTCTTAATATAAGTAGTGGAATCTCATGGATCCTTGGAGGAAGGCCTTTTGCAATTTTAGATACATACTTCTGAAGTGGTTACAAGATCATGGGAGAACATACCATGGTAGAATGTACAAATATTCTTTCTTGAGAAGAAATCTTGACAAATTCAAGTTAAAATATTGTTCCTTGTCAAGGGATCATGGGATATTTTTTTGCTAAAATCTTATTCCTCATCCATGAGTCAACAATATTTGATGGTAAGACTAATTTTTTGAAGAGGAATAAGATTCTCTTAGTTAAATTATAAATAGATATATACTAACTATATGCTTAAGCTAGTGGTCACTAGTTGCAACATGGTTCAAAAAATTTAATTAAAAAATTTGTATTATTATAGATCTAAGTTTTTTTATTGTTGTAAATGATCCATGTATCGATCAATTATATAAAGTTAGAAATATTTTTAACGTAAAATTTCTCAATGCTAATACAATCATTTGTGATAATATAGTGTTTTCTCACATAACAGATACTTGGAATATGAAAGCTTAATCTTTTCCTTATCATCTTGCTTCTTCTTGCATTCTACTGGTGAAAGGGCTTTTATTGTAGCTTCAACCAGCTTGCCCTCAATATCCTTGAGGGTATTGGTCATTTTCTTGTTCATTGCTTCCTAAACTTCATCCACTTTATCGGCCAATTCTATTAGGTCCATCTTGATTCTAACTTAGTCTTGCATCAATATCTTGATTGCATTAGAGAGTTCAGCTATATCTTTAATATTCTTTACCTCCCTTTGATGTGTTGGATCATGATTATGCTACTTAGTTGATTGCCTCTTCTACCACTCATCTTCCATACTAGCAATAGTGTCCAAGAGTGCTTATATTAGGGCCATGAGCTTTTTATGTACCTAGCCCATCATATACATGTCCATGCATTCTCTTATCTTCTACCTTAGAGCTTTCATGAAATGTATCAATCACTATCATTGGTTGAAGCCATGGTTTGGATAGTGATGAGTAGTTTTGATATATCATTCCATGGTGATATCTAAAGATTTATGATCTGCTTACCTCTATTCAATCATCTTCTTTTGGATATTATAGATACAAGCATAGATTTGAAATTTCTCATAGAAGACTTTAACCATGTCTACCCACTTCTAAATTGATTTAGGGCACAAGGATTTGTACCAAGTTTTTGTAAGTATAGGAAAATAATTGTAACTTTTTCCAATTGTTGAAAATTCCTTAAAGTTAGAAAAAATTATTGAATGATTGCATATGTAGTTGAGGATCATCATTGGTAAGTCCTTTGGAGGTTGGAACATCAGTCATGTTTATGCATTTGATATGACTATCAAAAACATGTTCCTATGAAATACAAACAAATTTATTAAGCTCATGCTAATCACCCTAGTTAAACAATGAAGCATCCTCATCACCAGATGATCTAGACAAGACAAATGTAAATGTTGAAACTGAGAGAGTAGGTCTATGTCATGGGTTTTAGCTATGCCATTGTAAGGTTCTGTTGCTCGTGATGCCTATTATATAGTTACCAAGTATTTTAACCTAACCTATTTTAATCAACTTTTTAATTATGACTTTTTGTATATTTAACTACATTTATAATTAGTTTAAAATTTTTAAGTCCTCTTTGACTAACTATTTGACCCATTATTGACAATTAGTCAACTTCTACTCCTTTATGAAGATGCTAACTACAACTCCAACTCAAATACAACAACTTAAACACTGAAAGAAAGAAACAAATCTTAAAATGTAATATTTCTTGGGTTGAACTTATTTATCCAAACCCATCTAATCCATTGCTAATTTTAATCTTTTGCAACACTCATAAAGAAATGAAATAACACCTACATTTTAATAAGGAAACCTCCACGATCTATACTATGAGGAAAGGATCCTCAATTCTTCCTACATACTTTAATGTTCAAGGTTGCATCTTAATAGAGAAAAGTCAACAAGTGTAGTTAAGCATTGAATAACCAAAGTAAACAAGCATAGTTAAAAAAAAAATCTACTTGCAATTCATCAAATATTAAGTCAAAGTGTCCATACCTTTGACAAATCTCCCATGTCATCGCGATTTCTATATTTGGCCAGAAAACTACTGATTCTAATGTAGAACTACAGGAAGAATGATCGTGCAATATTTATGATCCAGCCGAAAACCATGGCCATCCAGATGAGAAAGCCGGAAAAATATTTTTAAATGTATCTTAACACAATAAAATACATGGTATTTGGTAAACGTTTAAAATACAGGCATGCATACTTTAAAATGTATAGCAAAATACACAAAATATATGGCAGCAAATGGATGGATAAGGTTTAACTATACTGAAAACTACAAATTTTTGTGGTTTGCCCTGTAGTGGTAGTTACAAATGTGAATCTTCTGAAATTGTGGCGGTAACCTTTGAGGTCACTTGGGCAAATGACTCCTGCAGGCACTCGCAGAAAATATGGATATCCATGAATGGCTTCAATGCAACCACATTTAGTATCATGTCGTCTAGGTAACTCGTAATGTAGATTCGTAAGGCCTAAAACAAAAACCAACATTTATAATTATATATACTTATGCAGTTAGTGCCATTTAAGAAACAAAGAATGGCAAGAAAATTGATGATACAGAAACTCACAAGCGGAACTGGCGCACCGAAGAATCGAAAGTGTGTTACTGTGTTGGAATTCACGAATATTTTCTCTGCTGGTCCAACAAGGTTGGAGATCACCAGTGATGCCGAACCGAATGCTCCTTGGAAGGATTTTGCTGTGGTCTAATGGTGGCAACAAGTACATTATTTAATTTTTGAAATAAAATTGCTTTTAAAACAATAAAGATAATATGCTGTATAACTATTTCTTTCTGGTGCAGCGGTGGACTACCTTAGGGTTGAAGTATTTAGGTAGGTAACGCATCAAGGCTAGTTGGAGGTAAGTGGATTTCTTTTTGGTGTCAAATACGCGTTTCGTCGTGCTAATGGCATCCGAAGCACTATCGCCTGTTTTCAAAGAAATATCTATGAATATTGATACAAAATGATTTCCCCATGATACTTTGGGCTTTTCTATTGTCGTCCCCTGCATTTCCTGCGGTATCATGTCATTTAAGTATCAGTAATTTCTAAAGCCCACTGTTCAGTAGAGAAATCAGAATGGTACTTAAACAAAATCAAGAGTATTTAGCATTACCAGCAATGCGGCTATAGCCCTGGTGTTCAATGGCACAAGTGCCGTGAATTTTGTGGTCTTCCCCTGCCGTTTTTGGATCATCGCCGAAGTAGAAGAGAAGAGCTCGGATCGTTTTCCCTAAACCTGCATTAGGGTTACTTTGGCCTCCGCTGGATAAAAGAATTTGAAACGGCCAAGTAAACAATTAAGTGTAATTCAACGCCGCATTAGATAACGATAATTAATGCAGGATAAAGCTATGCGATAACATGTACTTACTGGCTGCATCACGGATGTCTAGGTAGCGCTTGAAAGCATGAAATATGATTCCAGAAATGATATCATTAACCGTTTGCAGCAGAAATCCGTAGAAAAAATGTAATTGAATTCTTAAAGCATACATTTTGTCTCAGTTTCTATATATGTTTTCAGCTTTTTTATCTGATAAATTTGTGTTATAACATTTTATATGGTAGAATAAAAAATAATGTCAATGCCGATGTGGTTATTCATCACCCAATAATGTTGAATTATTGGTATGGAAATATTGGCCAACATTATTGGTCTATTCATCTATTATTTGAAACTTTCATTTTCATATACTAATGTCTTATGAGTCAGTTACATGCCGTGGCTTTTAGGTTGGGGTGTTCCCTGTCGCTTTTCGGTCTTAGTGTTACTGATATGTAAAGCCTGCATTTGTGTGACATTAACTAAAGATTTGCAGCACTACATTAGGTGAACTACACTTGTTTTCTAAAGCATACCTAACGAAAAATAACAGTGGAATAGGTAGAGGCCAAGTGAAATGGCCATGATTCAGCATACCTATCCAATAACCACTTGAGCCGTCAGGCTTACCCAAAAAGGCAACACAAAGAATGTCTATGTTATTCAATTCTATTGGCCGATCCACTGCCCTCCTTTTCTTATTTCAGTCAATGTAAGGTTTGTAAGGGCAGAACTTCTGCCCCTACAACTTAAACATAGTCTCGCAGGAAGAATCTTCATTTGCTCGTTGTTGTCACCTTACGTGGAACGTGGGAAATGGTAATTGAATGCCACATGGCTGTGAATGCTACAACCGATAGAATGGTGACCGCACACGTGAATTGTTTACATCGTGATTTAACTTAGTGCATTGCACTAAACAGCCATTTATGGTGATGGCGGTATTCAAAACAATACTATCACTTTTTACGAACAAGGTGCTGAAGAACCAACTTGGTCTCACTTCTCTTTTGATAAAGACATTTAGCATTTATTCCCAAATCCAAGTGCAGTTTACCAGAAATGCTGCAGAAGCAGTCACAGCTTTTCTATTTAATTGGAAAAGATCTAAAAACTCTGTTTTTAGAAACTCGTTGTAAGATTTATTTCAAGCTTTTACTAATCCGTAGTAGGACCATTTTGGTTGTTTAGTAAGTCACATTTACTTTGTTGTTGTGTGGTTTAGTAAGTCACACTTACTTTGTTGTTATGTGGATAGAATTGTGCTACCACCCTGGAATTATCTTCCCTAAAAAATAAAATAAAATAAAATAAAATAATGAATTAAATATTGCCACGGTAAATTCTATGATGGTTCTTTAGATCAACAACACTGCAATTTAAATATAAAATTTTAATTATTTGCCCTCATGGTCAATTAGAAACAAGCACAGCATTAAACTTAAAACATCACAATAACAAATATGAAATCCAAAAAGAAAATGAAACTGATGTTTTATTACCTCTAACGACTCAAAACAAATATTGCATATTACATCTGACTGAATTTAACCAGTCAAGATCGTTTGGACCTTTTGCTGAATATTATAAGGGGAAAAACAAATGATTGCGTACAATTCTAAATCTCTCCAATATTAGTTTATTGACATTGGATTAATCACAGATATTTTTGAATAACAATGCAAGCAAAGGGCGTGCTTGAGGAAATCGCAACGCTGACATGGTATTTTTGATGGACTTAATGAGCGGCAGAGGTATGAATACGATACGATGATCGGCGCCGGATCCGTCAGTTGTCACTTGTTTCATGATGCGGTGGTGAAGAAACATGTGATCTCGCCGGCAGCTCAACATTCTGAGAGCAAGATCAGCCACATCCGCTACCGCCATGAACGGTGTTTGAAGCTTCTCCTTCAGCAATTTCTTTTGCTGTTGCTGCTGCAAAGACGCTCTGAAACTGGGCAGTGCCGGCTTCCTGGATGGATCCTGCACACTCTGCGCCAGAGCAAATAGAGATGACATCATGGACACTCCGTCTCCCAGCGAGTGATGGAATTTGAACACACACTGTTGTCACTGCACATCGCAGTACGTGAACCTCCCACTGCGGCTTGGATCGATCCACTTTCATTGTCTCCATCTTCGCTATATATACCTCCACTGCTTTTTCAAGAAAGAGCTTCAACTTCTAATGGGAGTAAATCAAATGGGAGTAAATCAACTTCTAATGGGAGCTTCAACTTCTAATGGGAGTAAATCAACTTCTAATGGGTTGTAAGAAATTTGATTTATTCCCATTAGAAGTTGAAGTGGAAAAAGGATTAATCTTCCTAGAGAAGAAGGATTAATCTGTAGATCAACAAATCTTGAGGATAAGTACCATGCTTTTCTTATTTGTCCCTTAACTAATCATCTCTGTGAAAAATATAATATTGCAGCAAAAAGTTTGTATGAATGATTTTTGTTACATCTAGGGGCACTTACCTACTTTACTAAATCTATTTTTATTTTCCTAGAGATGAATGTACTTTCTATTTAATAGATCATTTTTGGTCTAAAGATGAAATAAGATCTTCAGTTTCATTTAGTACCTTTATTCACTTAGATCAACACTTATTCTTAGTATCTTTATCTTTGTAATTTAGAGTCAGATGATGATTCCTTCATTGAGTAAAGAATTATCCTCACCATTTGAATAAAGTAGCAAAGCAAGTAATGTAATATAAACCTTGGTCATTATTATTATGAATCGATAAATATTAAAACTAGAGATCCTGAATAACTAGATACATATTTATTCAAATTCATTATTTTCGCTTATCTAATTCTTCTAATCAAACTAAAAAAATTTTAAAAGCACTTTTCATATATTATAGAGCTTCAATAGATTTCTTCATAGTAACTATATTTCTAATTAAAGTACAAGTGTAATTCAACACTCAATTACAAGTCTATGGTAATCCATACTTAATGTCAACATAAGAAACACATTGCTCTAAATCTAAACAATACAAGGATCATAAATCCCTTCTCAATTCAAAAGAAGTTCCATGCATACCATGAAATCCACTCAATTAGACAAATCAAGGCAACCTTGTTGATCTTTTGGTATGTCCAAACTTTAAAGAAAATGAAGAAAGTAGATTGGGTGTATGTAATGATAATATTGCAAGGCCATGAATAAGAACTTCACATGGAGATATGAGATTTCAAGAAACGAGATCTATGTTGAGATGTCAAAATAAAGACTACATGGACAAGATGAGAGTATGGATTAAAATAGAGCCTACAAGCCAAACTAAGGTGTTCCAAAGACTACCAAGATGTCAAATTGACAAGGGAATACCTTAGACTCCAAAGTGAAAAAGTGAAGTAGATGTCCTTAGAAAACTGCAAATGTCAATCTCAAATAGTATATGTCTATAGGTAGACATCTCCTTTTTTAGGTAGACATATCTCCTATATTGGGGGCTATCTTAGGTAGATGTCTAAACTTCGAAGTAGACATTTATACTAGCTGTTTGATAACCATTGCACAAACTCCAAGGAGTTATTGAAAACTCCAACACTATAAGATAATGTAAAAATCTTGGAAATTTTGCAAGCACTATTCACACAAAGAATTATCCTTGGCTATTCTATGTAATTTTGTTGTTGTAACATCATTTGCTTAATGTGATTGTATTGAGCTTAAAGTAAAAGGATTTGTAAATTTAGTTACACTTTTTCCTTGTTTCTTTCTCTTCTTTCTTGTAACCCTGTAGCGTTGATGTGCTTCTTGTAAGAAAACATCTTTGTTGAGCTTTGCCAGGATCCTATGCAATTAAGTGGTTTTGGAGTGTCAAAAACCTTTGGTATAGAGCTCAATTTTGTAAAGGTAGTGGGATCCTCTAAACCATATTTTGAGCTTGTCAAGACCTTGCGGAGTTGAGTGGCTTCACAGCAACAAAATACTCCAAAGCGAAGTTCAAAGCTTGTCTAGGTGTGATGCCCTTCAAACAAAATTTTGAAGAAACAAAGTCTAGAGATATTCATGGATTCTACCCTCCAAGTGTAAATGTACCCAAGTTGGGGAACCATGTAAAATTAATTTTTTTTTGTGGATGGAGCAATTTTAAATTAGGAAACTTATTCAACCCCGTTTCTAAGTTCTAGATCCATAAGTGGAATCAAAGCCCAATACTCTCAAGTTCATGCCTCAAATTTCAAGCGTGAACTATGGAGAAAACATTCTACACAAAGCCATTAATGTTTAGTGGATTTGACTTTACATATTGGAAGGCAAGCATGCATGGCTTCTTCAAGTCTATAGAATTCAAAGTATGGAAGTAAATTCTTGAAGGCTACACACCACTCGTAGACAACACCTCAAAAGCTCTTAAGCCACAGAACAAATGGGCTACTGAAGAAAAAGATAAGTTTATGTATGACGCTAAAGCCAAAAATTATTTATATTGTGCATTGAATAAATTAGAATTTAATATTATAGCTTGATGTAAGACTACCAAGGAAATATGGAAAACCTTAGAAGCTACTAATGAGGACACATCTATAGTTAAACAATCAAAACTCTAAGTATTGCAAAGCGAATACAAGCTTAGAATGAAAGAAGAAGAAAAGATTAAGGATTACTTCTCTAGGATAAATGATCTTGTTGTAGCTATTAGGGAAATAGGTAAGGACTTGTCTAAAAGTGATGTAATTATAAAAATTATTAGAACATTATAGCTTAAGTTCAGATCCAAGGTCACTGCTATGAAAGAAATTAGAGATTTTTCAATCCTTAAATTTGAGGAGCTTCAAAGTGCTCTGATTGTTTATGAGATGAATCTCATAAGTAAACAAAAGATAGATCAAAAGTCTATTTCTCTAAAATCAACATCAAAAGAAAAGGAGAAGGTTGAATAAGAAATGAATAGTGAAGATAAAATAGGTCTTCTATAAAGAAGAATTCAAAGACTTCTTGCAAAAAAAGGGAGAAGCTTCAACCAATTGAGACCTAATCAATAAAAAGATAAAGAGAAAGGTATAAATTCTATAAATTCAAATTTTGATGCATTTTACATAGAATGTTGGATATATGGTGAAAGAGGCTATGTGGCGTATGAATGTCCTAGCACTAGTAGGTTGCAATAAAAAGATAAACCTAAAGCTAATTCAAAAAAGACAAACTTCTACACTAGTTGGAAGGATGGAAAACAAAGTGAAGAAGAGGTAGATAACACTACAAAGGATTCACATCTTATCTACATGGCTCTCACAAATGATGATTGCACAATTAAAGATAAGGACCATGTAAGTAAAACTAATGAAAAAAGGTATGATCTTTTGTGCAATGAAGTGTTGTCCTTCCAAAATATTTGTATAAAGCTAAAGAAGGCTATGAAAGAAAATGATCAAGATTTATCTCTACTTAATACAAAATATCTAGACCTCTTACATGAAAACTTAGACCTAAGAGTTAAGAATGCAAAAGTAACCTCATTTTGTGAGTAGATGAAAAAGGAATTTGTAGATGCCAAACTAGTGAATGAAAGACTAGTCAAAGAGAAAAAAATCCCTTCACATTATGCTAGGATAGGGAAGAAATACATAGAATAAAAGTTTGCTAGGATGCTACCAACAAGAAGAAGCATCTACACAAAATTCATCCAAATAAGAGGCTACTCCAAAGATTAAAGTGTCAATTGATACTATGTCCAAACAAAGAGTAGCTTAAAGGTTTAATCACTTTAACCAAAATAAAGGGGTTAGATGTTACTATTGTAATAGAATTGGGCATAAGAAATGGGATTGTAATTTAAAATATTATCATATGAACACTTGCTCATATCATAAGACTCCATGGTCTTACTAGAATGCACCTAGAAAGTAAGTCTTGGAGGACAAAAAGAAATAGAGAATAAATGAAAAGGGAAAGGAGAACAAAAAGATATGGAGAATTAAACTAAAGGAAGAATGCAAAAGAAATTTCATCAACAATTTTGTAAAAGGAAGCCAAACATTATAAATTAAAGAAATTTCCATGAAAGGAGGTACTTCAAAAGAAGAACCTCATTCACAAGCTCCTTAGACATCTTCGTCTTCATTAGCAAGCAAGGTAACTAGAGGTAACTCTTCATCTCATTTAGAATTTCTTTTGAGACTATAATCCATGGTAGTTATCCCCTAAACCCTTCCTTGATGAGACATCTACCTATAGACATCTACATGAAGGGATAGATGTCTACTCATAGATGTCTACATCATGAGTTAAAAATCTATCTAAGTTTTGAATAGATGAAAAATTGACATCTACTAGTCAAGATAAATGTCTATATTTTCATAAAAAAAACCTTTGACAACCATTCTGACATAAATTCAACACTTCATTTTTCCACATCCAAGCATAGATAACTGAGGACAAACAACTAGGGCTTGTTCAATAATGGTGATTTGTGCATCTTCTCTTAAATTAATGACTCATAAGAAGATTGCGACATCTATGGATCCTCCTAAAAGAAACAAGAAGTTAAAGGGAGCATCTTCTAGTGCTAAAAATTCCTATACTCCTCAATTTACCTCCACCAATGCTTAGCATAGATTTGAGGTAACTCATTCTGTTACCATTGTTTCTGAGAGATCCCTTTGTTTTCAGCAATTTTGTTAGAAGGAACTTATGGAATTTTTTCAAGTATTGAATTAGATGATCTTTATTTCTATAAACTTCTATGTCCTTGAAATTCTCATTATGGAATTTTATAGCAATATTGTAATTTTAAATGCTAGTGTTGGTGCTTTTACTTCCATTGTTGGGGATTGTTAATTGAAGTTACCACACAGGTTATCAATGCCATCCTTGAAATTTCTTATTTTTATGTTCATAGGGCTACTATTCATTACATGATTGACATTTTCACAAATGGTGTTATCCTTGTTTCTAATGATAAATTTTGTGATGCTTTATTTAGGCAATATGTGTCTTTGCATAGTAGGAAAGTTCTTAGGAGTCATGGATTTAGAGGCTTCCACCCTCTCTCTCATTATTTTGTATAATATTATTGTAAAAGGGGGAAGTTATAGTTATTTTTTGCCAACCCAAGTCTTTGTTCTTTATTATCTACTTATTGACCAACTACTAGAGTTAGGCCATCCTATGTAAAGACATGTTAGGTATCTTCACTAGGGATAGAGTCTATGGACATTCTCATCTTATTAGTTTGTTGATGTATCAAAGAGGTGTTTCCATTCATGACATGATTAAATGCAAGAGAAGCCTTGATGAGTATTTTGAGAAGAGGAGCTCCACCCATGTAGATGTTGTAGAAACTAGCACTAGGCCACAAAAGTCAAGGAAGAAGGGATTTGCATCACCATCTTAGGCCTCTCCTTAGTTGAGAAGGTTCATATTAGTTGGTAGTCAAATGGGATCCACTCTCAAGAAGTTGCTTAAGCTACCACTGGAATTTATAAATCTTGAATTCTTTTATTATTTATCACTTAATTTATGTGCTATGAATGGTACTAACCCATTTTCTTAAGTTTTGGACATCACAAAAATAAAGGAGATTGTGGACCTTTTGATATGTCAAAACCTTAAAGAAAATGAAGATTGTAGATTGTGCATATGTAATGATAATTTTGTAGGACCATGAATAAGAACTTGACATGGAGATATGATATTTCAAGAAACGAGATCTATGTTGAGATGTCACAATGAAGACTACATGAACAAGATGAAAGCATGGATGAAAACAAAGTCTACAAGCCAAACTAAGGTGTTCCGAAGACTACCAAGTTGTCAAATTGACAAGGGAATGCCTCATACTTCAAAGTAAAAAAGTGAAGTAGACATCTTTAGAAAATAAGAAACATTTATCTTAAATAGTAGATGTTTATAAGTAGACATCTCCTTTTTCAAGTAGATGTCTCTCTTACATTGGGGGCTATCTCAAGTAGATATCTAAAATTTCAAGTATATGTCTATACTAGATATTTGATAGTTATTACATGAATTCCAAGGAGCTTTTAGAAACTCCAAGACTATAAGCTAATGTAAGAATTTTGGAAATTGTGCAAGCACTGTTCAGACAAAGACCTATCCTTGGCTATTTTAAGTAATTTCTTTGCTCTTCATTGTAACATCATTTGCTTGATTTGATTATACTAAGCTTCAAGTACAATGATCTATAAATTCAATTACACTTTTTCCTTGTTTCTTTCTCTTCTTTCTTGTGGCCCCACGGGATTGATGTGCTTCTTGCAAGAAGATATCTTTGTTGAGCTTGTTGGGATCTTATGGGATTGAGCAGTTTTGCAACATCAAAATACTTTGGTGCTAAGCTTAATTTTATAAAGGTTGAGGGATCCTATACAACACATTTTGAGCTTGTCAGAACCTTGTGGGGTTGAGTGGTTACACTCCAAAGCAAAGCTCAAATCTTGTATAGGGTGTGGTGCCCTTCAAACCACATTTTGAAGAAATAAAGTATAGAGGTGCACATGGATTCTACGCTCTAAATGTGAATGTACCCAAGTTGGGGAATCATATAAAATTAGTGTGTTTTTGTGGCTAGAGAAATTTTAAATTGAGGAACTTATTTAACCTCCCTTCCATGTGTTTGATCCAAAAACCTAAGAATGAATCCAAACACAACATAACTAAGTATCCTAGCAAACTTTGTCATATAATTCTCATCTATACATGGCTTGTTATCCCTTAAAATCCCATCTAATTCACAATTCCATAACTTTACACACTAATGAAAACATGAAAACCAAAATGCTAAGGAATTAACTAGCAAGTCTATTAGCTTCCATAATGATTATTACATGTAGAATTAAAACTAAAATGATGAACTCATACCTATACAACCATAAGAACTAAGAGTACTTGATTATACAATCTCAAAATAATTAGCAAATGTTGTAAAGCCAAATGTTTATGTGACCTCGTAATCCCCCCTCAAGGACAATGAAGTCTCTTCACTTTACTATGATGGCAACAGGATGCTAAGTATCTAACAATTAGCTAAAAATCCTAATTACATCATATTTTACAAATTTATGGGCTTTGAAGTCTAAAACCCTAAACCACATAATTCTTCCAATTCAAAAACATTTTTAAACACTTCATAATGACCAACTGTAATCTAACTATGGGTTGCACCTTTGTTGTAACTTGCCCATTATCACTGTATTCCAAGTTGCATCTTGCTTTTAATCTCTTAAAGCCAGAGCCTGAGACTTAGCCTCTTCTTAGTGTAAGACAACTATGAGTTGCAACCTATTCATTATTTGAACTTCTAATTGAGTAAAAGCCACAATGCCTTAGTGGTTTGCCTTAAATAGAACTAGGAAAATATAGAGTTCTATTGGTGCAAATAGAGTACAAGTTGCAATGCATTCATTTACGACTACCTTTTGTGAGCTACATCTATTTAGTAAACCCAAATCCTTAATCAAGATTTTTAAAACATATGATATTTGCATTTACAATTGGATTGAAAGTTGAACCTTAACTGTAGTTGTCCAAAACCTAAAAACATATCTAATTGATTTTAAATTTAACATAAAATTTATCTATTACTAATTCCTATCATATCAAAGTAGTAAATTATAACTTTGAAGTGAGTAGGGAATATTCCATCAACATGCTTGAAATACAATATTAGTTCTAATAATTAAGTCTTATAACCACTTAAATACTATTAGTATAAATTTTAATAATGGGATCATAAAGTTTCATGCAAATGATTTATAATGAAGTTGTAGTCAGTTCTCTTTTAATATCTTCTTCTTAATATAAGTAGTGGAATTTCATAGATCCTTGAAGGAAGTCTATTTACAATTTGAGATACATCCTACTAAAGTGGTTACAAGATCATGGGAGAACATACCATTGTAGAATGTATGACTCTTCTTTCTCAAGAAGGAATCTTGAAAGATTCAAGTCAAAATCTTGTTCCTTGTTAAGGGATCATAGGATATTTGTTTGTTAAAATCTTGTTCCTCATCCATAAGTCAAGAATATTTGATGTTAAGACTTGATTTTTTGAGGAGGAATATATGTTAAATTATAGATAGATATATAATAAATATATACCTAAGCTAGTGGTCACTAGTTGCAACATGGTTCAAAAAATTTAATTAAAAAAATTGTATTATTATATATCTAAGTTTTTTATTGTTGCAAATGATCCATGTATCAATCAATTATATAAAGTTAGAAATATTTTTAACATAAAATTTCTCAATGATAATACAATCATTTGTGATAGTATATAGTTTTTTGACATCACAGATTTTTGGAATACGAAAGCTTAACCTTATCCTTATCATCATGCTTCTTCTTGCATTCTACTAGTGCAATGGCTTTTACTATAGCTTCAGTGAGCTTGCCCTCAATATCCTTGAGGGTAGTAATAATTTTCGTGTTCATTGCTTCCTAAACTTGCTCCACCTTATGGGCCAAGTCTATGAAGGTCATCTTGATTCTAACTTAGTCTTGCATCAATATCTTGATTGCATCAAAGAGTTTAGCTATATCTTTAATATTCTTTACCTCCTTTGATGTGTTGGATAATGATTATTCTACTCAACTACCTACCTCTTCTACTACTCATCTTCCATACTAGCTGTAGTGTCCCAGAGTGCTTTGAGCTTTTTATGTACCTAGCCCATTGTGTACCTAGCTTTTTATGAAATGCATCAATCACTATCATTGGTTAAAGCCATGGTTTCGATAGTGATGAGTAGTTTTGATATATAATTTCATGGCGATATCTAAAGATTTATGAGCTCCGTACCTCTATTCAGTCATCTTCTTTTGGATATTATAGATACAAGCATAGATTTGAAATTTGGCATAGAAGACTTTAACCATGTCTACCCACTACTAAATTGATTTAGGGGATAAGGATTTGTACCAAGTTTCCTTATGCTTAATGAAAGTATAGGAAAATAATTGTAATTTTTACCAGTAGTTGAAAGTTCCTTAACATTAGAAAACATTATTGAATGCTTGGATATGCAATTGAGGATCATAAGTGATAAGTCCTTTGGAGGTTGGAACATTAGTCATGTTAATGCATTTGATATGAATATCATGAACATGTTCCTATGAAATACACGCAAATTTATTAAGCTCATGCTAACCAACCTAGTTAAATGATGAAGAATCCTCATCACTAGATGATCTAGACAAATGTAAATGTTGAAACTTAGAGAGTAGATCAATGTCATGGGTTTTAGCTATGGTCTTGTAAGTTGTACTTAACCATGGGACTTCATGGTGGATTAGCCTCTTTTCTTTCTTGTTAGCTTGGTCATCCTCATCCTTTAAAATATCTAACGAAATGTTATGATGTCATTTAATATTTAAGCTTTTTTCATTGATGAGGTTTTTACTCATTATAGTATAGCTCTGATGCCATGTAATATTCCATATCATCAATTAGGCCATTATTGATTAAAGCCTCTTTGATATGATGCTACGTAGCTATTGTTAATTTCTTTGAGAATTTACCATGAACATATCATCATTTCCCCTACTTATCTTGTTGATAGGGTAAGATAATTGGTGGTAGATAAGTATCCAACAAATGTTTAAATTCAACATGGGTTTTCCTTCTCTTCATTACATTCTTTTTGCTAGAGCTTATGAATGGGATTGCAATATTGTCTACCATATTACTTGTGATGGCCACCTATACATAAAGCTAATATAAACATATAATCTAGTTGAAAGAAAATGGTAATACTAGAAATAGACAAGTATTCAAGGAAATTCATAAATATATTTTCTAGTAATAATGCCAATGATAGGGGTCTCAGTAGCCATGGTCAATGAAACTATATCATATGAAATGTAGTGTGATGTAGTTATTAACTTTTAAAGTTGATGTTGATGTGAATTACAAAGAACACTTGTGCATATTGTTGCGTTTAATAAATATAAAAGATATATATTACATATAATACATATGATACCCATGTTATCTCTGTACTAACCTAAATCTTCGATGCAAGGTTGGAAGGGAAACAAACACTAAAAGATCGTCAGCTAGACATAGCTGATCCTACCTTCACTTGAGGGAAAGGTGGAAAAGGAAACGAAGGNATCAACCAAGGACTTCCCTAAGTGTAAACTACAGCTTGCACTGGGTTATTGTAAACTGATGTTCAAAATGTAAATGGTGATGCATGAAATTTAAAGAGAACATATGCAGAAATGTATTGTAAAGAGAGCATAAATAAAGCAAACAATGTAAATGGTAGGCAATAATGAACTGTATTGCATTGTTTAAACAAGAATGTGTACCGGTCAAAGCGTAGTTGCGTGTGTGGATAGAAGGTCAAGTGCTAAGCCCCAGGATGATGTGTGAAGTGCTTGGATGCTAGGAGTCAATTGTGTTTGAGCATCCTAGGCTACTAGTCGATGCTTCCCAAGTTGTATGTTCTCAGAATTGCCAATGTCCAAAATTTCCAACCTCATTTATTTGAATTGACAGGGTATTTATAGGGCTAGGCTGGGCTCGGGTGCGGAATTTGAGAATGGAATCAATGGCTGGAAGATGAGGGGAAAGTGGAACTAGTGAAACGTGTCTGATGGACAACTGTGTGTGAGTTGGATGTGTGTGGACAAGCTACATTTTGGACCAGGTGCATTGTATCTTACAATGTGTGGCTTACTCAAGCCCATGAAAGTACATACAATTTAGACCATGAGGGCTTGACAAGACCACAAATGAAGATTTACAATGAAATGATAATGTACAACAAAAGAAATTAACTCTGGCTTGCTTCAAACTTCTGGATCTCTGAATTAACTACTGCAGGGTGTCGATCTGAATGGTTCCATGGCTGTTTGAGGTGTCTCTGACTGAGCAGGACTTCCAGCATGAGTTGACTTGGTCCTGGCATGTCTTGATTTGAGCTTTAGCATGGTCACACTGCAATCATGCCTAGCATGTGTCTCAGTGTGTATCCTGGCATGTGTGTGCAGTGTGGGTTCTGCAATGTGTGTATGCTGCACTCACGCCCAGCCTGACCTTCAGCGTGAGTGAGGAAAAATACATTTTTTTGACATCGATTTTTGAGTTCTAAAGCTTGGGTCTTTGAATGCAACTGCTACCTGCCTTGTTACGTTGAGGGTGATCTGCCAGTTGAAAAATGGGCTTGAATGTGACTTGTCTGGAAGTACTTTCGAGTAGGTCATGCTGGACTCATGTTGCAGCGTGACCATAGTGTGACCTACAGCATGACCACAGTGTGACCTGCAAAAACTACAATTTTTGAACTTTGAAACTGGAATTTTCTAGAGATTGAAATTGGAGATTGTCAATGCTGAGCCCGAGGATGGCTTGCACATTCGAAACTAAGTCATTTTGACTTAGTTTAGAGGTTGTGAAAGTTGGTGACGCTGGACTCATGCTGCAGCGTGACCACAACGTGCCCTACACTTTAACTTGATTTTGATGTTGTTTGGAGTTTCTCATGCTGAGGGTAAGCTACCTTGACAACATGAGCTAGCTGGCTTGAACAAGTTAGGCATGAGTTCCATGCCTTAGTCAAGTTTTGCCTCCCGAATTCTAGGAAGGGCTTGGGTCGTTCTCGTTTCAAAGTGTTGGGCTGAAATTAGTGGTGCTTCATTAGTTCCTCTTTTTTGACATCTGGAGGATTCCACCCAAGAGACGTCAACAAAGAAGTGCAAAACACCATGAACAAGCAAGTACCAAGTATTATCCATTAGCCCTTGGCCGGATGTCATCACACTGTGTTCAAAAGTACAAGGGATTGGGGAAATGTAGTTCAAGATTAAAGGGGATTGGTTGTAACTAGGGAAATCAAAAGATGATTAAGGGTTATAAGTGTTGCCAGAGTTGTGGGAGAGGAATTCTCTCATGTGATGAAGCTATGTATTTGTTCCTTGTCAATAGCCAATTTTTAGTAGACTCAGAATCGAGATATAGGGGGTGTGTTGTTTGGAGAAACGGGACTCTTATAGAGTATTTGCAAGGCCCGTTGTAAACAACCAAAGCAACACAATGATGTGCAACATGGTCTCTTTGAGACACAAATGTAACTTTTTTCCAAGTCAATTACCTTCTCTCCTAGGGCTTGTATGAGAATAGCCAATAGTCCTTGGTCAATGATGTCAATGGGGTCATGAAGAACTTTTCCGTGCATTTTTCTCTTTGACCTTTTTATTCTTTTTTTTTTCTTTGGTCTTTTTGAAAGAGCTTTCTTGTAGTGCCATGCTCATGCTTGAGCACTTGCATTTTGCATCATGTACTATGTACTTTGTTTTGCGTTGCAACTACTTAGAGAGCTACAGTGTGCAACAATGTATCAAGAGTTTTGAGGATGTGCATCAATGTATCAAGGAGGTGTAATTGGATATGATAAGGGGGCATGATGGGAAATAGGGAATGTATCAGGAGTAGGAAATATACTTATGAATGGATTGATTAACCGAGTTACGTGCATCAGGAAGAATGTGATACCTTTTTGTCATGATGAAGTGCATCTGTGTACGGATGCCTCAGGAAAGTCATCTTACAAACAAAACTCCAAGAAGACAAGAAAGCCACAAATGAAATGCCAAATGTAAATGTCAGATGTGAAGATGTTGTAGGTGTTGGATGCAAAGATGTTGCAAACGTGTCAAATGTTGTGCCAGTTGCAAATTCTCAGGAAGCTAGTGAAGGTGCCAAGGCGATGATGCTATGAATCCTCTGAAAGCTACATTAACAACGAGTGCTCCAGTAGATCACCAAAATGATGGGAGGCAATGATGCTATGAGTGCTCCCAAGGGTTTCACCAATGGTGGGTGCTTGAATCAGATCAGCAACATGCTAGTTTAAAGTTCTGGTAGACCGTGAGCCCAGTTTAAAGTCTTTGTAGACTGTGATGTGCTAGTTTATAGTCCTAGTAGACTATTGGATGTTGTGCCAGTTCAACATCATGACCCAAAGACAATGCTAGTTTAGCATCGTAGTGGATGGTGCACTACTAGTTTATAGTCATAGCAGACTGTGAAGAGGAAAACCAGTTTATAGTCTTAGTGGTCTCTGGATGCTAGTTTCACATCATGGCAGATAGATGTGGTAGTTTAGCATCATACCAGATAGAGCTCTATGGTGTCGGTTTATTGTCATGACTCCAGGAATTTTCTATGGTATCAATTTTAAGTCATGATGCCAGGACTTTTCTGTGGTATCAGTTTTAAGTCATGATTTTAGGAATTTTCTTTGGTATCAGTTTTAAGTCATGATGCCAGGACTTAGCACAAACCTCAAGTTTATCAGACATAGTACTGTTTCAGGTATAAATGATTTGTAGGATTAGCGAACTCGTTCCCATCCATGTCAGCCAATTTGAATGCTCCATTGTGGTATGCCTTGGTGACTAAGTAAGGCCCTTCCCAGTTGGCTGAGAATTTATCTGAGTGTTCACGTATGGATTTAAGAACTAAGTCTCCTTCTTTGATTAGGCACTTATGTAGATTTTGTTTGTGTCATTGCCACTGTTGTTTTTGGTACTATTTAATTTGATCAAGCATTCGCACATGTTCCTCCTCTACCAAGTCAAGGTCAGCAATGCACAGTTCATTATTTTGACTTTCATTGAGGAGGCTAGAGAGAGCTATCCACAATGAGGGAACCTACAACTCTAAAGGTAAAACAACTTCAAATCCATATACAAGGCTATATGGAGTTTTACTTGTAGATGTACGATGTGTTGTTCAGTATGCCCACAATGCATAGACTAATTGTTCATGCCATTGTTTCTTGCTCTGATTTAGCATCTCTTTGAGCATAGTGATGATAGTTTTTTTGTAGCCTCCACTTGACCATTGCTCTATGGGTAGTAAGGTGATGAAAATTCATGTTGAATACCCAGGCTTTTACAAAAGCTTTTAGTATCTACATTGATGAACTATGGCCCATTGTCAGTAACGATGGTCATTGGAATACAAAACAAGTCACAATATTTTCTAATATGAAAGTGAAAATGTGTTTTGAAGTGGTCTTCCTAAGGGGAATAGCTTCTACTAATTTTGTGAAATATTCAGTTGTTGTGATAATGAAGCTATGTCCCATAGAGGATGATGGCGTTATTTGTCCAATTAAGTCTAAACCCCACTTTTGGAATGGCCATGTGATTTGCGTTGTGTGTAATTTGTTGGGCGGCACATGTATGAGATTACCATGCCTTTGGCAAATGTCACATGTTCTAACCTTGGAAATGCAATCATATTCCATGTGTGGCCAGTAATAGCCTAAGTGCCTAATCTTTGTTGCCATTTCTTTGGGTGCTATATGCCCTCCATAGAGTCCTTCGTGGACTTGTTCTATGATCGTTTGATCATCAATGCTACTAACGCACATTAGAAGAATACCTTTGTAAGATTTGCAACACAAGGTATCTCCTATTAATGCATATTGCCGGGAACATTTCCACACAGCGTCCTTTTGAGCATTTGTCAAGTATTGTGGAGGTTCGCCTCTTAGAAGGTACTCTTTTATGTCATCGTACCATTCTATCACACGTGTTGTACTAACGGATGCTATAGGCATTTCATCAAGAGTATTATTTATAGGTTTGACACAACTTGTTATAGAGCTAGGTAATGCATGGAACATTTTGGGTGTCATGTTTAAGGCTAGTGTAGAAAGTGCATCGGTAATTGTGTTTTTGCTTCTGGGGACATGTTGTATATTCACTTCTACTAGTTGCCTCACCAAATGTTTGGTCAAATCACAATATGGTTGCAAATGGAGAGCTTTTCATGCATAAACCTCAGTGAATTGATTAATGATTAATTGTGAATCCCCTCGAACTACAAGGCATGAGTTTCTCAAAGTTAACACTGCTTGAAGGCCTCTAAGAAGACCTTTGTATTTTGCCACATTATTGGTGCAAGGAAAGGTTAAGTAGTATGTGAAGAGTTGGACTTCTCCAGAGGGGTATGTTAAAATGGCTGCAACACTTCCTCCTCGAGAGGTTGAAGCTCCATCAAAGTAGAGGATTGCCTTGTAGTTATCAGGTACTATGTCTATACTATTAACATTCTCATTTGGGAATTTGGGGTTTATTGTCGTTTGATCGTGCGTTGACGAGACGGTTAATTGCATGACTATTTCTTGACCTTTTGTGGAAGATTGAGTGACATAGTGCAAGTCAAACTCTACGATCATTGCTTTCCACCTAGCTAACCTATTCGACTCATAGATGTTATTAGTGATGGCCCAGAGAACATTATCCTTGCAAATGATGTAAACCTAATTACAGAAGAGATAATGCTGCCATTTCTTCAAGGAGAAGATGAGGGCGAGGCATGATTTTTCTATGTCGTTGTATTGTTGTTCATAGGCGATTAATGCATGACTCAGGTAATATATAGGGATTTCGACTCCATCCTCACATTTTTGACAAAGCATTGATGCAATGGAGGAATCGAAAGATTCCAGGTAGATGTAGAAAGGTTTATCACTTTGTGGGGAATAAACAGTTGGTAGTTGAGCCAACCCTTGTTTTATATTCTCGAACACTTCTTGGCATTGTTGAGTCCATTGGAAATGTACATTCTTTCATAATAGATGTTGCATGGGACTCAACTTATCCGTCAGTATTTCGATAAAGCGTCTGATGAATTGCAGTCTACCTTGGAGGCCACGTAGTTCGATGAGGTTTCTTGGTGGTTGCATATTGGTTATTGCTTTAACCTTATTGGGGTCTACCTATATCCCTATTTCAGAGACTAGGAAATCGAGCATTTTGCCCGTTTTGATGCCAAAAATGCATTTCTTTGGGTTGATTCTAAGGTCATATTTGAGACAACGTTTAAGCACTAAGTCTAGATCTTTTGCACGTTGTTTACTTTTAGATTTGACTGTGATATCGTCAACATAATCAGAGAGCAAATTGAGCATGTAGTCAGTAAATGTGTATGTCATTGCTCACTAATATCTAGCATTTTTAAGGCCAAACGGCATCATAGTATAACAAAACATCCCCCAAGGTGTCATGAAAGTTGTCCTAAGTTGATGTTCTAGATTGATTCTTATTTGATTGTAGCCCAAAAAATCCTTCCATGAAGGACAATAGTGCATGCCCAGCAGTCGTGTCAATAAGTTGATCAATGCTAGGTAATGGGAAATCATCCTTTATAATGGCTACATTGAGATCACGGAAGTCGATGCATATGCATATACTACCATTCTTCTTAGGAACTACAACAATGTTTGATGCCCAATTGGAATAATCGATGGCTTGGATGAAACCGACTCGGTAGAGCTTTGTGATTTCAGTGCAGACTACTAACGCCACCTCGGGTCTAACTTTTTGTACTTTTTGTTTTACTGGTTTAATTTTTTCATCAAGGATAATGTTTTGTTGGACTATTCAGGGATCTAATCCTGGCATGTCGGTATATGACCGTGCGAACATTTTTATGTTATCTTTTAACACCTGAGTGATGTCACCTATGAGTTGTAAGTCTAGTAAGGCACTTAATTTCAATTTTTTGGCTTCGCCATTGACCGTGGTAATGGGGATTTCAACCAGAGGATCTTTAGTGATATTGTTAGCTTCTAGATCTAGAGTTTTAGCCACATTTTTAGGTCAGTTTGAGGTTTCTTGAGTGGAGGCTATCAAATCGGTATAGGTGGATGGATTTAGATCTAAGGATTCTAGGTTGATCGCTCTCTCTACCTCTCCATATGGTCCATTGAGAGATAATGTTGAGAGGATGTTCTTGGTGGCCATGGTGCTCATTCTTGTGAATTTAAAATAGGAGACAAGTAAGAGACATCCATTTGGTAGGAGAATCACAAAGTGAATGAACACGGGGTAATCAACAAAATTAGAAGATGCAACAACATAGTCGTGGTAGTTTAAGGCTATATCGGGCCACATGGTAGTTTAAGGCCGTACCGGGCCATTAATGTTGACTTGTCATTTGGATTAAGTATATGCACTATTTTAAAATTTTAATTTTTTGAGTGAACAATAAGATCGTGGGGATTTTAAATTTTTATAAATTTTACACCATTTCTAAATGTTTATATATGCTTATATGTAATTTTTTTTGTTGATTTTCTGTACTTTTCTCCTCTTCTCCATAAGAATTTTTGGGCCTCATCTCGAGAGGTTGGGATGACAAGGAATATTAGGCAAGTACAAAGCAAACATGTAACCATAGTAAAGTAACATTAAAATAAGAAGAGGAAATAGAATAAAAGGCCATAAATTAAATAAATTAAATTAAATTAAACTTATAAGAGGTTAGAAAAGGGAGTTTTTGGAATATTAGGCATCATTTTTCTTGCTGTGAGTTGCTAGAAATTTGAACAACAAAGTGAACAGCGTTAGCCAAGGCATCAGCGTCAACGTCAGCATGAGTAGGGCCATGGAGGGGAAAGGCATAGGAAAGGCAAGCCAGGGCATGGGAAAGAAGCAAGCAGATCTAATGTTCATGGAGGAGAGTGAAGGGCTTCTCTAGCGTTTCCCCCAAGGTAGGATTCCAACATGGAAGAAGGCTTTGCACGGGTGAATTCTTTTCTCCAATTTTTCTCTGGTAGCAACGTTACTCAGGGTAGAACTTCGGCTAGGATTTGGGCTTTGGAATTTCTAGAGTCATGGGGGTTTCTAGTTTTTTCAAGGTTTCTGGCCCTTTTCATTTTTTGGCATGCTTTTCGCAGGGTTTATGGGTGTAACATGAGTGTGGGGAGGAAGACTTGTCTTTCAAGTTGTAGCGTGAGTTGCATTTATGAGCTTGGGATTTTCTTTGTTTGTAGAGATTTTCTTGATTTTTGAGAGCGGTGCGACTTGTAATTTTTTAGGGTAGTGTTGTGAATTTTTCTGGATTTTGGGGCAGGAATGAACACCGTGACTTAGAATTTTGGGAAAATTTTTTCCATTTTGGTGGGCAACGTGACTACAAAAATTTTGACTTTGGAGTCAAGGTAGCCTAACTACAAATTTTTTTGATTTTTTAGAGGGGCAAGAATGGTCAGTACAACTGTAAATTTTCAATTTCAAAGGGGCAGCGTAACTACACATTTTTGATTTCTGTAGGAGCAGCGTGACTGCACAATTTTGAATTTTTGGGGAGCCTAGTGTGACTTGTAAATTTTTGATTTTTAGTCTCTGGGCAGCATGCGTGTATATTTTCAGCCTTAGTCAAGACAACATGACTGCAAATTTTTGAGTTTTTTGGCAAGGCTTTTTTTTTCTAAGAAGGACATAGTCAACGTGAATGTGGGTAGGATTTTTTTTTCTTGGGGAAATTTGCAGTTCCAACGTGAGCTAGAATGTGGGATGCTGGGATGAGTGTTGAAGGGAAGACCCATCATGACTTGCTGGTGGAAAGCCTTGCATGACTTACTAGTGGGATGGGAAGGCCCAACGTGACTTGTTGGTGGCTTGGTTGCAGGACCCAACGTGACTTGGTTTTGGAGATGCTAAAGATACCCAACCGAAGCTGGAACATTGCTACTGGGTACCCTTATTTGCTAGTTTTCATGTTAATACTATTTATTTGTTTTCCTGAGATGGATGTCTAAACCTTGTTTGAGTAGATGTTTATGTTTCATGAATTAATTGTGAAATGGATATTAATGTATCCCAGTGAGCGTCAGATACATGAAATAGATATTGGTGTTCTTGTCTCATGTGGTGCGATATTTCTTTATGTGATTTTTTTGGTTTTATGTGATGTTGATCTATTGTTAGTTCTTGGATTTTTTACTTACCCAATGTTTCAGTTGTATGCAGGGGACCTAAATCTTCTCTCGTCATTGAGCTTATTGGTGTACTTTCTTGGTTTGGCCCCTTTGGGCCGGACATACCTTCCTATGACATGCGAATTGGGCCCCATGTGATATGGTTCCATCCCAATGCTAGTTTGTTCTTGTTGTTTATATTGAAAAATTTTAGTGTTGTTATATGATCTCATCTAAGTGAATAGATGGCTCGTGATATTATTGAGACCGTGTTGCCTGGGTCTACACAAGACATGCTAGCCTTTATCACTGATATCGATGAGGAACTTTTTAGAGTTGAGGGAGGCCCTGCTGAGGGTCCTAGATTCACTTGTCCTTTGACTCATGTGTGGGAGCTACCTGCATGTAGTAATTACAACAATAGCAACACACTTTTCTTAGCCCTCCGTGTGCATACTTTATTTTAGAACCTACCCAAGACAGTATATAAAGTGGACAGGTATGCTTCTTTGCATCTTACTTTAACTTGTGATTTCTTTTTAATTTTATGTCATCATCTAAATGTGAATGTTGTTTTCCTATGTAGGCCCTGTTTTGATGAACATGGGATGCACGATGATGATGGTGGGCTTGGTTTAATGCGCATAGCGCTAGAGACATTTATGGTGCACCCCATTTTTCATGCCGCAGTGTTGGACTAGACAAAGATGGCCCTTGTTGACTCCCATAGGTAATTTTCAAGAGCCTTTCAGCGTTGCCAAGCTAACGGTTGGTTACATAAGGATTGGTCTCCTAATGGGCCAATTCTTCCTCAAAGGGTTGATCCTATGCCCACCTCACCTTCACTAGTCACAGATGGTAAGTGACCGCACCTTAGACTCCATTTTTCTTTCATTTGGCATCATTGTGTGTCATGTCACTTTTCTAACTTTTCACTCTATGTTTTTCTTTTACAATAGCCATCCCCCCAAAGAAGTTTCCATCACTACAGGGCATATTGAGGCTATGCTTTTTATGAAGTATGGGGAGGTAGAGCAATAAAAAAAATGGTTACAGAAGCAAGCTTCTGATTTGATTATCAGTCACCTCACCCGGGCCAGTTTGATGGACCTATTTATAGCCTTGACTCCTAGCATTTTGACTGCTAAGATGGTTACAATTGTTAACTCTTTAAGTGGTGATGCTTCTC
Organism: Gnetum montanum; assembly: GCA_015680685.1. Lineage (NCBI taxonomy): Eukaryota > Viridiplantae > Streptophyta > Gnetopsida > Gnetales > Gnetaceae > Gnetum > Gnetum montanum. Next base: position 357,783 of record MNCI01021904.1, read on the forward strand.
ATTTTACCACATAGGTTTGGGAAGTAAAGGTATCATTCCACCTAACCATTGAGTTTCTTTTCAATCTTTTTGGCATTCCCATGAATGGTGCCGTGGTAGCCATAGATAAAGCAACTAAAGACGAGTAGGTCATAAGGGAGCTTGAGTAGTGGTTAGGTGTGTCTAAGGACCCTAAGGGATTTTCCATGCGAGAGGATACTCAATCGATGGAAGTGAACTTCTTGTATCCTCTCTTTCGGGCACAGGCATTCCCCAAATCTCTTTCTCAAGGGAGAAACCTTGGGATCGAGTTTGCACATGTGATGCATGTGGTTTTGGAGATAGGAATGCAATACAATTGGGTAAAATTTTTGGGATTTGGCCTTTTTGGGGAAATCATCAGGTTACGTTCAAGAATCCATGCAAAATCCTACTTCACCTTTACCTTCTTTGCAGGGTACCTGCGCAGGTTCGCTGAATTCCTAGTAGTTCATGAGGATAACCACTACATTTTGAGAGATCGTTCACAACTATCCCGCCCTTGGATTCACCACTTAGATAACACCACTAGATCCCAGGATCCATCGGAAGACATTAAGGAGTCTGTATCGGTTACTAGTGGAGGTGTGGCCAGCCGCTCTCAACATTCCCATGACAGCTTGGGATTGGAATTACGTAGGCTGTGCACATCTATTAAGAGGGATGAACGTTTGATTGGTGAGACTGTTGGAAAGTACAAGGCAAAGGTAAAGAGGAAAGAACACCCTATGGAGTCTGCTCTAGATGTGATACCCCCAAGGACAAAGAAGATTCGGTTTATATTGCCAATGGAGGGTAAGTGGCTTGTTTCATTATTATATATTTACTTTTTTGGTTTATATGGGTGTACCTATGTGCTATATCATACTAACCTTAAGGTTCCAGTGTTATTTCAGAGGAAAGTCTAGAGAAGGAGAGAGAGTTTATGACTCTGATACTTGAGGAGGAAGGAAAAGAAAAGGAAGAAGTAATTGAGGAAGGAGAAATTCTTGCCCCACAAGAGGAGGATGTGATAAGAAATGTGGGGACAAAGCTTGTGGAGGCCTTGGATGCACTTAGGCATTCAAGTAATGAAAGGGATGTCCTTGATGGTTTCTTTGACGGATCTTTGCAGCTTGGTAATCCACCCAGGCTAGACAACAAAGGTCTTTTCGATATGTTCCTCTTTAGCTCAATCTATATTTTGCATCTTTTGATTTTTATGTGTTTTTATTGATTATTTTAACTATTTTGGGGTAGATGTTGAAATTCCTAAGGCATCTATATCTTGGGAAGCGGCGTCAAGATCGTAGGTTCCAATTGAAGAAACCTCCCCTACTCGTCCCACATCAATTGACCCGTTCAGGCCATGGCTTGAGATGCCTAGAAAAATGGATTTTGTTACAGGCATTGTTAATGAGGTGGTCATTCGCTTATAAGAAGCTCATCCAAAACTAGGTGTGTGTACATTACATGTCATGCTAAGTGTCTGGTTTTACTGTGTTTCTTTGTGTTTGTATTTGATCATGATTAATTTATGTGTGCACCTGCAGGTGCCAAACTCCAGTGGGATCCTTCTGAAGCTACTCATATTGATGCTCTCCCTGAATTGCCATGGAATATTGAGCAAGTCCCAAGAAATATTTATGATGTGGTTTCTAGTTGCGTCGTACAAAATGCCAAGAAAGTTTGGACTTTAAAGCATTCGACTAAGCATCTATGGGATGAGGTTCACACACTGAAGGAGACACTAGCAAAAGAGAAAGAGGAGAAAAGGGATCTCCAATCCCATTATGACTTTGCTGCTACTAGGTTGTTTGGTGATAGCACATGGTGCTCATCTGAAATCACCTACGCACGTTATTGGACGGTTTTGAATAGTAAAGTGTAGGCTACACGGGACTTAGCAAAATAAAGAGCATAGATAGATTTGTTGAATAGGAAATGTCAAGATTGGAAATCCTTTGCTGCTAAAGTACAGAAGTGGGGCCAAGACCAAAAGGACCACAAGCATCAGTAGAAGAAATGGTTGAAGGAGTAGTCAGTTGAACATCACCGAATGGAGATGTTCATTGATGGGTTAGGTTTGCAGTCTACTTATGATAGGTTTGCTAAGTGCACTAAGGTGGAGGGATCTCCTAAGAGAACAATTACTACCACCTCTGGGGAGGCTGCAACAGGCGTGTTCTCTCTTGAGCATCCTACTTGGACCCAGGTGGACAAGGGAAAAACACTTGCTAGCATTGATCTTGGCTTAGAGGAGGATTGGGCAAATGTGCCCGAGAAGGAGATTCTATGGCATTTGGAGACCAAGTTGGGGCCTTCCTCACTTGTGAGTGTTTTATTGTGGCATTTATTTTTTGTATGATTTTATTGTTTTCATTGTTAGTGTTACCATGTTTTCTAATTTCTATGTTTATGATTTGCTTTACTACCCTTACCTATTTTGTTTTGTTTTTTGTTTTCTATTTGTAGGGACATGTTAATGATGGAGCTGGTCCTAGTGGAGCAGGAGCAGATGATGAAGAGGATCTTGGGGATCAACCCCATCCATGAGCTTTGTGTTAGTCAGACTTAAGTCATTAATTGTTTTTATATTTTTGGATGTTTGATGGAATGTATAAAGACTGGTGTAATGACCTAGATTTAATTATGGTATAAAAATGGTTGCATTCCTTCATTACTTTGATTTTCCCTGTATATATATATATATATTATTTTTCATTGTTTTCTTAAGTATATTATGAACATATGCGTGTAGCTAAATGTAACATAAATTTCTAAAATGTAAAGCGAAACATAAGGCAATTATTTGAAAGAGAAGGCAACAAGCATGCATGAATCTAAATTGTAACTTGTAACTTCTAAATGAAAATTCAATGTAAAATGATGAGAGTTCATGAATTTGTAAATTGTTGGCTCTAGTTTAAAGCCATTTCAAGCTGGGTACATCAGTTTAAAGTCATGGTGGACTGTTGCATCTATTGTTAAAGAAAGAAGGATTACCAGTTTTATGCCATGGTGGGCCAAAGGTAGTAATGTTTTCAGAAAGTTTTAAATAGAACCGGCCATTTCTGACCATGACTAGTTTAATGTCATTGCAGATGTTTGTTGGCAGTTTAATGTCATACCAAATGATCGGTAGTTTAACATCATTTCAGATAGTTGTAGTTTAACGTCATTTCAGATAGTTGTAGTTTAACATCATTTTGGATATTTGTAGTTTAACGTCATTTCGGACATTTTTAGTTTAACATCATTCCGGAAAGATGGTAGTTTAACGTCATTTCAGACATGTGGTAGTTTAATGTCATTTCGAACATGTGGTAGTTTAATGTCATTTTAGACATGTGGTAGTTTAACGTCATTTTGGACATGTGGTAGTTAGTTCTGTTTATTCTGTTTGTTGAGTTGCTTCTTGATCCTTTGTAGCTTAACATGTGGGGTTGGGCATGTGGGTAAGATCTTATACTCATCTTCCCCTTCATCGGTGATATCAAAGGGTAATTCCGACCAAGAGACATCAGCAGGGATGACACCTATGTTTGTATTGTCTGGTGTTTCCTCAGTTTCAGTAGGATTGGGATTTAACATTGGATTTATGTTTTGAAGTATGCTCATGGTTCCTTGCTTAGGCTCAACGAAATTAATTTCTGACTCTTGATCTACTCTAGGGTGTGAGGAAGTAGGTGGTACTATTGCATCCCCATATATGATGATCTCACCACCCTTGTAAGGAAACTAGATCTCCTGATGGATTGGGGAGGATACGACTTTAAGTTGAGCCAACCAAGGACATCCTAAGATTAGATTAAATCCTAGCATTTCATCAACCACTATGAATTTAGCTGATGTGGGGAATTGGTCCCTGGCTATGAAATCCAAGGTAACCATACCTTTCACCCCAACACGGGGACCACTAAAAGATTTTAGAAAAGAAGTTGTCGTGGGCTGTAGTTGTTTAGTAAGTCCTAGTTTTTTGATGATGGGAAAAGGTATTACATTGGTTGCCGCACCATCATCGACATGCACCCTACGTAACTTGAAATGATTAACCTATATCGTTATGAACATAGGGGTTGTAGTAACTTCTCCCGTTTTGTCATCTAGCTTAATGTTCTTAGTGTGAAACTCTAGGGATGTAGTCTTCAATTCCTGAGGTTGCATGGAAAATACGACATGAATGGATGGTCCATCTACAGAAAGGTCCTCACTAATAGGGATCGAAGTCAACATACGCATGAGAGCTTCTCGATGTACTGGTGAAGTCATTACTAGATCATATAGGCTTAAAGAAGTATTCTTTTGTTTCAAAGCTTGTGTGACTTGGGTCAACGCACATGCTAGATCTTTACCATTTGGGGCACCATTGTCTGTGGAGATTTGGTCCATTTGAACCAGCATTCATATTTCTTGTGGATGATTTTTTAAGTTAGTATCTGAGGATGTTGGGTTTGGGACATAACTTGTGACATTATCCTCATTTCGATGACTCGTACTAGGCTTATTAATGGACAGACTCATGGGAATAGCATTTAGCGGTGTTGTCTTTAGTGGTCCCAATTTGTGTTGATTGTTGTCTCTTTCCAAGCATTCTCTCGTTAGTCTATCGGCAAGACATTCTCTCAGAGGTTGCTGGGGAATGGAGGTGGGTTATGTATCAGGGCATTTTGGCACCCGAATCACAAAGAGAATGGGTCGGTTTTTAGATGGTGTGGTTCTTGCTACAACAGAAGAAGGTACACAGATGACGAATGGTTTTGGTGGTGTGGGGGATGTATGCATGATGAAAGGGGTTTGAGGATATGTTGGGGTAGGTGTGTTTTCTGAAGGCCTGCAAATCACAAAAGGTTTTCGAGAAACATCTTGTTTGTCTTCCACATGGATAGTATTAATCACATATGGTGCATCATTGGTATTGAGAGGATCCTTGTAGACCCCCCATGGATTGGTTTTGGGGTCTTACTTGGTTTGCTTCATCAAATACAAATTCACCCCTATCAATCATGAATTGTATATCCTGTTTCAATGTAAAGTAGTAATCAGTTCCATGACCACACTGTTGGTGATATTCACAAAACCTATCCAACCTAAAGCCCTTTAGAATGGGGGGTTCATTGGTTGTTGCTAAGGCTAGGTTCTTGGCAAACTCACAAAATCGATCATGTCTTTGAGAGGCCGTAGGAGACATTTGTTTGTGTTAAATTAGCCTAGCCTTTAGAAGTTGATCAAGAAATTGTGAAGGCTTCATGGGCAAGGGTGTGTATTGAGTGCGGTCTTTTCTTTCGAATGTACGGGTGTGACCTGTGTTATTGTTTCTATTTGAGGAATTTTTGGGTGTAGGGATGGGTGTAGTTCTTTCATAGCTGTTTGGGACAATAGGTTGTTTTTATTTTTGTCTTGGATGGTTAGATTGGATTGTTTCAGCCGCTACCTCTACCGTTATTTTGGATTTATCTTTCTTCATGTGTTGACTCATAAAGGTCCAGTAGGCTGGGTCATTACTTGTTTGTGCTGTCTCTTCTATATCTTTGATTTGCACAAATACTTGGCTCAGTGTGTAGGCTTTAAAATAGTAAATATTTGACTTAATAAAGTCATTCATAGCTTTCTTAAGGATGGTAAGAAGATATGTTTTAGGGATGGGTTCGTGAATTTCATTTAAGGCTGCACTCCACCTTTGGATAAATTTCTGTGCTGGCTCTAATGGCACTTGTTTAATTTGAATCAAGCTATCTAACATGGCTTCAAGTTTTAGATTGTACTTGAAACAGGTGACAAAATGGTGCAACAAATCCTCTAGAGAAGATATGGAGCTACGAGGTAAATCTTGGTACCAGTATAAGGCTTTTTTGGTTAAGGACATAGCAAACACACGTAGGATTACATGGGACCATGCCTGAAACAAAAGACTTTTTGTTCGAAATGTCACTAGGTGGCTAATTGGGTCTCCCTCTCCATTGTACTTGGTTAGCTAGGGTAATGAGACTCCCTTTGGCAAGGTTAAGGATGGAACTGAGGGGTCAATTGGGTCATCTTGATAGAAGTCTAGTACCTTGACTTCCTCAGTGTTCATAGTTTTAAGGCGTTTTAATTCTTCTACCAATGAGTGCATCACTTTTTTGTGTCTACCCACTCTTGGGTGGTAGGTAGACTAGTGGATTGAGCAAATTGTGGTTGATAAGGGTTTGATTGTTGCATTATTTATGGAAAGAGAGGTTGCTAGACTAATGTTTGTTGTGGTGTGATAGTATTCAGGGCTAAGATTATAGCCAGTGGAACCCACTGCCTAGCCATAGGTTGTGAAGTAACACCTTGAACATGTTCTATTAAAGTAATCAATGGTGCCCCATGCATCTGCACTTGAGGTATATAATGGATGGATGTGGAAGCTGGTATGATGGATGGCATTCCAATTACTTGAGGTCGAAAGATTGATCCTGCATTAGTTTGGGGAGGGAGTTGTTGGGACTGTACTTGCAAGGGTATGATGGAAGTGGATGCATCAGAGTGAATATTATTGAGCACAAAGAAGATAGGAATGGAAGCAGGTACCTCTTGTCAGGAAACTGGTGCTCGAGTGTGTTTAGATGAAGAAGGAAGCACAGTTTCTTCTAGAAAAGGATGGAATAATGGGTTTGTATAGGCATGGGGACTGACAGTGTGGTAGGAATCTCCATGTTCAGATTGGGCTACAAAGTCATCTTCCTCATCTTGAGGCTCTATTGGAGGTAGATGTAAGGCTTGACTTCTCACCATAAGAAGTTGGGATATGAGTTTATGATGGTTTTCAGACAGCTAGATTATGTCAAATGCTAAAGGGATGAACTCACATCCTCCTTTGTGGATAAATTTATATTCTCGTTTTGCCTCCCTCTCTATACAATCGATGGGTAGGTTGGCTTGGATCTTGACACAGATGAAGTTATATTGTTTGGGTGTAAGAGTTGCAGAAGTAGGGAATTTGCCCTGTAGCTTGATTGATTAGCACATAGGGCCTTGGGGATTTATCTATTCAATAACAGTTATGGATTCTGTAGCAGTCATAGGGTTCAAGGTTTTAGCCCCAAAGTCCAAGATCGGAATTGTTACCGGGTTAATTTGGGAGGATTCCATAATGAATGTGAGTGAACTGAGCTAGAAAATTTGAATGTGAGTAACGTGAGCAATTTGAATGTGAACTGAGCATCAGTAGCCATAGCATGACTAGTAGCGTTAGTAACAGTGTGACCAATTGTAGCATCAACAACAGCATGACCAATTGCAGCATGACCAACTGTAGCATGACCAACAACATGACCAACTGTAGCATGACCAATAGCGTGACCAATTGCAATGTGACCAACAACATGACCAATTGCAGCACAACGTAATTGATAGGGAGAGGGATATTGACAAAGATACGATGGGTAAGTTTTGATAGGTAGCGTGATCAACATTTTAATAGACAACAAGCAAGTCGGCCCTCCTTCTAGTGCCAATTTACTGTACTAACCTAAATCATCGGTGCAAGGATGTAAGGGAAACAAACATCAAAAGATCATTAGGTAGACACAGCTAACCCTATGTTTGCTTGAGGGAAAGCTGGAAAAGGAAATGAAGGTAGAGTGCCTTGGATGGTCTGCACGCAAATCAACGAAGGACTTCCTCGAGCATAAACTACGGCTTGCGCTGGGTTATTGTAAACTGATGTTCGAAATGTAAACAGTGATGCATGAAATTTAAACAGAACATATGCAGAAATGTATTGTAAACAGAGTGTAAACAAAGCAAACAATGTAAATGAAAGACAATAATGAACTATATTATATTGTTTAAACATGAATGTGCACCGGTCAAAGCGCAGCTACACGTGTGGATGGCAGGTCAAGCGTTAAGCCCTGGGATGATGTGTGAAGTGCTTGGATGCTAGGAGTCAAGTGTGTTTGAATGTCCTAGGCTATTGGTTGATGATTCCCAAGCTATATGTTCTCAGAATTGCCAATGTCCAAAATTGCCAACCCCATTTATGTGAATTGACAGGGTATTTATAGGGCTAGGCCAGGCTCGGGTGCGGAATTTAAGAATGGAATCAATGATTGGAAGATGAGAGAAAAGTGGATCTAGTAACACATATCCGATGGACAACTATGTGTGAGTTGGACGTGTGTGGGTAAGCTACGTTCTAGACTAGGTGCATTGTATCTTACAACGTGTGGCTTACTCAAGCCCATGAAAGTACATACAATTTAGACCTTGAAGGCTTGACAACCCCACAAATGAAGATTTACAATGAAATGATAATGTACAACAAAAGAAATTGACTCTGGCTCACTTGAAACTTCTGGATCTCTAAATTGATTGTTGCAGAGTGTCGATCCAAATGGTTCCATGGCTGTTTAAGGTGTCTCTACCTGAGTAGGACTTCCAGCATGAGTTGACTTGGTCCTGGCATGTCTTGATTTAAGCTTTAGCATGCTCACATTGCAATCATGCCCAATGTGTGTCTCAGCATGTGTCTCGGTGTGCATGTGTAGTGTGGGTTCTGCAGCGTGCATATGCTGCATTCACGCTGCACTCATGCCCAGTGTGACCTTCAGTGTGAGTGAGGCAAAAGACATTTTTTTGACATTGATTTTTGAGTTCTGAAGCCTGGGTATTTCAGTGCAATTGTTGCCTACCTTGTGACATTGAGGGTGATCTACCAGTTGAAAAATGGGCTTGAATGTGACTTGTTTGGAAGTACTTTTATGTAGGTCACACTGGACTCACGCTACAGCGTGACCACAGTGTGACCTATAGCATGACCACAGCGTGACCTGAAAAAGCTACAATTTTTGAACTTTGAAACTGGAATTTTCTAGAGATTGGAACTAGAGATTGTTGATGCTGAGCCCGAGGATGGCATGCACATTTGAAACCAAGTCATTTTGACTCAGTTTGGAGGCTGTGAAAGTTGGTCACACTAGACTCACGTTGCAGTGTGATGACAGCATGTCCTACACTTGAACTTGATTTTGACGCTGTTTGGTGTTGCTCACGCTGAGGGTAAGCTACCTTGACAGCATGAGCAAGCTAGCTTGAACAATCTGGGCGTGAGTTCCATGCGTTAGTCAAGTTTTGCCTCCCAAATGATGGGAAGGGCTTGGGTTATTCTCATTTCAAAGTGCTGGGCCGAAATTAGTGGTGTTTCAATCTCTATTATAGAAGAGAGAATATTTATAATATTTAAGTATTTTATAAATATATAAAAAAATAAATAAATGATACACATGCATCACAATCCCTTATGGGACAAGTAAAAATGCTTCATATGGAAAGCATAAAGTAATTATTGAATTTTTTCAATAAAGTATTTAATATGCATTTGCTCACTCAAATTTACCTACTTGGAGTTTTTGTAGAGCTTGTATGTATGTGCCACTATAAAGTTTTGTTGGTCATGATACCTATTATATATTTACCAAGTATTTTAACCCAAACTATTTTAATCAACTTGTTGGTAATGAATTTTTGTATATTTAACTACATTTATAATTATTTTAAATTTTTTAAATCCTCCTCTTTGACTAACTATTTGACCCATTATTTGACAACTAGTCGACTTCTACTCTTTTACAAAGATGCCAACTACAACCCGAATACGACAACTTAAACACTGAAAGAAAGAAACAAGTTTTAAAATGTAATATTTATTCAATTAAACTTATTTATCCAAACCTATCTAATCTGTTCCTAATTTTAATCTTATGCAACAGTCATTAAAAAATGAAATAACACCTACATTTTCACAAGGAAACCTCCATGATCCATACTATGACCATAATTCAGAAGAAAGGATTCTCACTTTTTCCTATATTCATAGACATGGATATTCTTCAAAGATTTATTTATTTATTTCTTTAGTTAATTAAAAAATCCCTTATCATAATGCAACACAACCCACATAGCTAGCAAGAAAACTTGTAGTTGATAATAGTGTAACACAACCCCTACCCACCAGATGTGACACTCCTTGTAAAACATAATGTCCTAATCATGTACTAAGTAATCTATATCCTTGATGCACTATTATTTGATAGCTTAACATCAAATAAAACATACATTTTAGAAATTAATGTTGATGCCAACATCGCCCATGCTAGGCACAGGGCCATGACTTATTAGTCTAATTGCTTGGGTGTAATTTCATGATTTGAATCCATTACTTGAGACAAATTACATGATACATAGAGGTTCTTTCAATGATAGGTATCATGAAACCTTTAAATTATTTATTTTTATAAGAGATTATTATCATTCATCAACATTAGTCATGATCAATAAGTCTTAATCCCATGAAAATTAAGAATACTATGGGTTTTACAACCATGTTTTGGGTCATGTTATTTATGAAAGGTTGCCTCAAATATTAATTTTTGATCCTTAAATATGTATTAAAAATTTTAGAATATTAAAAATTTTTAATCATGGATGCCAGGCAATTTAAGACTTCTATTTCAACCTTTTATGGATTCTTACCTTGATTATTTAAATAAACTACATCAACCTCCAAACACGTAACCCACTTAAAAATTGCAAGGATTTTATGGGTTCAATGACCCTCCACTATTTAGCACCAAATTTATGCATCAATAGATTATTTGGTGTTAGATACTCTAGTACTTCCATAGCATTGTTAGTCACACTTGAACTTTGCCTTTGGTAGCTTCACTTAACTGCAACTTTAAAAAAATATGCCTATCACCTTACACAATACAAAGTATGGAAGAATACTAGAAATCTAGAATCTACTAGGTTTGAATAGTCACTCTTCTTGCTTCATTATTGGGAGGCTTAATGCCTTTCTTATCTAAGCAGGTACATGATTAACAATAGCATATACATTTATATCATCCAATAGATTCAATAAAATTATAGACATAATAAAATTTTAGTTTCAAAAGACCAATTACTAATTATAAACAACATGAAAATGTAAGAATCAAAATATATTGGCAATGATGAAGATGATAGTGTAGTTAGGACTATTATCAAGGACAATGTTAATAGTGGCCTGGATAGTGGATAAATTGTTCTAGTCATGCTGGTCTACCATGACCATCATAACACTGCCATATTCATCCTTCAACTACTCTAAATTCCATTAAGGAATGATGTGGTTGAAATTATTGTCATGATGGTAGTAGACACAGAGAACAGTGTGAGCAATGGTTTGCAGCACTAGTAGATGTTTTGCATTGGTGATGGTGAGCAATGTGGGATACTAATTTTAAGGGGTGTGTTAATTTAAAAAAAAAACCATTCTTGGTAGGCTTTCAAAGGCATCATTGTAGAGAGCTACTAATAAAAAGGGAGGCAGTTGCAACCATAGGAGGCACATCTATCTCCCTCTCTCTTTCTCAAGGCAATTAGCACAACAATAAAGGCTGAGGATAACAATGTGTTGGAAAGAATCTGTAGTGGCAGCGTGTGGTGGAAAATAGTGGTAGTAATAGTAGTGACAACGAATAGTGGTGGCATGTAATGGCAAATAGTGGCAATAACGGTGGCATGCAATGATGAATAGCGACGGTGTGTGATGACGAATAGCTATAGTAATGGAAACATGCAATGGCAAATAGTAGTGGCAAGAGATAGCGAACAATGGTGGTAATGACAATGTGTGATGGCAAGTAGTGGTAGCAATGGTGCATGATGGAGAATGGTAGTGTGTGACAACAAGCAACGGTAGTGGCAACATGTGGTAGTTTGTTTGTATAGCAACAGGGGTTTCTGTTTCTACAACAATGTGATTTTTTATCTAGCAGCACCTAGGTTTTCTTTTTAGGTAGCAGGTGGTAACAATAGCAATAGTAGCAATGGAAATGATAGTGACCATAAGAGATAACACATCTCTCTTTCTTTGTGTCATCTCCTCTCTCTTCCTCACACGGTGAGGGTTTGAATGATGCTCTGAGTAGTGACAATAAACGACACCAATGCCACCATCACCATCATGGTTGCCTCCTCCTCCTCCTCCTTTGGTAGCAACAAGGAAACACATGCAGACTAGTCAATAGAGATAGCCTTAGCTTAGTTAACCAAACCTGATGTTCAGTTTGAAGCTAAGTTTCATTACAATCTTCATTTATGATTTAATCTAGTATGGATGTTAATCTTTATTGTGTGATAAGAACTTTATCTCTTTGGGAATGTTGTCAACTACAAACTCTGGTTATTTCAATGTTTCTTTATTTCCACTTACTATTGCAATTTTTCAAGTTAAAGTTTTGGGTTTGTTTCAACAATTGTTACTTTTAAATCTCACCATTATGTAATCTAAAAAAACATCTTTGGATTTGTCTTTTGAAACATCATATAGCCTCTCTTCAACTAAGACTATTCCTAGGTTACTGTATCCATATAGGAGGGGCACTAGGCAATAGTCTCCCTAAATGAGTTTTTTGAGCGTTGATGTGTCCAAAATTTGTGCATCAACACCTTTTTGGTGCTAGAAGAAAGACATGTTTCATTTCCCATTACTATCTCATTTCCTTTTCTTACTTCATTTCTATTTTGAAACTTCTATTTTCCTTGTTTTAGCTTCCTTGAAATTTACTTTTCTATTTTTGTTGTTGTC
>MNCI01021904.1:370411-475141 GCA_015680685.1 Gnetum montanum
GTATTTTTTTACTGTTTATTAGCATTTTTTATATTTCTTGTTACTTTTCATTTATGAGCTAACCTTCCCATGGCGTAACTCAACAAAGAGCATCTACTCTTGCCCCTAATTGACCAACTACCTATCATTTTTCTTTAAGAGAGTAATGAGCTTCTTGATTTCCAAGTTCTATTCTTAGAAGAATTCAAAGTAGGATGACAGCTAATCATCCCCCAATTCCCTTGGTGAGAAACCCTTTAATTTCACAAACTATCACAATATTCTAAAATCACTTCAAAATATAAATTTGTTCTTCAATCCCACAACCCCTACTAGTAATGCCTACTAGCATATACAACATTTTCAAACATTACTAGGCATCCATAACATTGTCCAAAATGATGTAGCACGTGGGGTCTTCATAACAACTTGTAGAAGCAAAACCACCCAATGGTTTTTGATGCTCTCTAATGCCTCTATCAACTCATGGCAAGAGTTTAAAAATAAGTTGCTACTTCAATTTGATAAGTTTACTAGCCTTGACTTAGCATCAAGTAATTTCATAAGCCTAGAAAAACTACCTAGAAAAAATGTTCATGATTACAATTTAAGATTCCTCCATCAACTTGCTTATGTGCCAAATGAGATGCACCCACAACTGGATGGTATCCTCAATTTCTACCTCTCTATCACTGATTCATTTCTTGCCTATGCCATTAAGTCTGATCCCAACATAATGAACATACAATGAGAAATGGCTAAAGCTATTTAGTTAGAACAAGTTACCTTGATGAATAACATTCAAACTTAATTTGGGATAATGAATGTTAGCAATCCTATGCAGTCTATACCATTACCATCACAGGTTTCATAATGAATAATACTTTGTTCCAAACTCCCACCACCCTTCAAATGACTCAACCTACAAGTAGCTATTTTTAAGGCCCCACGTCCTCTTCATTTTTACCTCCAAATACCAATTTTAGTGACAATAAATCAAAAGCTTTGATCCAACCCATCATAAATCCAAATGGAATATCTAATCCTAATGCATCTATTTATCAAATAGAAAATCAAATAACAAAAATATTAACTTCACTTCAAAAGCTTTCCAATGAAGTAGTTGAACTCAAGCAAAATAATAGTAAAGTCCTTATACAATCTAAAAATCAAGCACATTAATCAATGATGATTATTGTCATCTTCATGGCACTAGGCAACATTCTCAGAAAAATTGTCCTCAATTTTTAGCATTATATGGTGACAATGCCCAAAGTTAACAAAATGGAAAAACCCCAAGTATGGTATTGAACATATCTCATAAAACAAAAAATGAAGAAGTTTCCTAGTTTGAACAAGTTATGGTAAGTGATCCCAACCCACATAACACTCACTATCATAGACTTAGAAATGTCATCAATACCACACAACAACAAATTAAGAATAATCCTTATGCTTCTACAAAAAAAATGAGTTCCTAGTTAAAACAACACAAATAATCAAATTGGACCATCCCAAGGAAACATCCCACAACGACCAAACTCCCCTTCTATACCTAGAAGAACTCCACCTCAACAAGAAGCCAAAGATGAACATAAGACTTATGATCTAGTTGAGGATTTGAAAAGAGTTAAAGCCAAAATTTCAATGTATGATCTTCTATATTTGAATAAAATGAAAGATGTGATTCAAAAGATAGTTCATACACTTGGAGCCAATAAAGAAAAATTTTCAACAATCAAAAGGCAAGTTGATTTTGTAGAAATTCCTAATATGTTATTAATCCAAAATGCAAGAAATTAAATGTTGAATAAGAAAGATCAACCTCCTTTCTTAACAACTTTGATTATTTTATGAAAGAATGTTCATAATTGTTTAATAGATTTTGGAGCAATTTTTAGGATCATGCCACTTGAGGTATGTAAAACATTAGAAGCACAAATGCTACCACAAGAAAGAAGTGTGATACAAATTGATGGATCTAATGTACCTATAATAGGTCCATTAAAAGGAGTAAAAGTACAACTTAAAAAATACCATACTTTTATATGCTATATGAATATTTTGGTAGTCAATATGTCACCCACTTATGGTGTGCTTATATCTAGGACTTTTGGTGCCAAGTTTTAGGACTTCCTTAGGTCAAATTGCTTAGAATTATTAATTCCTATCAAAGGAAAATCTAAATATATGATTATACCAAGAGAACCTTTTTACAAAAAAGTGGTAAAAAATTTTGACTAATAGAACAAATCTTCGGAAAATTAAAATACCAATCATTTTGTTGGAGTTGTTGAGCTAGGACTTGGCGAATATTTTATGAATGATGATATAGGTGAAACTTTAGGCATAAACCCTTTTGCGTATACATATTCCATTCAATATTACCAAGGTTTTAGAGAGTTTGAAGAAGTTCATGAAGATACTTTACCATATCACGAACATGATGAAAGAACAATTATTTTTGGTATCCCACCACCATTAGGAAATGATGAGGATATAAATGCAATTCTGATGAGTGACGAGGTAACCCTCAACCATACAAATACGAGAGTTTCACGCATGATCCGGTCAAATTCTAAGGACTAGGTGCTTATGTGCCCTTGTAGAATAAGGATGGGTTGGTTGATCATTATCTTCCCAAGCTTACCTGTATGTCATGATTGTATGATTAAGTAAGCTTTTATGTTTTTATAGCTTTTATGTTTTTATGTCCTATGCTAGTAAGGGAGGAGAGAGATAACTAAGTGGCTAATTTAACTTAACTAGTGCAACACTACTGGGATTACCAAATGCTAATCATTATTGGGTTACCAAGTGTTACATGCATGCTCGAAGTGATCGTATTGAGTGTAATTTAATGATTTGCTAAATTGATCAAAATGGATTGCTATGCTAATAACAGAAATGTAAAGTGCATAAAATAAAATAAAATAAAATAAATGCATAAGAAAATAAAATAAAATAAATGTGTAAGAAAAAAAATCTCAAGTGTTGCAAGGATGAATCAAAGACCTTGTCTTTATTGCCATACACAAGGTGAGCTCAGGTACATAATGCTTGAATAAAGATCCATCCACACTTTGACCTCCTACTACAGGCACTTGGAAACTACTTTAACTTCCAAATAGACTACAAAAGTTTTGCTACTTGACTACTATAAGACTTCTTTCCAATGGTGCACTTGGGCATTGTATTTATAGACTTGGGTGCAACTACTCTAATAATTAGAATAACTACTCTAATAATTAGAATAAACTACTAGAATAACTACTCTCATCAGATTCTAATCAACAAAACATTAGAAGATGAGCCAAATTTTAATGATTATCATTATTTCACTAACTTAAACACTTGGATATTAAGAGTGGTTGGTGCCTCTTTCAAGAAAGGATGTGGAGAAGGAATAATGCTTGTACCTTCTAGTGAAGCTCTTATCCTTAAAACCATCAACTTCACACAACTTATGACTAACAACATGGTCAAATATGAAGCACTTATACATGGGATCAAGCTAGCTCAATGCTATGACTTATCTAAACTTAAGATTTATAATGACTCTCAACTAGTAGTAAATCAAGTTAATGGAATCTTTGATGATAAAGATGTCACCATGAAAGCATATAAAGCTTATATTCTTGAACTTTTTAAAGAGTTCAAACAGATAACCATTAAACATATACCAAGAGAAGAAAATTGTGTCCTCGATGCACTAGCCCAAATGACCACTACTTTGGATGTCCCTTTTGAACACAATGCTTAGAATTCAAAAATTATTATTGAAAAATTTAAGTCCTATTATATTCATAATAATATCTTTTCTTGTCAAGTATTCAATGATGATAATCATGTTTGTAAATTTTTATTTTCAAAAGGAGAATTTAGTGATGAAGGAGATATATCAAAGGATATTATATTCTTAAATAATATATCTCCTAAAGTAGTAGCTAGGGATGCATTATTCGATGACATACATGCAAAACTATAGACTTATCTAAAAATACTAATTGGAAAATCTTAGCTAAACCTAAAACAATTCAAATTCAAAAGAAAGGATGACAATACCCTATTAAAATAGGAGTTTGTTTACATCCAAATGTAAAACAAAGCTTGGATGAACTGCTACATGAGTTTAATGATGTTTTTTCTTGGACTTATGAAGATCTTAGAACTTTTAATTCATTAGTGATGATAGATACAGTTCTCCTTAAGATAGAAATGAAACCATTTAGGCAAAAACATAGACTTGTAAATCCCAAGATTGAAGCCCTAATGAAAACAAAAATTTATAAGCTCCTAGAATCTAAGATTATTTACACTGTAACACATTCAAGTTGGATATCAAACTTAGTACCTATTAGGAAAAGAACTGGAAAATTAAGGTTATGTATTGATTTTCGTAACCTTAATAATTCTTGCATTAAGGATAATTATCCACTCCATCTTATGAAGGAGCTATTGCAAATCATGAATGGTGCTCAAATGTATTCCTTTTTAGATGGATACTCAGGGTATAATCAAATCTTAGTGAGTAAGAAAGACCGCTATAAAATAAATTTTACAACAAAATGGAAAACTTTTCAATTTGCTAAAATGCCCTTTGGTCTCATAAACACTAGTTTCACCTTTCAAAGAGCCATGGATAAAAATTTTGAGGGGCTAATTAGGAAGTGCATTATTATTTACCTAGATGATTTAATTTTTTTCTCCAAAGACTAGGGTACACACCTTAGAGACCTTGGAAATATTTTTATAAGATGTAGATGATTTGGCATCACTTTGAATGAAAAGAAATTTTTCTTTGATGTTTAATGTGGTAAATTTCTTAGTCATATAGTAGCTATAGTAACTAA
The DNA here is from genome assembly GCA_015680685.1 of Gnetum montanum. Taxonomy (NCBI): domain Eukaryota; kingdom Viridiplantae; phylum Streptophyta; class Gnetopsida; order Gnetales; family Gnetaceae; genus Gnetum; species Gnetum montanum. The sequence goes on from MNCI01021904.1 coordinate 375,244, forward strand.
TGAAGAAATTATGATTGATCCCAAGTAGGTAAATGAAATTTTACAAGTACCTTACCCTTTATCTAAGACTGATCTAAAGGTTTTCTTTTGAAAGATTAATTTTGTTAGATCATTTATCCCTATCTATGCTGAATTGGTTAGACCATTTAATGAGATTCTTAAGAAAGATAGTAATATGCATTGGCTAGATGAAAGAAAAAATGCTTTCCTTGCTATTAAACTAGCCATTATAGATGACCCTATCCTAGCTTCTCCTTTGTATGAAAATGATTTCCTCTTACATGCTTTTTCTAGCGATGTTACTATTGTTGCTATCTTAACCCAAGATGTAGTTGATGAAGGTGAGAGACCCATAGCTTTTATGTCTACATCTTTAAAGAATGTAGAATTAAAATACTCACCCATAGAGAAGCAATTGTATGTTGTGATAAAAGCCTTAAATAAATTTCACTACTATTTGTTAAATGCAAAGGTTTCTGTCATTGTCCCTAATCCAACCACCATTGCTTTAGCAAAATTATGAGATCCTAGCAAAAAATGTGCTAAATGGGTTATGAAGTTGCAAAAATTTTATATTCAATGGAAGGTATCCAAGTTAATTAGAGGAATTAGTCTTATCAAGCCAATTTCCAAATCCTCAACTTTAGAAAATTGCAATGCATCCAAAGATACAGAATCAATTCCTCTTCACATATTATCCATTGATGAGGAAAAAAATATCCCATTTGCTCCTAATCAATTGCATGATCCATGGTATGGTGATATTAAATTTTATTTAACCTTCTATTGTTCTCCTTTAGATTTACCTAGATATAAAAGAAAGCTTTAAGTATCGAAATGCTCTAAATTCACTCTAATTAGTGGTGAACTATTTAGAAATAATTTTCAAGGAATATACATTAAGTCCTTGAGCCAAGAACAAGCTGATGATGCTTTCAAATAGCTCCATGAGGAAGGACATATAGGATATTGTTTGTTAGTTCATAAAATCATGAGGACTAGTTATTATTGGCACACTATGATCAATGATGCTTACAACCTAGTTAGAACTTGTGTCCAATATCAAATATTTAAAGGTAAAGATCCCAAGATTTTAGCTACTTTACAGCCTATAATAAAAACTAGACCATTTGCACAATGGGCTTTACATTTTATTCGAGTGATTAATCCTTTGTCTAGTATCCTACACAAATTTATCTTAACAGTCACTGATTATTGCACACATTGGTTAGAAGCAAAAGCAACTAAAATTGCATCATCTTATGAAGTTATTTGCTTCTTAGAAAATGATATAACCTCTAGATATGGGTATCCTTATGCTTTAGTAGTCGACAATGGATCCACCTTCATCTCCATAGAGTTCACAAACTAGGCTAGAGAGCATAATGTTATTATCAAAGCTGTAGCTAAATATTATCCACAAGGTAATGGTTTGGCTGAGTCCTCCAATAAAATTATATTAGATGGAATTAAGAAAATGATGGCCCAAAATCCATAAACTTGGCATGAATAATTAAAATGGGCAGTTTGGGTAGATAACACTCATTATAAGGAATTGATCAAAACTACATCATATGATTTAGTGTATGGACAAGAACCAATATTACCAATAAATTTGCAAAACCCTACATATCAGGTTTTCTTAGACTATTTATGAACTGATGAACATTTAATATCAAATATATATGATATTTGGAATTTAGAGCTTAAAAGGGTTAAAGCAATCAAAAATTTGTTTAGTCATCAACAAATTGTTAAAAATGGTTTGATAAGGAATATGTAGCCAAATTTTTTCAAGTAGGTAACCTGGTCCTTAAGAGAGATAGATCATCTGGTCAAAGAAACCTTCAAACTAAGTTTTCTCTAAGTTATAGATGTCACTGGCCCTAATGTTTACAAAATTGCTGATTTGCAAGGATATAAATTACATAGAAATTTTAATGCATTTCATCTAAATCAATTCTGCTTAGGTGTCCCATGTGAATACTTGGTAGATCCTTAGTTGCATGTTTTCTTCCTCTTTACCATGCATTTCATTTTTATATATTTGCATTTGCATATTTTCTTTGCATTTCCATCATTTCTTTCTTAGCATATTGGCTTTGGTTTGATTTGTGCATTCATATGATTCTTGTAATCATTATGAACATTTAAGTTACTAGGAATTGAGTCATCAAAACATCATTTGAAAATAATATAAGTTTAATGCTTTATATGATATATCATAATACTATTATATAAAATCTCCTTTATATGATATAGTTCAATAATGCTATGATTCTTCCCAATCTATTTCAAGGTTTTATTTTTATTAGTTATGTTGGATTACGGAGGATGGGATTTATGATAACTTATCATGTTATCATCATGATCATGTAAATGTAAGGCATGTGAAGTTGAAGAATGGTTAGCGAAAATTACTAGGTGACCTTGAAAAATTCTATTTTCCCTCTCATAAGCCCCAAGCCTCAAGTGTAATGATTCATGGCCATCTTGTGAGCAACAAGGTGAAGCGTGTTCCTCTCCACTTAAGAACTGTTAGCCACCTAGGAGACCTACTATGATGCCATATAAATTGTAATTAAAGGGCATATGCATGATGGTTGAATTGCACTATAGGTAAAGTTATGAAAGGACCATGTTCTTTGGCAATGTAGCTAATTGGCTAGACTCATGTTGGAATTCTTTCCTTAAGAATGAAGTACATCATGAACAAAGTTTTCTCAAAAAATAGAAAAGAAAAGAATGAGGACTATGTTCATTAGCAGTGTAATAAGTTCTTAAGTATGATGGGGTCTGATAGTAATCCTCACCCTAGCCTCCATTCTCCTTTTAAACTTGTTTCCCGAAAATGAGAGAGAGAGAGAGAGAAAGAAAATATTTCCTTTTCATTTTCTAATTTTTCTAATTTTTCTTTTCCCCTTTTCATCCATTCCTTTTCTAAATGTCCAAAAAAAAAAAAAAATTCCTAAGCAAAAATCTGAAAGTTGTGGCTAGCTATGATCTAAGATAAGCTTGTCCTCTTCATTAAGTTTGGCATAAGTTTTATGCTCAAAGTAGTCCACATTATTTTTACTTTTATCTTGTGAGAAGGTTGGGAACAAGATCTTAATTATATTTTTTAATTATATATATATATATATATATATATGCAGTTAAAGTTATGATTTATANTATCTTAATTATATTTTTTAATTATATATATATATATATATATGCAGTTAAAGTTATGATTTATAAAGAGTATATGTTTTAATCTTTATTAAAAAAGATGGTGTGGCAAGGATGGCCCACATTTAGTTCTTTTTTGATTATATGGTTATCTTAATCATGTTTAAATCAAAATAATTTACTTTCAAATTTCAGTTTGTTTGTGTTTTATGATATTTTTAATCGTCTATATGTTGCATCTCCTTTTAATATTTCTATGGTTTTGCTATTCATTGCACTTGCATGCAATTTCTAGTTTGGGGGCTAAGTGTTGATGTCAACATCACCCATGCTAGGCACGAGGCCATGACTTATTAATCTAATCACTAGGGTAAAATTTTACGATTTGAATCCATTTGTTGAGACAAATTACATGATACATAGAGGTGCTTTCAATGAGAGGTATCATGCATCCTTTAAATTATTTATTATTATAAGAGATTATTATCATTCATCAACATTAGTCATGAATAATAAGTCTCAATCCCATGAAAATTAAGAATACTATGGGTTTTCCAACCATGTTTTGAGTTGTGTAGTTTATGAAAGGTTGTTTCAAATGTTAACTTTTGATCCTTAATTATGTATTTAAAAGTTTAAAATATTTAAAACATTTAAGTATGGATGCTAGGTCATTCAAGACTTTTGTTTCAACCTTTTATGGATTCTTGCCTTGATTATTTAACTAAATTGCATGAGCCTTCAGACATGGAACCCACTTAAAAATTTTAAGGCTTTTATGTATTCAAGCACCCTTAACTGTTTAGCATCAAATTTATGCATCAATAGATGATTCAATGTTAAATACTCTAATACTTCCATAGCATCATTAGTTACACTTGAACTTTACCCTTAATAGCTTCACTTAACTAAAAATTTAAAAAAATATGTCTATCACCTTACACAATACAGAGTATGAAAGAATATTAGAAATCTAGAATTTTCTAGGTCCAGATAGTCACTCTTCTCACTTCATTATTGGGAGGCTTAATGCCTTTCTTAACTAAGCTAGTCCATGATTAACAATAGCATATACATTTATATCATCCAATAGATGTAAGAAAATTATAGACATAATAAAATTTTAGTTTCAAATGATTAATTACTAATTATAAACAACATGAAAATGTAAGAACCAAAATATATTAGTGGTGATGAAGATGATAGTGCAATTAGGACTATTATCAGGAACAATATTAATAGTAGTCTAGATGGTGAAGAAATTGCCACAACCATGCCAATCTATCATGATCACCATAACACTATCATATTCATCCTTCAACAACTCTAAATTCATTTGAGGAATGATGTAGTCATAGTTATTACCATCAGTGTTTGCATTTGCATCCAATTATCATCATGGTGTTTGCAATGACAAAGAACAACGCTAGTGGTAGTGGTGGTAGTAGCAGCAAACATTTCATGTTGGTGGTGGTGGCCAACATGGGCTACTAATTTGAGGGGGTGATTTAATTAAACAAAATCATTCTTGGTGGGCTTTAAAAGGTGTCAGTGAGGGAGCTACTAATAAAAAGGAGGTAGTAGCAATCATAAGGGGGACATCTCTCTTCCTCTTTCTCTCTTAAGTTGAGCAGCATAATAATGACAACCAAGGATAGTGGTGTGGTGGCTAGCGGTAGTGGTGGTGGTGTGCTGTAGTGAATAGCAATAGTAATGGCAATGCATGGCAATGACTAGTGGTAGCATGTGGTAGCGAACAATGGTGGTAATGGCAACATGCGATGGCAAATAGAGGTAGCACATGGTAGCGAACAACGATGTTAACGGTAGTGCATGATGGCAAGCAGTAGTAGCGATGATGCATAGTGGCAAAAGGTGAGGTGCAACAGGGATTTCTTTTCCTGTGCAAATGAGGTTTTCTATTTGACAACAATGATGGTTTTTGTTCCTATAGTAATGGGGTTTTCTATCAGGTAATAGCAGGGTTTTTTATCTGACAATGAGAATTAGTAGAATTGGCAGTAGGTGGCAATAGCAACACCAACAACGGTAGTTGCAGCGATAGCAGTAGTGGCAACAATAGCAACAATGGTAGTGGCAATGGTAGCAACAACATTAGCGGTACTGACCACAAGAGATAACACATATCTCTCCCTTTGCAACATCTCCTCTCTTGTCCCCATGTGGTGAGGGTTTGAATGATGCTCTAAGTAATGATAGCAAATGGTGCCAGCCCCACTATCACTGTCATAGTTACCTCCTCCTCCTCATTCTCTAGTGATGATTGAGAAACACATGTAGACCAGCCAATGGAAGCAACCTTAGCTCAGTCAACCAAACATGATGTTTTGTTGAAAGCTAAGATCTGTTACAATCTTAATTTATCATTTAAGCTAGTGTGGATGTTAATCTTTATTGTGTGATAAGAACTTTGCCTCCTTGGGAATGCTATCTATACAAACTTTGGTTATTTGAAAGTTTCTTTGTTTCCACTTACTATTGCAATTTTTCAAGTTAAATTTTTGGGTTTATTCCAACAATTTTTACATTTAAATATCATCGTGATGTAATCTAAAAAAAAAAATCATTGGATTTATCTTTTGAAATTTCACATTGCCTATCTCTAACTGAGAATATTCCCAAGTTTTCGTACCCATACAGTAGGAACCCTAGGTAATAATCTCCCTAAATGAATTTTTTAGGTGTTGATGTGTTCAAAATTTATGCATCAATAATTAAATCCTATCTTCCATGGGTTTAACGCTTAAGCCACAAAGTATAATTCATATATACTCATTTATGTAGGTATACTGATTTCTATAGAATCGTACAAATAAATGAAGACAACATCTACATCAATGCCAAGAGAAACAAGATCATCACTCTTGAATTTATAGTCTTTGTGGTTGGCATTTGTGTTGGAAATCTTTGAATCCATTATAAAATCGATAAGGAAAATTGGAAATTGATGGTTCCTTCTTTGTTAAGGACCAATTTTTTTTAATTTAAAAGATGACAGTTTATGCCCAAAAATATTTAAAAATTATTTTCAACTCAAATTTATGCATCTTCTTTGTTTTATTAACCTCCTACATTAATTTAAGCTTTATTTTGTTTGTGAATTACAATGATATAGGTTCAATTCCATGCCCCAAAGTTTACTATTGTAGGAACATGCCTTAGTGCAAAAAATTTGCAAGCTATTGAAAAGGTATAAAAAATGTTTTTATTAAATGAATTCAAGGTGAAGGCACAAATACCTTATCATATATTTCTTTTAGAATGTGATTTACTCCCATTGGAAGTTGAAACTCTTTGTCAATTCATGAGCTCTTTTGCTAAATTTTCTTAAGAAGTTCATAGAGATGCAAAAGAACAAGGATGGTATTTTAAGGAAACACAATGGCTAAAAACATGAAATCTCTCATTGGAAGCAATGAAACATAATCTAAAACATATACATAAGTAAGTTAAACAACAAGTGTTAAGAAATACATGGTTAAATGTAGAAGCAAAAAAATTTTACTTGAATCATATTAAAGGTAATGATCTTAATTTAGAAGTTCCTTGTCTTACAACTAAATTTCCAATCAAATCTATCACATTTTAATTAGAAAGCTTTATTTGAGCTCACATCACCTCAAAATAGAAGGTGAAAGAAGGATTAATCTTCCTAGGGAAGAATGTACATGCAAGCCTTGTGGATTAAGAAATGTTGAGGATGAGTACCATGTCTTTCTTATTTGTCCTTTAAATAATCATCTCCATAAAAAATATAATATTGCAACAAAAAGTTTCTATGAATTATTTTTGTTATATCTAGTGGCACATACCTACTTTACTAAATCTATTTTTATTTTCGAGAAGACAAATGTCCTTTTTGTTTGATAGATCATTTTTTGTCTACAAATGAAATAAGATCTTCAATTTCATTTAGTACCTTTATTCACTTAGATCCACACTTATTCTTAGTATCTTTATCTTCATAAGTTAGATAGTTAGATGATGATTCCTTCATTGAGTAGAGCATTACCCTTACCATATGAATAAAGTAGTAAAGCAATCAATGTAATACAAACCCTGGTCATTATTATTATGAATCAGTAGATATTAAAACTAGATCCTGAATAACTAGATACATATTTATTCAAATTCATTCTTTTGCTTATCTAATTCTTCTAATTCAACTAAAAAAATTTTACAAGTACTTTTCATATATTCTAGAGCTTTAATAGAATTCTTTGCAATAAGTATATTTCTGATTAAAGTACAAGTGTAGTTCAATACTCAATTACAAGTATATGGTAATCCATACTTAATGTCAACATAAGAAACACAATGCTCTAAATCTAAACAACACAATGACCATAAACCCTTTCTCAATTAAAAAGAAGTTCCATGCATACAATGAAATCTACTTAATTAGAAAAATTAAGTCAACCTTGTTGATCTTTTAATATGTTCAAACCATAAAGAAAATGGAGAAGGTAGATTCTATGTATGTAATGATAATTTTTTAGAGCCATGAACAAGAAGTTCACATGGTGATATGAGATTTCAAGAAACGAGATCTATGTTGAGATGTCAAAATGAAGACTAGATGGACAGGATGAGAGCATGGATAAAAATAGAGCCTACAACCCAAACTAAGGAGTTTATAAGACTACCAAGGTGTCAAATTCACAAAGGAATGACTTAGACTCAAAAGTGAAAAAGTGAAGTAGACATCTTTAGAAAATAGAAAACATCTATCTCAAACAGTAGATGTGTATAAGTAGACATCTCCTTTTCTAGGTAGATGTATCTCCTACATTGGGGGCTATCTTAGGCATATGTCTAAACATAAAACTAGATGTATATACTAGTCTTTTAATAGCTATTGCATAAATTCTAAGGAGCTTTTGGAAATTCCAAGATCATAAGATAATGTAAAAATCTTGGGAATTGTGCAAGAACTATTCACATAAAAACTTCTCCTTGGCTATTCTAAGTAATTTTGTTGTTGTAACATCATTTGCTTGATGTAATTGTATTGAGCTTCAAGTATAAAGATTTCTAAATTTAGTTACACTTTTTCCTTGCTTCTTGTGACAAGACATCTTTGTTGAGCTTTGTTGAGATACTACAGGATTGAGTGGTTTTACGATATAAAAAAACTTTAGTGTAGAGGTCAATTTTTTAAAGGTTGTGGGATCCTCTAAACCACACTTTATGCTTGTCAAGATATTATGAGGTTGAGTGTTTTTGAAGTGGTGAAACACTTTAAAGCAAAGCTCCAAGCTTATTAAGGGTGTTGTACCCTTCAAACCACATTTTGAAGAAACAAAGTTTGGAGATCATGGATTCTACCGTTTGATTGTAAATGTACCCAAGTTGGGGAAGCATGTAAAATTCATGTGGTTTTGTGGATTGAGCAATTTTATATTGGGGAACTTATTCAATCCCCCTTCTAAGTTTTCAATTCATAAGTGGTATCAGAGCCAGGTACTCTCAAGTTCATGCTTCAAATTTCAAGTGTGAACTATGGAGGGAACATCCTATAGAAAGCCACTAATGTTCAATGGATTTGACTTTTCATATTGGAAGGCAAGGGTGCAAGGCATCTTTAAGTCTATGGAACTCAAAGTATGGGAGTCAATCCTTGAAGGCTACACATCGCCTATTGACAACACCTCAAAAGCTCTCAAGCCATAGAAGAAATGGACTACTAAAGAAAAATTATTTATATTGTGCATTGAATAAATTAGAATTATGTATGACTCTAAAGCTAAAAATTATTTATATTGTGCATTGAATAAATAAAAATTTAATAGAATAGCTAGGTGTAAAACTACTACAGAAATATGGGAAAACATTAGAAGCTACTTATGAGGACAAATCTATAGTTAAACAATCAAAACTCTAAGTATGACAAAGTGAATATGATAAGATTAGAATGAAGGAAGGAGAAAATATTATGGATTACTTCTCTAGGATAAATGATCTTGTTGTAGATATTAGGGAAATATGTAAGGACTTGCCTGAAAGTGATGTACTTATAAAAATGATTAGAACATTACAACCTAAGTTCAAACCCAAGGTCACTACTATGAAAGATATAAGAGAATTTTTAATCCTTAAATTTGAGGAGCTTCAAAGTGCTCTGATTGCTTATGAGATGAATCTCATAAGTAGATAAGTGATAAAGGAAAATCCTTTTACTCTAAAATCAGCATCAAAAGAAAAGAAACAGGATGAATAAGAAATGAATAGTGAAGGAAAAATAGCTCTTCTATTAGACGAATTCAAAGACACCCTGCAAAAAAAGGGAGAAGCTTCAATCAACTAGGATCCAATCAATAAAAGGGTAAAGAGAAAGGTAAAAATTCTATAAATTAAAATTTATATGCATTTTCCATAGAATGTTGGGTATATTGTGAAAGAGGCTATGTGGCCTCTGAATGTCCTAGCACTAGTAGGTTGCAATGGAAAGATAAACCATAAGATGTTTTGAAAAAGACAAACTTCTACACTAGCTAGAAGGATTAAGAACAAAGTGACGAAGAGGTAGATAACACTATGAAGGATTCACATATCATCTGCATGGCTCTCACAGATGATGATTGCACAACCAAAGATGAGGACCATGTAATTGAAATTGATGAGAAAAGGTATGATCTTTTGTGCAATGGAGTGTTGTCCTTCCAAAATCTCTATATAAAGATAAAGAAGGCTATGAAAGTAAAAAATTGAGATTTATCTCTACTTAATACAAAATATTTAGACCTCTTAAAAGAAAACTCAAGCCTAAGGTCTAAGAATGTAAAACTAACCTTGTTTTGTAAGCAGATGAAAAAGGAACTTGCAAATGCCAAATTGGTGAATGAAAGACTAGTCAAAGAGAAAAAAATCCCTTTACATCATGCTAGGATAGAGGAAGAAGTCCACACAATAAAAGTGCGCCAGGATGCTATGAATAAGAAGAAGCATCTACACAAAATTCATCCAAACAAGATACTACTTCAAAGATTGAAGCGTCAACTAATACTATGTTCAAATAAAGAGCAGCTCAAAGGTTTGATTACTTTAACCAAAATAAAAGGATTAAATGATACTATTGTAATAGCATTGGGCATAAGAAATGGGATTGTAATTAAAAATTTTATCACATGAACACCTGCTCATATCATAAGACTCATTGGTCTTACCAAAATGTACCTTGAAACGAAGTCTTGTAGGATAAAAGAAATGGAGGATAAATGAAAAGGGCAAGGAGAAGAAAAATATGTGGAGAATTAAATGAAAGGAGGAAAGCAAAAGAACTTTCATCAAAAATTTTGTAAAAGAAAGCTAAACATTAGAAATTAAAGACATTTGCATGAAATAAGGTACTTCAAAAGAAGAACCTCATTCACAAGCTTTTTAGACATCTTCATTTCCATCAGCAAGCAAGGTAAGTAGAGGTAAGTATTCATCTCATTTAGAATTTATTTTAAGAATATAATCCATGGTAGTGATTCCCTAAACCTTCCCTTGATGAGATGTCTACCTATAGATGTCTACATAAAGGGATAGACATCTACCCATAGATGTCTACATCGTGAAATAGATGTCTATATGGACTTGTATGAATAGCATTTTTACCTTTGTATGTGATGGTTGGCAACATATGATAGTATTTTTGTTGATCATGTTTATGTATATGAACAACTATTTTTTAGCATGATATATTCTGAGATAGGTTTGACATTTGGATAGTTTATGGAGACTTCCTTGTGTTATCTATTTTTCTTTAACCCATTGCCTTGAGCCTTTTATCCTTGATTCCAATGTTACACTTAGCTACAATTGGAATTTATAAGTCTTAAGTGCTTTTATGTGCTATGAATGGTACTAACCCATTTTCTTAAGTTTTTAACATCACAAAAAAGGAGGAGATTGTTGAAATTTTGGTATGCCAAAACCTTAAATAAAATGAAGACTATAGATTGTGTTTATGTAATGATAATTTTGTAGGGCTATGAATAAGAACTTCACATGGAGATCTGAGATTTCAAGAAATGAGATCTACATTGAGATGTCAAAATAAAGAATACATGGACAAGATGAAAGGATGGATGAAAATAGAGTCTACAAGCCAAACTAAGATGTTTCAAAGACTGCCAAGATGTCAAATTGACAAGGTAATGCCTCAAAATCCAAAGTAAAAAAGTGAAGCATGCATCTTCAAAAAGTAATAGACATCTATCTCAAATAGTAGATGTCTACAGGTAGACATCTCCTTTTTTAGGTAAATGTCTCTTCTACATTGGGCGCTATCTCAGGTAGATGTCTAAACTTTAAAGTAGATGTTTATAATAGTTGTTTGATAGTCATTGGATGAATTCCAAGGAGTTTTCAGAAACTCTGAGACTATAAGCTAATGTAAAAATATTGGGAATTGTGCAAGCACTGTTCACACAAAGACTTATCATTGGCTATTCTAAGTAATTTTTTTGCTCTTCATTGTAACAAATTTTCTTGATGTGATTGTATAGAGCTTTAAGTACAAGGATTTGTAAATTTAGTTACACTTTTTCCTTGTTTCTTTCTCTTCTTTCTTGTAGCCCTATGGGGTTGATGTGCTTCTTGTGAGAAGACATATTTGTTGAGCTTGTCAAGATCTTATAGGATTGAGTGGTTTTGTAGCATCAAAACAGTTTGGTGTGAAGCTCAACTTTGTAAAGGTTTTGGGATCCTCTAAACCACATTTTGAGTTTGTTAAGACCTTGTAGGGTTGAGTGCTTTCATAATAATGAAACACTCCATAGAAGAGCTGAAAGTTTGTACAAGGTGTGTTGCCCTTCAAACCACATTTTGAAGAAACAAAGTCTAGAGGTATGCATAGATTCTACCCTTCAAGTGTAGATGTACCCAAGTTTGGGAATCACATATAATTAGTGTAGTTTTGTTACTAGAGTAATTTCAAATTGAGGAACTTATTTAAGCCCCCTTCCAAGTTCTCGATGCATAAACACAAGAATGAATCCAAATACAACATAACCAAGTATCCTAGAAAACTTTTTTATATAATGCTCATCTATACATGGCTTTTTTCCCCTTTAAACTCCATCTAGTTTACAATTCCATAACTTAACACAATAATGAAAACATGCAAACCAAAATGATAAGAAGTTAACTAGCAACTCTATTAGCTTCCATAATGATTATTACATGTAGAATGAAAACTACAATGATGAGCTCATAGATCTACAACCATAAGAGCTAAGAATACTTGATTATACACTCTCATAGTACTTAGCAATTATTATAAAGCAAAATGTTCATGTGACCTCTGAATCCTCCCTCAAGGACAATGAAGTCTCTTCACTTCACTATGATGGCAACAACATGCCAAGTAACTAACAATTAGCAAAAATCATAATTACATCATATATCACAAATTAATGGGCTTTGGAGTATAAAACCCTAAACTACATAATTCTTCCAATTCAAAAAAATTTTTAAACACTTCATAATGACCAACTTTAATCTAACTATGGGTTGCACCTTTGTCAGAACTTTCCCATAATCACTATATTGCAAGTTGCACCTTGCTTATATTCCTTGAAAGCTAAAGCCCAAGACTTAGCCTCTTCTTAGTGTCATGCAACTACAAGTTGCAACCTATTCGTAATTTGAACTTCTAACCCACTAGAAGCCATAATTTCTTAGTGATTTTCCTTGAATATAACTAGGAAAATATAGATTTCTATTGCTGCAAATAGAGTAGAAGTTAAAATGCATTCATTTCCTACTACCTATTTGGGAGCTACACCTATTTAGTAACCCCAAATCCTTCATCAAGATTTTCAAAAAATATGAGATTTGCATTTACAAACTATAGTTGTCTAAAACATAAAAACATATCTAATTGATTTCAAATTTAACATAAAATTTATCTATTACTAATTCCTATCATATAAAATTAGTAAATTATAACTTTGAAGTGAGTAGAGAATATTCTATCAACATGCTTTAAATAAAAGATTAGCATTAATAAATAAATCTTATAAACACTCAAATGTTATCAATATAAATTTTAATAATGGAATCACAAAGTTTCATACAAATGATTTTTATGCATAATGAAGTTGTAGCCAAATCTCTTTTAATATCTTCTTCTTAATATAAGCAGTGAAATCTCATGAATCCTTGGAGGAAGTCTTTTTGCAATTTGAGATACATCCTACTGAAGTGGTTACAAGATCATGGGAGAACATACCATCGTAGAATGTACGAATGTTCTTTCTTGAGAAGAAATCTTGAAAGATTCAAGTCAAAATCTTGTTCCTTGTTAAGGGAGCATAGGATATTTATTTGTTAAAATCTTGTTCCTCATCCATGAATCAAGAATATTTGATGGCAAGACTTGATTTTTTGAAGAGGAATAATATTTTCTCACTTAAATTATAGATAGATAAATAATAAATGTATACCTAAGCTAGTGATCACTAGTCACAACATGGTTCAAAAACTTTATTTAAAAAATTTGTATTATTATAGATCTAATTTTTTTATTGTTGCAAATGATCCATGTATCGATCAATTATATAAAGTTAGAAATATTTTTAACATAAAATTTCTCAATGCTAATACAATTGTTTGTGATAATATAGAGTTTTCTAATATAATAGATACTTGAGATATGAAAGCTTAACCTTATCCTTATCATCATGCTGCTTCTTGCATTCTATTGGTGTAGTGGATTTTACTATAGCTTCAACAAGCTTTCACTCAATATCCTTGAGGGTAGTGGTCATTTTCTAGTTCATTACTTCCTAAACTTAGTCCAGCTTATGGGCTAAGTCTATCAGGGCCATCTTGATTCTAACTTAGTCTTGCATCAATATCTCGATTGCATTAGAGAGTTCAACTATATCTTTAATATTCTTTATATCCCTTCAATGTGTTGGATCATGATTATGCTACTCAACTAACTACCTCTTCTACGACTCATCTTCCATACTAGCAATAGTGTCCAAGAATGCTTTGATTCGGGCCATGAGCTTTTTATGTACCTAGCCCATGGTGTACATGTCCATGGATTCTCTTATCTTCTACCTTAGAGCTTTCATGAAATGCATCAATCATTATCATTGGTTAAAGTCATTGTTTGGATAGTGATGAGTAGTTTTGATATATCATTTCATGGCCATATCTAAATATTTATGAGCTCCTTACCTCTATTCAGTCATCTTCTTTTGGATATTATAGACACAAGCATAGATTTGAAATTTTCCATAGAAGACTTTAACCATGTCTACTCACTACTAAATTGATTTAGGGGACAACGATTTGTACCAAGTTTCTATATGGTCAATGAAAGTGTAGGAAAACCATTATAACTTTTGCCAATTTTTGAAAATTCCTTAAAATTAGAAAACATTATTGAATGATTGCATATGCATTTGAGGATCATCATTGCTAAATCCTCCATAGGTTGGAACATTAATCATGTTGATGCATTTGATATTAGTATCATGAACATGTTCCTATGAAATAAAAAAAATATTTATTAAGTTCATGTTAATCACCCTAGTTAAACAATGAAGCATCCTCATCACCAGATGATCTAGAAAAATGTAAATGTTAAAACTTAGAGAGTAGGTGTATGTCATGGGTTTTAGCTATACTATTGCAAGTTGTACCTAACCATGGAACTTCATGATGAATTAGCCTCTTTTCTTTCTTTTCAACTTGGTCATCCTCATCCTTTGAATTCTCTAACATAATGTTATGATGTTCTTGTTCTTCCTTGGTCATTTAACCTTTAATATTTTTTCATTGATGAGGTTCATACTCATTATAGTGTAGCTCTGATGCCATGTAATATTTCATATCATCAATTAGGGCACTATTGATCAAATCCTCTTTGAGATGATGCTACGTAGCTATTGTTAATTTCTCTAAGAATTTCCCATGAACATCTCATCATTTTCCTTATCTTGTTAATAAGGCAAGATAATTGGTGGTAGAGAATTATCCAAAAAATGTTTAAATGCAACGTGGGTTTTCCTTCTCTTCATTACATTCTTTTTGCTAGAGGTTATTGATGGGATTTCAGTATTGTTTACCATAATGCTTGTGATAGCTACCTATACATAAAGCTTACAGAAACATATACTCTAGTTGAAAGAAAATGGTAATACCAAAAATATACAAGTATTCAACAAAATTCATTAATATATTCTGTAGTAATAATGCCAATGATAGGGGTCTCACTAGCCATGGTCAATGAAACTATATCATATGAAATGTAGTATGATCTGGTTGTTAACTTTTAAAGATGATGTTAATGTGAATTACAAAGAACACTTGTGCATATCATTGCATTTAATAACTATAAAAGATATATAGTATACCCATGTTATCACTATTAGAGAAGAAAGAACATTTATAATATTTAAGTGTTTTATAAATATAAAAACAAAGAAATAAATGATACACATGCATCACAATCCCTTATAGGACAAGTAAAAATGCTTCATATGGAAAGCATAAAATGGCTTCTTATCATAACCTTAATGGCCCATCACCATGCTATATAGTTATATTCTTCTTAGATAAGGATAAATCATCATAGCCCAATACAATAAAAAAATATGAATAAACATATAAATAAATGGATTAATAAATTCATGAGTTATACATAAAGTTTATATTTTTGATATTTTTATGATTTAAGGTATCTAAGTAGCATAAAACAGGAAAAATTATAAACTTTATTCATAATGAAAATCACTAGAATCCAAGCTAGAAAAACAAGGTAGTGCTTTGTAGAGTCTAGTTTTACTTATAAAAGCACTAACTCAAAATACACAAAACATGAATGAAATTACATTTATCCAAGAAAGGAGGAACTCTTCACAAAAAATAAAATGCTATAAGCACTACCAAAATTTAAAGAGGAAAAAATTCAAAAGTTCCTTAAGGAAAGCTTCACCTAGGTATTTATATTTTTCACAATAAAATGATTCAAGTTTATTTACACATGGGCATCAACAAAGATCCGTCAACACAACCTGGTAGTTTGTCATCACAATTCTAGTGAAGCTTGGTGATGGAGGATCACACAAGAGTATTAACACACTAGTGTTGATGCAAGGGATGCATCAACAGACCTACATTAACACAAATAGTGAATCATTGTCCTACTATCAATGCATTCCTATAACCTTCCCATCTGATAAATAGATTTGAGAAAGTTGAAACCAAGGGGACATATCTCATAGATCTCTAGAAGTTCAAACGAGATTAGAAAAATTTGAGAAGACTTAATACATGTACAATAACCAAAAAGGTAACACATGAAGTAAGGTTGCATACCCATGAGATACAAACATCACTTGGACATGCTATAATTACAAACATAGGATTCACATGATACTTATCAACTCTAGGGCTTATAATCAACTTACAAAATGTCACTAGATGGTGCATGTGTACTTCTTTATTTACCCTCATGTTCTATTTTTCTTTCTTTTGAAGCCCTCATCTCTTCTTCTTCTTCTCCTCTTCACCTCCTCTACAACCTTGGCCAACACTTCCCTCTTCACTTTCTTCATTACCTTCACTGTAGTTGTAATAATTAGAAAATAAAAAATAAAAAAAATAAGCAAGCATAAAAAAATAAAAATATAAATATAAAAATATTTTAAAACATAAAAAATAAAGATACTAACACTTAAATCAAAATGAAATATCAAATTAAAATATCTTATTAGTTTACCCAATTTCTCTATTTCTTTAACCATTTCTACTTCAAACTCCTCGAAATCATATGTATCCATCACTTCAATAGAAACTACTTTCATCTTCTTGGTTACCTACCCCTCATCTTGTGTATCCAACTCATACACCGTAACCATCTCCAACCCCTACATTAGTTTTTCTTTAATAAAAAATTTCTTGAGTATCATGAAGAAAGGACTTAGCTACATCCTCTTGTTGATGATGCTATCTCTATGAGAACACCCAATGTTATGGGAAGGATCATCATGATATTTATCACATGCTAGTACATAGGATAAAAGAAGTCATCATCTTTCAACACGTTCCCTTTTAAATTAGTGCAAGCAATTACCTACAAAAAATAATGCAGCATCTCATAATAAAAGCTAAAGTTAATGAAGTTGTTGGAGCTTTGACTATCCACAATGTCAATGTTGGCTAACCCACCAAACATCTTATTATCTAGGTAGCTAGTCCAATCAAAGAAAGTGTCATGGACCATGATGTTATAGATGAATACAAACCTAATAGGACAAGTAATTTTGCATTGTCTACTCTTGCCACAAAATACTCTCTCACTAAAGAGATGATATAGCTACATTAAATTAAGATTCTCATGCTTAGGAATGTTGTGAGAGTTATCAACATACTAAGGTTATTGACTAATCACCTTCTAGACAATGATCAAAAATGTCTCATTCTCCTCAACCATCATGCCAATGTTAGCAAACTTGAATCAATGTCTCAACAAATCCTAATTCAAAGGCAAGATGACCTTTTTGCTCTAAACCTAAAACATAAACAACTATTGTTGTCTTGAATAACATCTCACCATGGTAATAAAATCCATGGGTGAAATGTTAGGATATCTTAATTTGAATAATTAATTAACCCTACATGCTCTAAGAAAGGAAGGTACTTCCTTCTATTCTCACTTACTATCCATGCATGACCTTCAAGGGTGTAGTGTGGATTGGCTTGTAAGATTCTCTCCATCATGTCTCTAAGTTGAATGTAAAAAACCTCTAAGTTTTTTATTTTATTTACAAAATATAAATAAAAAACATAAGTATTTAAATATAAAGTACATATCTAGACAAAGCTAAAGCAAAACATAGTTAAAATAGGATTAAGTACCAAATATGAGACTTGGAAAGGTGACATTATATAACTTACCATTGGGAATTAGGTAGATACAAGAAGCCTTAGGTCATTTATTCCATATACCTAAATCAAGCCTATGATAGAGAACATGGACCTAAGTAGCCTATAGGAATCCTTGGTACCATTATTGATTTTAGGTCTCTTATACCTCATAATGAAAATGGGAAGATATAGTAAGATGCTAGTTCTTCTTGAGAGAAACCTCAAAGATCATGTGTTCTAATTTTTTAAAATAAGTATCCTCTCAATTAGATTCATCAAATGTACAAGCATATAAAAAACAACCACTGACATCATATCATAGTGCTAATAACAAGAGAAGCCAAAAACTTAGAGAAAATACAATAACCATACCTAAGAGATCATGCTTGGAGACTATAATATAAGTATTGGTAGGATTGAAGAGACTCTAGATGTGGTGAGGATCAAAAAATAATGTGATATCAATGTTGATCCTCTTCTTAGGATGATCCATTTACAAATAGTCTAGATCCTTGTCATTGATATCCTACATCCTACCTATCTCATCCATGATTGTATCCATGACAACTAGATGTTAGATGATTCGTTGTAAGAGCTTAGCACTAATTTTACAATATATTCTTTCATGTGCATATGAGATTATTCAAAAAGGTAAGAGAGTTCATAAAAGCATGTAAATATGCTTAGAGAAAAATTCTAGGAAGTACTTGGTCCCTAGGTGACCTCACATTTGTGTGTGATACATGAATTGATCATCTATAATTAAAAGGATCTTCATCCTTCATGGTCTCCCTATGAATACTAGGGTAACATCACAAATTGTCATTCATCAAGAGGCTAGGATGACACCTACCCTGCCAAAACAACATGAAAATTTAATAGTTAGTGCCCATAACATAAGAATAAATGTGTAAAACATAGGCAAAAAACTATCAAAATAAAAAACCTAACTAGGCAAGATCAAGTAGCATAGAAAATGATAATTAGACATGCAATTTTAGCTCTTCAACACTTTCAAAAAAATTCACCTCAAATTACTTAGGAAACATCAATCATGATACTTAGACATTTTTATCTCCTCTACTTAGTTACTTCTACACTCACGTGGCCCTTGGATAGTCTCCAATGCTTAATTGTACATAATAACTTACTTTATATTCAAAAAACATAAAAATAAATTTAAACTCTCCCTCTATTGTGACTTGAAAAAATTTCTAACTTTCTTTGCTCTAGCATGCTAGTTTGCTTGCAAAATTTCTAACTCTATGATTTCTTACTCTTTTTCCATGTAACCATCCTTTTCCCTAATGCTTGAAGGTCATGTACTTTGCCATCCTCTATCGACTATGCAAACCCCTCATTTTGTATAGTTTCCACAACTAGATTACAAAGCCTCTTAATGAAGACTTAATTAATTTATCTTTCTTAGACCCCTTAGAATCCTTAGATTCTATCATCTTAATGCTAGACATTACTAAGAAAGACTTAATTTCTCAAGATAACCTTCCCTTCTTAGATTGGAAGCTAGTCCTAACCAATGAATCTGTTGTAAAATTGACCATTATTAACCATCAAAATCTAGAAAAAAACCTTTAACTAAAAGAAAAATTATTTGATAATATTAAAGAATCCATTCTAGCAACACTAGAAAAAAGTTATATTACCTTTTCCTAGAGCTATGAAGACATGCCTAGTTTAGGCCCAACTTAGGTGTAACATAACATCATTATTTAGAAGGGTTCCAAACCTTCCAAACAAAAATCCTAAAAAATTGAACCTAACTTAGCCTTGACCATTAAAGATAATATCACAAAGCTCTATGATGTAGGTTTCCTATGCCTCGTATCCTAATCAAACTAGATATCCAACATGGCCATTGTCCTTAAGAAAAATAGAGCTATTAGGATATGTATCAATTTTCATGATCTCAATAAGGTGACACTAAAAGATGACTTTCCATTGCTACTTAGGTGAAATTTACCTTCTTCAACCTTCCACATGTGTGGGATCTCTATTTCCTTGAATTTCCCCAACTCCTATAAGATAAAATAAATTTATAAAAAAATTAACAATTAATAAAAAATTTTAAAAAATAAAAAACATGAGGGGGATTAACATCATTGCATCTTTGTGCTAGCACATGCTAGTACTTGTTAGTATTGGTTACCTATCATGTGCCACACAATGCCATTAATCATCTACTAGCATTGTGTATTAGTATTGCACTTATAAAGTACCACATTCTTGCCCTCCCCCCACCCCCCCTCTATCAATAATTTTTGTGTTAAAACGATGGAGCTTGTGCTGCATCAACCGTACCCATCAATGTTGGCCAACATCACCAGCATGTTGTATCGTGGCATGTCATGGCATGGTGCATGCATAATGTTGTCCCTTTTTCCTTCCTCTCAAATAAAAACAAAATTAGAAAAGTGCACTAATGCATACACATGAGGTACATACTAACAACACCATGTGAGGCACCAACTTGCCATGTGGTTGTGCATCATAGTGCCAACTACTAGTATCACATAAGTATCACATATCATTCTTCATTACCTCCTCTTAGATAAAGAAAAATGAAAAAAAAAAATAAAGCATAGGATGCATCATATGTTCTCTCCTCTATCACTATTGTACTCACCTCACTACCTCCCATTCTCCCATGTTCACCTCTCATACATCGACATAATCACCACTCTTACATTTTCTCTTCTTTCCCTTCAAAAATCTAAAAGTAGTCAAAATCTTTAGTATCGAAACTTCATTGATTTGGTACCTAAGATACCATGGTGGGCCATTCCCCTCCATATTTGGCATCCACAAGCTTTAATTTTCCTGTGATGGTATAAACCAATACTTCTCTTCTTTCTTCATCTTTTTCCAAACCTCCATTTTTGGATTTCCCCTTTTTTTCTTATCTTTACCCCTTCATGTTGCTTGTAGATGTAGTGTCCACACAATCGACATGATTGGTAATGGTGCATAACAATGCAAGCTTCGTTAGCACATGGGTGTCCTCATGCTCCACCTCATCCTACTTCTAATGAAAATTGATGAAATTAGGAAAAAATAAAAGCTAAAGTATAAGAGAAATGAACATACTAGCCTTAATCTCCTTTAGCACTCCTAGCCTTGCTATGATGTGTTTCTTGATGGGACCTACTTGCTTTGTTACCATGTGCATGCTTCATCTTCCTCTCATATAATGCCATCTTTTTCTCCAACAGTAACAAGCTTCAAGCTCTCTCTTTCATTTATAACTTCAAAAAGCACAAATGGAAAATGCCTATCTCCTTCCACATACTTTACTTTTATCTTCTCTTACTTTTCTCCTTGGTTTTCTAATTTTCATTTACTAACATGGAACCATTTATCACCTAGGAACGTTGACATGAAATCCACATTACTATGTGAGTGTTTCACATGATCCCTATTTTGCACCCCTAAAACTTCCCAATGATACCTTGAGATGCCTAGGAACCTAGTTTACCTAGCCCACGTGGCCCCTGCATACTCTCCAATGCCTAATTGTAAATAAAAAATTAACATTATATTCCAAAAACATAAATTATTTTTGAAATTTCCCTCTATTATGACTTGTAAAAGTGTCTAACTTTCTTTGCTCTAGAATGTTAGTTTGCTTGTAAATTTTCTAACTCTAGGATTTCTTATTCTTTGCCAATGTAGCCATCCTTTTCTCTAATGCTTGAAGGTCATGTATTTCACCATCCTCCATCGACTATGGAAACCCCTCATTTTTGATAGTTTCCACAACTAAGTTACCAAGCCTCTTAATGAAGGATTAATTAATTTATCTTTCTTAGACCCCTTATACTCCTTAGATTCTATCATCTTAATGTTAGACATTACTTATGAAGACTAAATTTCTCAAGCTAACCTTCCCTTCTTAGATTCAAAGCTAGTCCTAACTAACGAATCTGTTTTAGAATTGACCATTATTAACCATTGAAATGTAGAAAAGATCCTTTAACTATAGGAAAAATTATTTGATAATATTAAAGAATCCATTGTAGAAACACTAGACAAAAATTATATTACCTTTGCCTAGAGCTATGATGAAATGTTTTGTTTAGCCCCAACTTTGATGTAACATAACATCATTGTTTAGAAGGGTTCCAAACCTGTCAAACAAAAAGCCTAAAAAATCAAACCTAACTTAGCCTTGACCATTAAATATAATCTCACAAAGCTCTATGACATAGGTTTCATATGCTTCATAGACAAAAAAAAAACTAGATATCCAACATGGCTATTGTGCTTAAGAAAAATAGAGCCATTAGAATATGCATCAATTTTCATGATCTCCACAAGGTAACAGTAAAAGAGGATTTTCCATTACTTAGCATTAATTAAATATGGAAACAATGATAAGTCATGCCTTAGTTTTTTCAATGGCGTTTTAGAATATAGTCAAATTCAAATCAATCCTAAACATCAACATTTTATAGCTTTCATAATCACATGGTTAGTTGTTTATTATACAAAGTTTTGGGCTTAAAAATGTCAAAGAAACATAGGAACAAGCCATAACCTTCATGTTTAGTAATAGGATGTTTAAAACTATTAACTATTACATGGATCATCTGATTATTAAGTCCATAATAACAACCAACCATCCCATGGATCTACATATAGTCTTAGCTTAATGCAATAAGTATGACCTCTAACTTAATACCAAAAGAGTATCTTTGGTTTAGAAATAGGTAAAATTCTAGGATTTCTAGTTTTAGTTAATGACATCATAGTAGACCCTAGCAAACTTAAGGCAATCATGAACCTTCCACCACCTAAGTGCTTAAAATACATATGCATCCTGCAAGGAAGATTTGAATCCATTCACCCTTTCATATCTAATTTAACTAATTAATTTCATCCACTTTTTTATTTTCTTAAGAAATCAACTATTTTGACTAGGACTTTAAAAAGTCAAGAGTCCATCAATGAATCAAACATGTCCTTAACAATTGTCCAATCCTTCATGCCTCTCAATTTGATCTATCTTTCTATCCCTATCTATCTATGTATAATCACTACATTGTATCCATGATTTACCAATGACATGAAGATGATTTGGATCTTCCATCCCTTCTCTAACTATGAAATGTGCTATATGGACAATGAAAAATATTTTTTATGCATAATCTTTCCTCTTAATAAATGAAGATACTACTTACCAGGTGGAAAAGATTCATGTGATTTACCAAGATAAGGTTTTATAATCTATCGATGCCAACACCTATGAAAAAAAACTATATGGCCAAATGAAAAAATATCCTCAATAAGTGTGATTTATCTTACCTTTCTCAATAGTCTATTAAAGATCAAGTAACAATAAACCTCCTTACATCAACTCCATTATTAAAACCTTCCATGATCACCATTCAACCTCCACTCAAGGAATTAAGTGAGAAAGAGAGAATGCCTCTTCCAATAATAATGTCAAAAACTAAGGATTTGGACTCACAATTATAATTTGATGGTCCCCATACAACTCTAAATTCTAGTGTTACTTGTGCTCTTCCTCAACCAGGTATGGATCCTAGTCATTAAACTTATAAGTTTTTCATCTACTAATAATGTAGCTGGGTATGAGGATCTTAGTCAAGGTTTTCTCTTACACTCCAATTAGGAATTAAGAGGCTTTTCATTCATGGTAATTCTTAATTATTCACAATTCAAGTTAATAATGAATATGCTTGTAAGATTAAATTCCTTTAGCGTTATTTAAACTAATTTAAAATTTGATTTCTCAAGTTGATGGATATTTACTCACATATTCATCACTCAAAAAACATGCTTGCTAATGTATTAGCTGCTTTCTCTTCTTATATAGCATATTTTCCTTAAAGATCATTTACTCACTCAACACAAGAAATACCAATAACTCTCATAGATACATAACATGTAGGCTTAGTTAATTTAGAAGGATATGAATAATATCAAGAGATCATATAATACTTACAAACTATAGAGACCCTTGAACAATTATTATCATTATAAAAGGATGCTCTTCATAAATGATCTACGAAGTTTTCTCTTATTAAGCCTAGTAGTTTATGTTGTATACTTGCATCAAGAGCCCTTGTATGTTTTATAAGTCATGAAAAAGCACAAACTATCCTAGAACAAGTATGTTCATGTGTATGTGATAGTTACTTAGGGTCATAGTCTTTGGTAGCATGTATTATTTCACTTTTTTGTTAGTGGCTTACAATATCTAGGGATGAATATGCAATGGTTAAGATTTTCAATACATGTCAATATTATGCTTCACTTATTTATGTTCCATCACAAGAGCTTAAGACCTTTGAAATCATGTGGTCCTTCCAAAAATGGTTGATGGATCTCATAGGTTCCATTAATTCTCCCTCATCCACTGGTTACTAGTTCACCCTAATAGCTACAGAGTACTTTACCAAGTTGGTTAAAGCTATTTTCTTAAAATATGCAACTTCCAAGTATATCTATCATTTCATCTTAGATCATATAATCATCCATGTTAAGATTCCCCTTCATATTATCATTGATAATGGACCTTAATTTACAAGTAAAAAATTAGCTGAGTTTCATGAGAAATACAATATCATCTAGTTATTCTCATTCCCATACTATTCCCAATCTAGTTGTTAAGCTTAGTTGACCAATAAATCCCTTATTTGTGTACTTAAAACCATGGTTAATAATTTACAATGTAATTGGCATACCTAGTTATTCCATATCCTTTGGATTGGCTAAACCACCTTCAAAACTATAACCTACTAAACCCATTTCATGCTCACATATGTATCAAAGGCTATGTTGCTAGTGTAGCTAGATGTACCTTCTTTTTGCATAGCTTTAAATAATTGGTTGGTAGATAAGAAGAATGAAAACATGCATTATATTAAGCTAGACATCCTAGAGGAAAAATACAAGCAAGTAGCAATTAACATTTAGAATAATCAAGATGCCATGTGTCATTAC
Organism: Gnetum montanum; assembly: GCA_015680685.1. Taxonomy (NCBI): domain Eukaryota; kingdom Viridiplantae; phylum Streptophyta; class Gnetopsida; order Gnetales; family Gnetaceae; genus Gnetum; species Gnetum montanum. The sequence goes on from MNCI01021904.1 coordinate 400,300, forward strand.
CATAATAAACATGTTAGACTTAGAAAAATCAAGGAATGTGATCTTGTTCTAAGACATTTTCCTAATGTCAAGAGTTCTAGTTTCTCCCTGAATTGGCGAGGCTCTTTCATCATTCTCAAAACCCTTAGTAGTGGAGAATATTACTTGGTAGATTCAAGTAGGAGTTAATACCCCTATCCTATGAATAAATCTTAGCTCAGATGATACTACATTTGAAGTACAAAAAAAAAAAAACATCATAGGTTTGTTCTAACCCCTTCATTTACTTTATCTAGGTTTCATTCTTATTTTTTATTTCCTCCCTATCTTGATTTTTCTTTATTCTTACTACTATTATTCCTCTTTTTCTCTCATGCAATTTCATCTAGCTTCTCTAATCACTACTTGTTCCATTCTACTAATGTCTCCTCTTACCAACACATTCTAGTAACAATGTTTATTAGTGATTTACCTTATGTAGAAAGTAATGAGTGTACTACTATTTTTACTCCATGTGAGGATAGAAATTGAATTTATCAATCTATTAACATTAGTGTCATCAAAATATTAGACCTAGACATGCCTCCATTTTGTTGTATAACATCTCATCTTGATGTGTCGGTTGCTCATTATTTCTGTTGTACTTTATTATTTTCTCATTTTCATAATTTTTTATTTTATCTTCCCTCTCTTATTTTTTTCTATTCTTCCTCTAACTTCCTTTTTTATCTCATTTCTCTTTCTTTCATAAGTACATCATTAACAATTAAGTAATTTTGTTCTATTTGGTAAGGCTTTGTTGAGAGCATGAGTGGAACAAGGTATAAACATTATTAATGACATCCTTTTAGTTATCTTATGTATAGGATTTAGCCATGTTTCCCTTCTATAGCATAGCACTATCCTCATGACTAGTATATCAATGAAATTCTAACGATCTCCTCTTATCTTACTTTCTTTTCACTTTTCTTTTATAGGTTCATCTTTATTCATTCATCCAACCTCTTCTTGATGGATCCTCCTTCCACATGTTAGTAGCATCCTTCAAGAAGGGACAATGTTTCAATGAATTTTTTGGTTCACCATGAATCAAGAGTAATTATGGTTTTGACATTGTTCCATATGAGTTTGAGTATCAAAATCCTAAGGAAAACATCCTTAGATATATTCCTAGCTCTCAAAGGCCTCCAAAGATCATACTAGTCCATAACCTTGATTATGAGTTCCATTTTTTATGACCTTGTAGAAGTTTAGAAATCAAAACATTTTTATGAGTGATGAGGTACCCCTATGACCAACCATACAAATCATAAGTGTTCATGTATGATCTAATAAAATTCCATGGATCAAACTAGTCGTGGCATCTAGATTGTTATATCTTGATCATAATTCGCTATCTTCCCACTTGAACTAGGGGTATATTTGTCATGTATGGTTTAGTACAAAGTGAGGCATATGATAATTGATGTTGTTTTGGGCATATGCTACTCCTAATGGTAATAAATAAATAAATAAATTAAGCTAATTAATAATGAAAAGTAAAGTCTAGACTAGCCTATAGGTCATGAGTATTCATTCCTAGCTTGTTGTACATGTCCTAAACCCATGTACCCACTACTAGGATTACGAAGTGCTATGCTACTAGGCAAACTAGAAAACAATGCTACTAGGGTTACCAAGCAAATATATGTTTACACTCAAAACTAGTCACACTCATTTCACAAATTCATTAATATGCATGGAAGTGTAAATATTAACTAAGTACATGAAAAGTAAATTGCATTAAAAGTAAATTTAATCTAATTCAGAGTGCTGCAATGAATAAGAATCAATCTCGATCTTATTGTCATTCATGGAATGTGTCCAGGTACATTGCCACTCAAATAAGACATCATACAACTAACTCAAATCCACATTGTAGGCACTCCTTAACTATTCTCTAAGACTATGGAATAAAAATACAAGAGTTCAACTACTCTACTGACAAAACTTATGCTCTAAACCATGCATCCAAGAACTATATTTATAGGCCAGCACACATGCCATGATATCAGGTATCTGACATCACTTCTTAGGACATGATATTGGGTATATGATATCAAGGCTCCAATATCCAATATTTGATATTGAAGCTAAAAAAATTAACTTTTTATTCAGATAGATGTGATAGCATGCGTCGAGGCATCTACATTAAGGGATCTTCCTTGACATGTCTATGTCAATGTAGCTAATAGATGTGAGAACATGCATTGAGGCATCTACATCAAGGCATCTATGTTGAGGCATCTACCTTCACACAACTACATCAATGCAACCAACTGATGCCTCATCACTTTTGTAAGCATTAGAAGTAACGTGAATTTTTTGTTAGTGTTTCCACTTGATGACTACACTATGCCAGCTATAATCCTAAACTATCATGTCTACATGAGCTATAAAAACCTATATTTTAGCTTGAGTTTTAAGCCCATGAGGTTCCATATAGCTTTCCCAAGACCTCTAGACATAATAGGAATTAAATCTTAACATTTTGGTAGCTTAAGATCAAAAATTTTCTAACTTTAAAGGTGACACTAATGTTGATGCTAACATTAATATTAGCACATCCATACCTTTCTCTAACACCTCCATGACACTTCATACCCATAATTTGTATTATTTCATAGGTCTATAGACTTTTTGGCATCCAATAAACACCATTACAACTTATTTTGACATTAGTTTGGACATTCTAAAAGTTGGAAATGATAATTGTAAAAAGTGATGAAAATTTTTCTAAGTACACGCTTGACGTTGACATTGACACTAGTGTTAATACTCTTTAGGCTTGAAAACAATATCTTGAATGATCAATCTTGTCATTCAACAACATCCCCAGGGTTTTTGAGCTCTTTAGCATTGTCATGGTGATATTTACCATTAGTCCAAGAGTTAAGCAGGGTCTTGGAATTTTAAAACTCTAACTTGGAAAAATGTGATAAAATTTCACTAAATGATAGTAATGCTAACATTGATGCCAATGTCAAGATTAGTGTCATTACTTATAGGATCCATATTTTGGAATTCGTCACCTTTGAAATTAGCATTTGATCTCATTCTTTAGCTTCATGGGGTCCTTAACATACCTAGACATCATTCAACATTCATTCAAGCATCAAATGGAACTTGAAAGGCTTAAACTAGCAATTGAAAAAATGGACAACATTTTATTAAGCATTGGTGATATTAACAATGACATCTGCATCAACATTAGTGTCATCTCTAGTGAGGCCCATAGAACTCAAGTTCAAAGGTCAAACTTGCCTAATTCCACTTCTAAATGAAATATAAATGAACTTTACTTAACTCTAGAGTTGAATTTGTTAATCCTAACTCTATAAATATGGGATCAAAATCCATATTTTGGGCTTGAATTCTTGAGATCTAGAGCACTTTTTAAGATTTTGAGAGATCAAGTATGTGTGCAACAGATCACCCAACATCTTTCATGTGCTTCACAATCACCACAACTTCTATAGGCTATAGTACTAATGCTAGAAGATATCAAAGTCAATCAATCAACATTCACATTAGCACACTAGAGTTTAACTTTTTTATCATTAAAATTATTATCTAGAGTTATAATTTTTTTAGCTCCAACATTAGTGACAAGACTCTTAGCCAAAACAATTCTATTTTTGCCTCAAATTGATTTTGGATAGTGCATGAGACTTCTTCATTCATATCCTCATTCTCTAGAGATTCAATTCCACTCTTCAAATCCATGTTTTTCTCACAAATTTGGTTTGTATTGTTAGTTTTATCCTACTTAAATTTTTATTTCAACAGTTATAGTTTGATCCTCCTTAGGAGATGAACACTTATTTTCATGGTAATAAAGCATTTCATTCTTTAAGAAGAGAATCTAAACATTTTCCCCATATCATAACTTGTATATTCTAATATTTTATTTCTTTTTATGCATATTTTATGTTTATTTTTTATTTTATCGATTATAGACTTTTCCAAACTTAGTCTATTTTTCAATTATAAATACTTAATTAAGTTTTAGCATTTTCACCGAATATTTTTAAATATTCCCTTCTTGTTCTTAATTTGCATGAGGTAGGCTATGTCCACATTTTATTCTAGATTTCTTCCCCATCATGTCATTATCATTGACTTTGTAAAAGTTATATTAGATCAAAGACCATTTATGGCTATGAATTAGATTCTTAGCACTTAATTGGTGGAGGTATTCCTTGTAAGATTAAGGAAGATCAATTTTACAAGAATAATTAAGAAATAAGAAAAATTACGAAATTACCAACTCAAACATTATAAAGATTCTATAACTTTGAATCTATTAGCTTATAAATTAAAAAAAGTTACAAACTTCATTTCAATAATATTAATGTAATATAATGTATTCCACTACTAAAATTCAATTTGATGCATGGGAGCTAGCACCTATTTTATTTAACATTTTTTCTACTAGGTCATATTTGGTGATGGCTACTTTCACTGTGTATGATTTTATTGAATGAAAAGAAAATCTAACCTATATTCCATTTTTACAAGTTTCTAACCCATGATTGAAAATCAAGAGAATAAAAAAATTTAATATTTTTACTGTAATGATGGAAAAAAATTTGCAAAGAAAGTTTTGTTTAACTCATGTTGATGAACATAGTATTATACAATAGTTATCATATATAGATATTATTTTTAAAATGGTATATCTAAAAGAAAACATAGAAACATTATGGAACTTGGCCTTACCATAATGATCTTTTCATCTATCCAAAATAAATTTGGCCAAAGACTTCAAGAGTCTTTACTTTATTATTAATAAATTTCCTTTAACAAAATTAAAAATGGAATCCACTTATTTTGTTTTATTTAGTAGAATAGAAAAATACTCATGTATTATAATTTTTTTGGTAGATGTTTCACAAAAATTATGCATCAAATAAATTCTATCAAAGATCATTATCATGTGTAATTTTTATTTTCTAGCATAAAGTGAAAAGGGTCTAGATGTCTACATCCTTCTATTCATTGAACATGTATATATATTCAAACATGTTAATTTTGATGAATATTTTTCTATTTCCCAATTAATTATTTGAACGTGCATAAATCTAGGGGGATCTATCTACATGGAAAGCATCGATAAATTATAGTGGCATATAGGATAAATATCTATAACAAGAAACACTTGAATCACTACCACATTATCCTCCTACTCTTTTCAACAATAAAGTATAAGTTGATAGAATTTAATTTGAACAACTTAATATTAACAATAAGAAAATAAGTTGATAGAATTTATTACTATAACTATATGCAAGGCTAGAAACTCTTCAAATCATAATAATGCTCATATTAATCAAATGATTTAAAAATTTTCCATAATAGGAATTTTGAAACTAATTTCATAGATCCAAGTAATCTTTGTGGATGTAACTTCAAGGCCCTATTGAAAATCTTGAAAATTCAAATAATATTATGCAATTTAAAAATTTTATTCCTATGAGGCATCATGTAATTACATAATGAAGAGCTAGGACTCATCGTTGCTACATTCTTTCTTCTATGTTAGCTTTTACTATGTCAAAATTATATCCTGAACTCCATTTCATTAAATTTTCTTTTATATACCTCTAGTTGTTACTATGCAAATAAGAAGGAAATGATGGCAATTTTAATAAGAAGAAAGGATTCTCCATGTCTAACCATATAATCTATAATCATAATAGTAGACATTGTTATAATCTAAGGATGGAATTAGCATGGTATCTATATAGTTAGACATGAGATCATGGGTTGTTATCTTCTTACACTACTCTTATAATGGCCTTTAGTATATATGGTTAAGTATAGCTAAGGTATATGATGATTAATGTTGTTTGGACATAAACTAAACTAATTAATAATAAAGAAATCAATTGTTTATTTTAATTAATAACAAAATTAAATCTTAGAATTACTTATGATGATGAGTATTCATTTTGAGATATCATACACATCCTAAATTCACATACCCATTATTGGTATTGCTAAGAATTATAGTACTAGGTGAACTAAGTAGTAGTGTTGTTGGGATTACTAAGTGAATATGTGCTTATGCTTGAAACTAGTAACACTCAATCTACTAAATTCTATGTGTGAGAAAAAAATTAAGCTAATTAGATGGGAAATATATTACATTGAAAGTAAATTCTATTCTAAGTGAGACTTTTGTAATGAATGGAAATCAATCTTACTATTATTTCCATTAATAAACTATGTTTAGGTATAATTCATTCAAATCAAATGCCATAGAATTGACTTATATTCATGCTATGGGTATTTACTAACTATTATAAGAATTGAGAAATGAAATTAATAGACTTTAACTACATACTAATTAAATTATGTCATAAATATGATAGGTGAACCATCTTTATAGGCTTTACTTTTTCCAAATACATCACATTTGCAATATCATATAAAGGCATACAATTTCATAGGTGCAATATCATAGCCTTCTTATTAAATGGTTATCGTATATTCACAACTAACTAAAAAATCATCCTCAAGTTAAAAAAAATGGGATAAGATTTGTTACAAAATTATAAAGGCAACTCAACGGATTTTCTAACTAATTGATCAATTGATTGGCTTGGGTATTGCATTACAAAAATTATTTAAGTGATTTTTAGAATGCTAAAATAATAGACATACATTAATAAAATTATAAAATTTTAGGTCTTCAGAATTATTTCAAATAGAAAATATTCATGTTATCCCAAATGATAGTAGATCCTCCTAATGTGTTAGCTCCAATAGTGGATTAATAGCTTCATCCTTTATGTGAAAATGATTGAGGATGAACTGATACTTCTATACATCCATCTAATGATCATTAATAGTTCAAGTAAAATTAGCTAGGTTGAGAGTTGTTGGGATTTTCCATGGACATAGCAAATTAGAAAACATCTTGTTTACTTGAATAAACCTAGTAGTAAATAGTCAATGCTCCACATTGAACATTGCAAATTTTTCTTTCCATTTCTAGTATTTTACCAATCTCTTTGCTAGGTCCTCTATGAAATTACATTGCCTAGTGTATTAGGTTCATAGGATCTCTAGCTCTATTAGTGTTACTTAAAACTTCTTTTTAGTCTCATCATACAACCTATTTTCATGCTCAAATAAAAAAAATGGTGTTACAACTTATTTTTCTACGTCAATTGGGTAGCTAGTTGTTAACATGGTAAGATTAGCATATCTAATGTTAGTAAGCTTCATGTAGTATATCAACTCCTCTATCCATAGGTTCTTGGCTTTGATTTTTTACTAATATATTACTATTAATGTTAGTAGATTATGACAAACTAGTATTAATGTGAACCTTGATTACTAGGATATCCTTTTTATTGATTATTTTTGGAGGTTCATCTATTCTTTATAATGTTGATTAAACATATCTTGTTTGGTGGCCTTACTCTTTTAGGTCTCAATTTTAAATCTAGACTTATGTTGCATAACTTAGACCTCTCTCATGAATAGATTTGTATTTTCCTATGATAACCTCTTGATATCTCCATTTACATTGATGACTTATTAATAAAGGTAATTTAGCTAATTTTCCAAATATTCCTTCTTCATTGCTACATGTTTCAACCTTTAATATTCTATTTTTAAATCATTTTTATCTTCTTCCAACATGAAGATGATCTTTTTGTGTTCATAGTTTCTTGCTTCAATCTCAAATACATCCCATGTGATCTTATTCCTCTTAATTTTCAATCAATGTTGTTCAAAAATTAAATGATCATGATTCTAAATTTTAAACTACTTGAGTGATTCTAGAGTAATAAACATGATAGGATCTTATAATTAAGTATGTAATTGGATAATCTCTTCTAGTAACATTTGCTTCTTAGCTTCTACATTTTTTCTTCTAGTTTTTGCAATCACCAACTTCACTTGATCAAAATCAACTTAAATTGCATCCTTGTAACAAGTTCAAGAATTTCAAAAATGTCTTGAAAAAGTTTTTCTTTCTATAGTAATCGCTCCAAGGCATCTTCATTCTTTATAACACTCATTACTTTCCTAGCTTCTCTAACAATACTTGCAAATTATTGATCATCCTAGACACTAATGAAATCAAGGATGGGTGTTGTAGGAACATTAAATACAATACCTCTATGCTTAACAACATCTTTGGCATCTTTTTCTTAGTCTTCATGGATTATAATCAAGATTGTGTCTCCATCACAAAATGTAAGGATGTCTTAGAATATAGTAGTATTCCTAAAGATTTGAGTTATCTAGTCATTCCTTATGGGTTACACCAAAATTCTACATGATACTAGGTCCCTAGAGACTTTAGTTTCATCCCTTGTAATACTTAATAGTTTTTGGAATTCTCTAGTCCTCAAGCTCATAGCTTGTGATGTTTCCTACAAATGACACATGGTTGGTCAATAATACACAGGGTTTACTATAGTATAGGGGCACAACAACTTGGTCCTACACCATTCATTTCTATCATAGGTGTTCTTTGTGAGACTTTAGCTCTAAGAGATGGTTCCATTAAATCCTTCTTTACTAGTAGAGGTTTAATTATCCTAGCATATGATTGGTTTGGGTCCTTCTTATCTCACCATTGATATATCCCAAAATCTCATATTTCTTGTGAAGCTTTTAAATGATGCAAGGGACTAGAAGTGTTGGCTTGTGTAATTACTTCTCCTGGAATCATCTTTCATTCTCCATGAAAAGAAAATGAGCCATATTTGCCAGTGTTATGTTTTGTGATATTATGATCACTAGGTCCAAGGAAGAAATAGAAATGATTATGTAGATCTTAATAATAAAAAATGGTTTAAATTATAAAATAAAATGAAGCTTTATTATGTCTAAATATCCATAGGATCTATTTGATAGATATTACATTTTCATGAAAAATAAAGATAGACTTTATAAATTGACCGAGAATGAAAGGGACATCAAAAATAAGTCATATAGGCTTTTTACTATAACTTTAAAACATTGTTTCAAATTGATAGTCATAGCACAAGAAAGAAATACCTATAACGCATCTTCAAGGGCTCCTAATCTACACAACCTAAAAATGTGGTCTTCTTAGGAATGTTAAATCCATCCTTTACTTTCAATTCTAACATGATTAAAACTTAAGTGAAGTTTACTAAAGGGATTCTAATGCTTGATGGGATTAGCAGCTGAGAGATAGTGAGTTTCTACATATAGTTTATTAGATATAATATGATGTAAATAAAATTGCCTCTTACCTTTCATAGTAGTCCACATCTATGGTAAAACCTTCTACTTGACTAATTTGTGAATATGCTTGGGATTTTATTGCATTTTCTTCCAAGAGATGTTTCATTTTCTCAACCATTGCCACCCTTGAAAATACTAACCATGATCTCACAAATCCTTAAAAAATACTTTATAGAATTTATCTTGCCCTGAGGTATGCAAGTTATGAGTGTATGTGATAAATTGGTACAAGGCTTCTTTGTTTAAAGGTAATAAATCACATTCACATAATAAGATATTTTTATGGAGAAAGGAAAACCTGATTCTATAGTGGTCAGGCATATTCAAAAAGAAAACAGAAGGTACATAGGTCAAATAGATTTGAAGAACTAGATGATTTAGACCATAAGAGAGAAGATCCATCATCTAGCAAGGTATAAAGGGACTTCATTCTAATATAAAGTTATTGAAATAAAGGAACAACAATCCCAACAAAAGGTAAAAACCAAAACACATTTGTGCAAACAAAAGGGGGTACTCATAGATTTAGTTCTTTAGTCATTTTGGTGAAACAAATATAAATAGTAAGGTGGAAAAGCATAGAAATAGGAATGGTTTTGCCAAATAGGATGAAACTGTTTCAACCAAACCATATGTAGTAAAGTAATCCTTTAATTTTTCTCATTTTCCAAGACAAATGAATACATTCCTGCTAATTAAAGGTATAATTTTTAAAGTAATTTCAAAAATCATTATTTGGTAGTTTCTCTATCACTTTTGCATCTTTCATAAATATCATTATTAATAATACCTTGTAGTAGAGAATTGTTTTGACTAGAATTTTTCAATAAAGGCACTTGCTCATGAAAGTATGATATTTAGGAAAAAAAACTACACGTCATCATGTGATCTTTAAGGAATCTTTTTAATAATTAGAAAAATTATAATATGCCTTTTACACTTTATAATTATCAAGATTAGCCCAGTAAAACTAACCATTGTAATTTTAAATAAAATTGGAAAACCATGTTTAAGCACATTCAAAGCTACACCATGTCGTTAAAGCATAAGAGACTATAGAGGTATTATGGAATAAGAGACCACCATATAAATATTTGGCATTTATAATACTAATCCAAAAATTCTCCATAGTATATAATTCAAAAATAAGTTTACCAAGAAGAGTCGAGTTCACATTTTTTTAGAACTCTAACACCCCAACCATCTTCACTAATGTCATTGCAAATGGTCTACCAATTAATAGAATGAAAAGTTTTTGCTACTAATGAGGATTAGAGAAAATATCTTTCAAGTTTTTCCAATAAAGTAAGAATCAGTTCCAATGCTTTATAACATGAAAGGAAAGTAAAGAGGAGTAGCTTGTAATACTAATTTAATTGATTAAATTCTATTTTCCTAAGAGAGAAGTTTTTCCTTCCAACTAGCTAACCTTTTTTTCAACATATCAATTAAATCCTACCATATAGATCACTTCACACTGCTAGAAAAATGGGATACAAAGATATTTTAAGGAAAATTGATCAATTTGACAATGAAATTTTTCAGCAAAAGAATGTAGAACCCTCTTGTTAGTACCAAAACATAATATTGAGTAAGGTCTTTGCATATTTACCTTTAAGTCATTGAGAAGAAAAATATTTTGCACTCTTTCAATATCTTTCCAAAATCTAGAAGTGAGTCGAGGTCCCCAAACATCACATCCATAAAATAGAGTAGGATAGATGATACTTTCGAAAATTTGTTTCTTGACCTTCCAAGCCCATAGACATAAATCTTACACTTGTTTTTGAAATCATACAAATCCTTGAAACCTCCTACTATTTTTTCATTAATGTACTTCCTTGACATGCAATGGTTCATATAAATGAGACTTAAATATTTAAAATAATTTACTATTTGTACATTAGTACCACCAAGATTGAAGTTATAATAGTTATTTCTTGTATCCTAGATCATGAATTTTTTTTTTATCTACATTCGCTTGAAGATAAGATAAATAACAATAATTTTCTAAAATTTGCAACATATTTTGCATACCTTCTACAATAGTGTAGATCAAGGAAGCATCATCTGTATATAAAAAACGATTCATTGCTTAGGATCCAATTTTGGTAGCATGACTAGCTTGCCTATTGCACAACCATTCCTACATTTCACCAATAAAGATACCAAAGACAGTTAGAAAAAGTGGGCAACCTTGCTTAACTTTAATTTTATTCTAGAATTGAAATTTTTTCTTTAAATTGCTATATGTAATTTAGGTTATCATTTCCTCATACAATCTTTGAGTTGCTATAATCAAATTTGAAGGGAGATGAAATTTATACAAGTGCAACCATATTTTTGTATGGATCATTGAATCATATGCTTTTGCAAAATCAAAAAGCAAATAAAAACCTTTTTATTATGCATTTTTTCAAACTCCATGTAATGTCTAAGAGTAACTAAGTGATTAATAATAGAGTGATTTTGTGTTAGACCTACTTGACTTCTTACCTTAACTTGATTACCTTTAGCCTAAGAATTAATTTTCTTTTTTGGAAAAGTACCTAGCAACTTTTAATGCTAGTTTTTCAATAATTGTTCAAATTATTTTTATCCCCCTTTTTATATAATAATATAGCTTTACTAGTTTTTCAATGTTGATTTAATGCTTATTTCATTGCTAAATTTAATTTGTGCCATGAATTCACATCAACTCAAGATAGAAAGTGGAAGATAGATTAACCTTCCTAAAGAATAGCTCTCATGTAGGTAATGTGGATCAAGAGCTCTTGAGGATGAAGAGCATGCTTTTTAAAATTACCCTTTAATTCTACAACAAATCATAGTAAATATGTAAATGCTTAGATGGATGTTGAATGTTACCAAAAAAGATAAACTACATAATATAGGCATTAGAGGGAGACTTGAAGTGGCTTTTATTTTAGATAACTTACAAAAATGATGTTTTAGATAGTTTGGATATGTGCAAAGAAGATCAAATAGTGAGCCTATAAAAAAGGTTTATGCATAACTATTTTAAGGAATCCATCAAAAAGAAGACTAAAAAATATTAGAAAAAAAATAATTAAATATGATTAAAAGAAATCACTAATAAATAAAAATCTAGCTCTTCATAGAGATGAAGGATGAAAAATAACTCTTGTAGTTGATCCTATTTTGTTATTACAAGGCTATGATCATGATGATGATCCTTTAATTGAATATTTACTAGTTTAGCTATATATTTATGATATATATATATTTTGGCTAAGAAAATCTTTTATATTTTCAAATTGATAAAATCTAAAATTGATTCCATGAAGATTGATTTTCACAAAATCCATGTATATTCTTCATTAATAATTCTTGAAAGAAAGTGCATCTCTTCATATAGCTTTATGGCTATAATTATTTATTCCTAAGGAGAAAGTCCAAATAACAAAGTAGTTGGCCTTTCAAAAAAACTTTAGTCCAACCACAAAGCTTCCCTCACAGTTATGAACATAACATATGATAACATTATTTTTCCATGATCAAGGAAGACTCTCTTGGATGGGGTTTGTAGTTGGCCTCTTGACCAGAATAATAAAAGTATTCTCTTGTAATAAAAAGTTTGTATGATCTATTTTTGTTGCATGTGCTTTATTAAATTTATATTTTTTTCCATGAGATAAACATACTAGTCATTCAATTAATCTTTTTGATCTATGAATATAATAAAATCTTTAGTTTCAATTAATGATGTTATATTTTTTATAAGAAACAATTTCAGAATGCTTTATTTAAATATAGGACTTAACAATCATATGTCTTAACCAAGTGGTAAGACTCTTAATTTGCTAACTCTAAGTTATAAGTTTGATTCTAGTGAGCAATATTGAGCTGTAAAGTAATTATTATTAAAAAAACATTTTGGGTTCCAACAAACTCCCTTAAGTATTAGCCTAGTAGTAGGACTCTTGATTTGGAGGTTTTAAGTTATGGGTTCATCTATGATGAGTAATTTTGAATTATAAAATGCTAATTTGTTTATATGTCTTAGAAGTAAATACTGTTAACAAAAGTTTTGGGTTTCAACACATTCCCCTTTAAGTATTATCATCAAATAATGAGTTTCTAGCCTACCTGGGTGCATCCACTTGAAAAGGCTATGTTTTCACTCATCCACTACTCTCTTGAAATCCTTCTTAGTGGGATAAGCATTGTTTCTTCGAGTGATGATCATTTTTAATGAGATGTTAGCCTAGTGGTAAAACTATTGATTTATCTTCATTAATAATGAGTCAATCATAGATGTGATAAGGGCATCAAGATGAATCAATAGAAGGGATGTGTTAGACATCAAAAATAATATTAATAATTAGGTCCATAAATCCCCTCTCCCCTTCCAAAATCCTAAAATAATGTTAGTTATAAGTAAAAATTCAAACTATATCATACATCATAGAAAAAGCTTTCCAATTTTAGGGATTTCTACTTAAATGTATAGCCCTATAAATAAGTCTTTCAAAAACTAGAAGAGTAAAAATAATTGTTGGTAGGAAGGATGATCCCAATCTTAACAAGATTTACATTGCTTTTAACATTTTTTCTTAAATCTAAAATAGCAAAAGAATTTGAGTAGCAATAGAAATCTTTGGTAAAATACTAACTTTTGTAGGAGAGGAAGATCCAATAGAAAATAATAACATAAATTTTTTATTATATTATCTATCATGATTGATCTTAGGTTAAAAATATTTAGCTCACTTAAAATTTTTAGTCTTTGAATAAATAACATTCTTATCAAATAAAAAGAGTTTGTCTTACTAGCATCAATACTTTTTGTAATACTAGTAAACATATTTATAGAAGCTTAAATGTGCTCTACTTTCTTTATTTCCATTGGATCATTATTATCATTGATATTAACTTGATTTTGCATATCTTCAACTTCATATTGTTTTTCTCTCTTCAACTTCAACACATTTTTTCTTTTCCTTAGCCTTTTTTAAGGAAAAAAATGATAAGCCTTAAACAAATATCCTTCATAATGACAAAAGTTGGAAGTATTAGGAACATTAGAATATGTAATTGGTTAAATATAAGTTTTCTAACCTACCTATCATGGAAATTCCTTTTTACAATTAAAAAGATTGATTTCAATGAGAAAAAACATCTATGAAAACTTAATGCTATGAAAAAAGATTTTATATGTTTAATGAGACTAAAAAAAACTAACAATTTCCTACTTAGCTTTCTAGAAAATCAAAAAAACATAGAACTTTAAAATATTATTCAAAATAGACATCAAAATTGAGAGTCCACTTATGAATGATTAGCTTTACATGTTTTTGTATAAATGACCCCATATCTAGGGCATGCTACACTATCCAAGCAATGTCTAGCTCAACAAACAAAGAAAAATGGTAATAATACCTAGTATGAAGGACTTGAATATTATGTTTTTTTCTTCATATATCATTTAAAGGCATCAAGATGATGATGAGAGGGTTGTAAAAATATAACTGATGAGTGGTGAGTACCCCTACACTTAACCATACGAATCACTAAGCATTCATGCACAGTCCAGTTGAATTCTATGGATTCTATGTCTTTTAATACACTAGTCTCTAGGAAGTGACCTTGTCCTAACAATTATTTGTTTTCTTCTCAATTACACTTGTGATATGCAAAGGTATGGTTAAGTGTATTCGAGGCATATGATTTTTATAATTTTTATGTTTTATGTTTTGGGTGCTTAAAACAAAGGATGAAAAGAATGAAGTAATTTAATTGCTAATTTAATTTCACTAACTACACCTAACTAATCCTAACATAAGCATCTAGTCCCACTTTCCATACACATCATAAACATGTGTAACACTACTGGGTTACCAAACATTAAGTAAAACTAGGATTACCAAGTGTCATGTGTATGCTCGAAGTGGTCATACTGATGTGCTTAATTAATCACTACCTAATCTAGCTTATTTTAGCCTAATTAAGTATCTAATTACTTAAAGTATTAAAGGAAATCACATAAAACATGAAGTGCATAAATAAATAATTAATCTATTTCCAAGCACTGCAAGGTTTATCAAAAGGATTGTCTTTATTGCCATTCACACTGCTATGCTTAGGTACATCAGTGCTCAAATAACAATTCATACATTTTCTGACTCTTTCTTTTGGAACTCAAAAAAATATTCTAACTCTAAAATGACAAGGCTACAAGAGCTCCACTACAACTATGACTAGATTTCTCATAAACACGATGGGTGAGCATGTATTTATAGAATTTAATATAGAGCTACATCAATGGGGCCTCATAAATGTAGTAAATGCTACATTGACATGGCCCCATTGATAGGGCAACATCACATAGATGAGGCTGCATCAACGAGGGCTCCTCAATGTGACAAATTGATGCTTCATAATACCTCCATGACTAAATGAAAACTTGCCCTTGATTACCTTTACAAAATTAGGAAGGTATGACATTATTAATTATCTCTTAACATAACAAACTGACACAACAAAAGCAAGTGCCCAAGTGTATAGATTGACATCATTACAAAAATTTGTGGTGTTCATGATACAAAATTGAACACCATGACATGACTAAAACTAGACAACACATCCTTTGATGGTATGAAGATGGTTGAGAAGATCAAATAGTCCTAGGAAGTGGAGGTTCTTGAGATTCTATAGGACCTTCATTAGCTTCAGGCACACGTAGTGCCTGAGGAGGCTATGGCTACTACCTCCAGCATAAGGTAAAAGGCATCTAGTAATGCCTTCATCTTCTCCTTCTTGCTTGGGGGATCGTTCATAGTCGACGTAGCATTGCCAATGTGGATTGGAATGGGGATATCCCATGGACATGGAATTAATGGGAATAGCTCCTTGAAATTGATGAACTAGGTACTGAATGATTTACATTTAATATCAAATGCCTTCACTGCATTTTGTAGCTCTTAGTAGTCATTCATTCTTTTGGCTAGGCTTTCAAGAGTAGATCTTAGATTAGTATATTTGTCCTTGTGAACCTCAAGTTTAGCATTTTCTATTATAAGCTTTTGCTTGGTGTCCTTATGGTGCTTGAACTAAGTTTTGTACAATAGATATGAGCTAGCCACCTACTTTTCTAGTTCTAATCACAGTAGTTCAGTAGTCAACATTACCTAGTTTGTGTATTCAAGCTTGGAGATACCCATGTATTTAGTCATCTCCTCTATCTAAAATTCCTTTAGGAGATTTTTTGCTTGATTGTATTGATTAATTCCATTAATGATGGGCTACCATAATTCGTGTGGAGTTGATGCAGGGTCTCATTCACCTTTTCCTTCACCACTTGAATGTGTTTCTCATTTATTTCCTACTATAGGTTGACCTAGTATTTTTAATGATTTTTGACTCATTTAAATTTGAGAACCTCTGATTTCTAGGTAGCTACTCTACTATAGTATTTTGGCAAAAGGCACGAACCTTCTCCATGAAGAGGTTTTTGTTCTCAGTTGTCAATGTCTTTAACTCTATATTTGTTGTAGCTAGTTGCTCCTATTCTTGATGGATAAAATTAGTCAATTATTATTTGCGCGCATCAACATTTCATAGGCAATGATTTTTTGTTATCAGCTACAAATTCTCCTAGTGGGTCAGATCCAAGAAATTATGAATTTTATGCTAGGTGACCTCTAGCAAGGATCAGTAGAATACTACTACCTTCATTACACCATCAAACCCTTTCAACCTAGTGTGAAGCTATTCAAGAACTTCATCTCTTATCAATGCTAGATTGAGAAATCTAGAGTTAGTAATCTAGCCTCTCAGTTCAACAACTTCCGTATCCAATAATTCATTTAGCTTCTTGGCTATTTTGAGTTACCCTTCTAACATAATATTCTTGTTCCTTACCTCTAGCAGCTTCAATTGGGTTGTAGTTATACTATCCGAAAGGTCAAAGACATTCATAAGTGATTGCCTAGTTCCTACCACTCAGTCTAGTAATTGTCCATTCTATGCTGCACTTAGTTTATCACTTATGATCCTTGTGGACATCTACACATCCTTAAGTATAGTGACATTTGGTACAAACAATGCAAGTGCATTGAGTATTTTGGCAATTCTATCAGCAACCACCTCTACTACTATTTATTTTCCTTAGTGCTGCATCACTAGTATTGTTGCCCACTCACCCTCCTCTAAGCACACTAAAAAGGTTGTTGTGTTCTCATAAATCTCTTAGAGTTGCTGCTATTCTAAGAGTGATATCATTACTTCTTTTATACTAGGATTTGACCTTGTAGGAAAAGAAATTTATTGGATAGAGAAAATGGATCTACTTGTTCCCATTAGGCTAATTGTTTAGGCCACCTCATTTAGTTGACTCATCATGGCCCAGTACATAGATGGATCTCCATCACTTGTGTCTACTTGATGAGTGGCGAGATACCCCTACACTCAACCATACAAATACGAGCGTAGCATGTGCGATCCAGTTGAACTTCGTAGACTAAGTGCCTACATGCCCATGGAACACTTAGGGTTAATCATTTGTTATCTTTCCAGACTTACTTGTAGTTGTCATGATGTATGGTTAAGTAAGCCCGAGGTATATGATTTTTATAGATTTTTATGGTTTTGTCTCCTATGCTAATAAGGTGAAGGGTTGAGAAACTAATTACTAACTCTAACTAATGAGCTAAATCTAAATTACCAAGCATCAGCATCTGTTCCCACTTACCATACACACCCTAAACCGATGCAACCATGGCTATGAAATGCTAGTCGTTGCTAGGATCACCATGGATAACGCACGTGCTTGAAGTGGTCGTACTAAGGCACTTAACTAGGGGATAAGGATTGAGAGAGAAAGCAGTAAATAATAGATAATAAATAATAGGTAATAAATAACAATAAATAAAATCCTAATTAGCCTATTCCATGCACTACAAGGTTTATCCAAGAAGCTCGTCTTTATTACTGTACACAAACTTGTGTTCAGGTACAATGTTTGCCCGAATAAAGATCTGTTCACTTTAGGACTCCTACTATGGGAACATGGAAAATATTCTATCTCTAGAGTGATCAATTTGCCAAAGTTTCCCTACTGTCTAGCGTAGGAAGAGGAAATAAGGAAGAGCTACCTCTTATTTATAGATATGATGGTGCACCACGATATCACATACGTGATATTGTGGCCCATGCAATATCGCATCCCTTCATACCCCCATGACTAAATGAAAACTCGTCCTCAAGTTCATTATAATAATATCAGGAAGTTATGGGATTATTAACTCAAAGGAAACTAATGGGATGACATGTGAACGGATCATCATTACAAGACTTGACAAAACTGGTGTTCATGACAACAAGAGTGAATACCTTATTACATTGACATCTGGCCTTAGTTGGCAGCTAAGAGAGAACAGAGAAAGAAGTGTTGTTGCTACCAACGCTAAGATTGCGCCCTTTGTTGTCCATCTGTAACCACACCATCGATCTTGCTCCTTGCATAGCTGCTTTAGCGCTACTCCATTCCAAGTGTTCCTTCCAGATCCCCTCCATTGTTGCATGATTTCCATCTGTACACACAACACAATCTTTTATTAGCAAGGGTAATTGAATCATCATGTAATTGATACCTTACTTCAGTGAAAGTCCATTGGCTGAGTTGTGGTATGGATGATATGGGTCTAGAGATATATTAATGATGACTACCAAAGGTGTAGGGGTTAGAAAAAAAATTGAAAAGATCGGGGCTAGGAGAAAATCGAAAAAATCGGGCCCCATACCCCCATGACTAATTACGAACCTCCAGTAGCAATAGAATGGAGAAAGAATAAGAACAAGAAATATAGATAAAAAGGGAAAACTATGACATTGATTGAATGGATGTTAAGATGGAAATGAACAAAATAAAATAGATTGCAAAAATGTTAGGGGAAAGAATTTAACTAGTTCCCCAAATAGGAATGTCAGTGGGTCCTCCCCAAAGAAGGCTCATGCCCTTAATGCCCTAACAAACCCACATTCAAAGAGTCCATAGGCTCTTGGAATGTCATTTGGAACAAGAGTTAAAGTCTTAACCACAAGAATTTACCAAAAGGAAAACAATGTATCTACCAAAATATCACTAATGATACAACCAGCAATGAGGTGAACAATGGAGAGAAGGATGGAGAGAGGAGAATGGAATGGAATCCCAAGAATAAGGTAGTGTACAACCCCTTGTGTGTCTCATGATTAATGTTACTTGGCAAACCTCATTCCAACTCTAGCCTCAAACCAACCACATCCAGTGACTTCAAATCAATGCACTTGGTTAATCCATAAACTTGAGTAACAAGAATGCCTTCACCCAAGAGCCACCACCATTCTAACAAAACAAAGGAGGAGAGAATGGGAAGCAAGAAGGGCCTTAGTTAGAGGAAACATTTTTGGTTCCATAATGAGTGCTTGTAGCCCAACGGATTATTCATCTAAGGGGTGTGCTTTGAATTCTCACTTTTTATTTTCTTTCTTTTTCTTTTTGTGTTTTGTGTTTTTATGCATGAGAACCAGACCATGCAAAGAATTCTTATTTTTATTGTCTTAGCTTCCGATAATTGGGTAACATCGGAACGGAAAGAAAACTCAAGAAGAAAACATCCAAGCACCCAAGAGAATGGCCAACACAAAAGCATCAAGTTCCCTTGAAGTCACACCCTCGTCAAACCTTAAGTCCTTCCTTAGTCTAAGAAGTGCCCAGTCACTGGTTCGTTAAAGTTCTTATTAGAAAGGGACTGTACATTTCCAAGCCAAGAGAGACCATAGACTTTGTGGATGGATGGATGAAGTGGACTCATTGCCTGACATATCAAAAGAACATACCTTAGTATAAACATTGTAACTTAAAGGTAAAAACCAAACATTAGCAATCAATGAAAATAGTTCATACCATCAGGAAGAACACTTATTGGGTGACGAACTTACACAGTGGATCACACACACACAAACACATAAAAAATCAAAGTATAATGATGTTAAAAAAACAAGAAAATTTAAAGAAATGTGTAAAAAAAACAAGAAAAGTTAAAGAAATTTGTAAAACAAAAATGTGTAAGACAAAAACATGTAAAACAAAAACTTGTAAAACAAAAACATGCAAAAAAATGCGTAAAACAAAAACTAAAAAGAACTGAGGACCTCCAATGATTAGCATAGATGGCCATCTCCCCCATGATTGAATTGCAAGGAAGAGATCCGAAATAATGAGCGTCTATTTGAATTTTGTAAAAGTGTCCAACTTCTTCCCACTGATGTTCTCAGATTAAGGGGTGGAAGTTGGCGATGCTCATACTCCAATGTGTCTATGCCTTTGTTGTTAACATGAGTTGTACCCCTAATTCGTTCTGTGCATATTAAGTTGCTCTTTCTAGTAGTTGTCAACCATGGGGTGTCTACTACTTATTGTGTGGTTGCTACACACAGGCATCTTTATCTCACAGTATCAAGGGCACACCTGTTGCATGGAGGATATGTTGTGCATTCCTCCATGTCATCACCCAATGAATCACTGTATGTGATGCACGGAACTTTCTTCTTCTTGATCTTTCCATAAATATTTACTTTAGATATCTCCAAGGAAAGATTGTGGATCCTAAGGCATGCGTCTATTGTGCTTAGCCATGCCCTTTCCATTATAATTGGGAAGTCTCCTTCGTTGTTGTTAACTTCGATCACCAAGAAATTAGCTAGGTAGGACCAACCACACATAGTGGTAACTATGTCCTCCACCAATCCCAAAGGAATGGTGATGGACTGGTCTGCTAGCTCTAGTTGAATGTTGCACTTCTTAAGTTGGGGCAGGTTCTAGGCTTGATACATCTCTCATGAAATTAAGTTGACCTTGGAACCTAAGTTAAGAAGAGCCTTATGTGGTGCATTCTCGGTGATTTGTAAATAGATTAAGGGGCTTCCAAGATCATTTAGTTTCCTGGGAAGGTGGCCTACCTTGATCTAGTTGATTACGGTATGCGTTAACATAACTATATGCATACAGCTCTGTTGGACTGAAGGGTGCTCGAAAGTGTTAGATGGTGGAGGAGTGGTTGTGGAGTCAATCGCTTGTTGTTGTGATAGCTTGTCTAGGATTTTGGTTCTGAAGAAAGGTCTTCTCTTTCTACAGTTGTCAGAACTAGCAACAGGTTGAATGTTTATAGCTCTCATAGTGTTATGTTGCTGCGGTTGAGTGGGGAATTCCCCTTGCATTGTTGTAGTAGGAGGTGTTGTGGGAACTACTTGTGGAAGAGGTGCGGATGGAGTTGGAGAATGGTAAGTATGTGGAATGTCTCCCAAAGGAGAAGGAGTTCTCCTAAAGTACTCCCCAACTTGGTAGTGACATTGGGGAGTTGTGTGACCCATGGAGTCACTTGGAGAAACCAGCTACTATACATAATATCTATAAGGATTAGGTTGCTGGTAAGGGTACTTTTATGTCGGCGGTGGCATCCCCAATGAATGTGGATACTGCCACTACTGATGATGTTTGATGGGTTGTGGTGAAGTTCCACTTGGATAGTACATTACTGGTTGGTGGAACTGCCTTGGGTTACCTTGAGGATAAGGTAACCTTTGGGGTGTTTGTCGTTGGTTAAGTCTCGGATTAAGTGCATACACCCCAGACTCTTGTAGATGTGAGATGATTGGACAACATCCCTTGGGATGATCATAATGGTAGATCTCACATCTACCATCATCATCTATTTCTGAATCCAAAACCTCATCGGAGATAGTAATTTTTCCCTTACCCTTTTTATGTGCAGGGCCTGAATTTCTCTGCTTTATCTTACCTTTGTCACTACTTCGTTCCTCCTTAGACTCCTCTACCATTTTCAAGATAGTTTCAAGTACGGAGTCTAAGGAATCCCACAATTGATCCATCTTAGTTGATAATTTTGTTATTAGTTTTTGAATTGTCAAGGTTTTTCTATTCACCAACTCTTTGAGTGGTGACTCATCCTCTTCATCGCTAAATTTCACTCCCTTCTTCTGAAGGGAGGGATCATAGTTGTATTCTTTCGTACTCTCTCTTTTTCGTAGTTCATCTTCTTCTTTTGCTACTTGTTTTAAAAAGCGATGAACTTCATGGGCTCTAAGTTTTGATAGTCTCCCTTGGGCATAAGTTCCAAGGATTCTTCTAGTTTCATGCCATAGCCCATCCACGATGTGACAAAGTTAATTCCATTAAGCGTATCCATGGCCCAGGCAACGATGTAGCAATGCATAGTAGTGGCCCATGGTAGTATCCAAGGGTTCATAAGTACCTTTCTTCCATCCTTGGATCTGCTTACGTAAATTAGACACTCTAGAGTACATCTAATATTTATCATTGAAGAGTTCTAACATTGTACTCCACCTCCTCATGGTTTCTGGCTCTAAGGACTGGTACCAACTCTTTGCTTCCTTAACAAGTGTCCTGGGAAATAACTTAAGTTTTTTCCACTCATTTTCTATGTTCTGCAAGGCACAGGCATCGTGGAATTCTTGTAAATGATGCTGTGGATTAGTGTTGTATCCCCCCTCGAAGCGTGGGATATTGTTCATGTCTAAGCGTTTGATCCAACTATCTTTTAAATTCCTTGTTGGTATCCTAACTGCCTCTGTTATGTTGAGCATAATTTGGGTGGAAAGTAGGGTCTCTTCATGATCATCTCTTTCATGACGCCTGTGATGTCTTTGTTGTTCCCTACTTTCCCTTCGTTCATGCCCTTGTCCTCTCTGTCGACTTTCCCATCGAGATCTCTCGTTTTGTCTACCCCTATCCTCACTGTTATGTTCATGATGGTTGCATCCAGATGTAGAAGGAGAGGGTGAGTTATGAGATGAAGGAGAAGAGGAAGGGGAACCATCACCATGACGATGCTTCTTACCTTCTCTTTGGCTGCTACGGCCCCGATTGTGATGACGATCTAAGTGCCCGTCCTTATTATGAGTTGTTGTTCCCTCTGTGAACAATTGGTGTTCACGGGAGTCAAAACTAGTGTTATCTATCATTGAGCATAGGTTCTGATACCCTACCTCCTCACCATTATTAGGATGAGGAACATCATTTGTTAGAGAACCCATTATAATGGGTTCATCATCTCTGATTTCACTAAGGACATGTGGGACCTCCTTGCCCTTCAACAGTGTATGTTGGCTTTCCTTCCTTGAGTCCCTCATATGTTGTGCTTCTATGGGATGATAATCCCTTGTATCAAAGTCACCTATAACGTATTCGGCATAGAGCTGAGTCATGCCAATCTGTGCCAAAGCACGAAGAAGCATGTTTGGGACTGATCGATCTGGGGGTAACACGATGTTACCTTGCAAATCTCTCCATCGCAGTTGTTCGTCTTGATGGAGGATAAAGGTAAAGTTTGGAATATACTCATTGGGATGAGTATAGACTATCTGGTATTGTTGAGGACTTGGCTGATTTTGGTTATGTGTTTTTGATTGCCGACTCTTTCATGTATGGTCCTTACGTGGTGAGTTGCTCTTATGAGAAGAAGAAGAAGACATAGTGTCTTATTGGTGTGTTATTTACCATTATATAAATTTTTCTTTAATTAACCTAAAGGTTCGTTTAGGCTCCCAATGATGTGAGTGATATCCTATGTTCTATTTAGCGCACAAACACTTAGTCCCCAGCAACAGCACCAATGATGAGTGGCAAGATACCCCTACACTCAACCATACGAATACGAGCGTAGCACACACGATCCGATCGAACTCTACAGACTAAGTGCCAACACGCCCATGGAACAGTTAGGATTAATCATTTGTTGTCTTCCCATACTTACTTGTAGTTGTCATGGTATATGGTTAAGTAAGTATGAGGTATATGATTTTTATAGTTTTTTATGTTTTTGTCTTCTATGCTAACAACGTGAAGGGTTGAGAAACTAATTACTAACTCTAACTAATTAACTAAGTCTAAATTACCTAGCATCAACATCCATTCCCACTTACCGTACACACCCTAAACTGATGCAATTGTGGCTACCAAACGCTAGTCGTTGTTGGGATCACCATGCGTAACGCATGTGCTCAAAGTGGTCATACTGAGGCACTTAACTAGGAGAGAAGGGTTGAGAGAGAAAGTAGTAAATAATAGATAATAAATAATAGGTAATAAATAACAATAAATAAAATCCTAATTAGCCTATTCCATCCATTGTAAGGTTTATCCAAGAAGCTCATCTTTATTGTCGTACACAAACTTGTGTTCAGGTACAATGTTTGCTCGAATAAATATCTGCTCACTTTAGGACTCCTACTATGGGCACATGGAAAATATTCTATCTCTGGAGTGATCAATCTGCTAGAGTTTCCCTACTGTCTAATCTAGGATGAGGAAACAAGGGAGAGCCACCTCTTATTTATAGATATGATGGCACACCATGATATCGTGTAGGTGATATTGCGGGGGAGGATGCGATATCGTGTATGCGATATTGCGACGAACGTGATATTGCATACGCGATCTCATGACAACTGCGATATTGCGTACGTGATATCACAGCCCATGCAATATCACGTCCCATCACTACCCATTACTCTTCCTTGCTCAAGAGTCATTCTCGGTACTTGTGAAACCATTGGAATGTTGCAATTAGTAGTTAGAGCACATTAGACAACATCATTAGTATAGTAGGCTATTCCTTCCTTTCGATATATTTTTCTAATGAGGCATGGGAAGGGGAGTGCCTTCCATAGACGTTCATTCTCCTTGAACCACTTCTCTATCTCTAGATAAATTAGCTATGGAAGGCTAACTAGGAATCTTCCACTCAAAGCGAGACATGCAAAGGAAGAAAAGGTAGTGATCTTGCTAGGCTTCACCTTGGGATTTAGGTGAAAGGCTATAAGTTTGTAATGGATTCTTTCTACCGGTGTGAGCACACCATTCTCCTTGCAATTAACAACATAGCACTGCTAAAGCCATTTCTTTTTATGCTAGGATCTACCTGCATCGAAATCTTGACAAGATTTGCCCTAGTTTTAGGAAATCCAAGTGCCTCTACAAGGGCTTACATCGAATAAGACACTGAAATGTCCTTGTTATTGATTGTTGAACCAAACTACCTATTGTTCCAAAATAGGAGTGTCTCTCCCATATACCACTCCCTACTGGAAGGGATAGTTGGCCACATGGGAGAGGTCTTCAATTGGTCCTATACCTCTTTAGGTGCTTACCCTAAGAAGTATCCAAAGATTAACTCTTTGAGAACTATTTTCTGGACCTTCCTTAATCTGATTTGCTTTAGGCAAGCTTCTGTTAAGGTCACCTAAAGGTTCACTTGTTGGGCTAGTGCCTAATCTTGGTGGGAATGTTCTATTACTACCACCTATTTTGGAATCTAATGAATAGACTCCACTTTAGCCTCTTCCCTAAGAGGTCCTATAGCATGGGTTGTGATTCATTCTTTCTAGGCCAGTTCCTAGCCCCCTTCCATTCTTGGCTATTTTTTTTCTTGGTTGAGATGGTCCACATTCGTGTGTATGTTTGTCCTTTGGTTCCATCTATAGTTACAACACATCCATGGATTAGTAGATATAACATGTAACTCAAAATATTTCGATACCATATCCCATTAAATAGTTACACTTGGATATGGTTGGACCATGGCTAATTGATTATTTTATTATTATTTTATTAATTTTTTTATTGTAAGTGTGACTTGAGCTCATTCAAAGGGTTTAACTCCTGTAATTTGGTGTTTTAATGTTGATTCCTTAGTTAAACCTTTATGGGAGTTTGAAAAATGTCAAAAACGTTTCTATAAAAAATGGCATGTTTGTGGTCCCCATGACTAGAGCTTACCTCCAAGAGCTACAAGGATGAATAACAACATGATTCAGATAAATGGTTAAGAAGTTATGGGCTCTAGAAGATTCTAGGCTCTAGAAACTGTAAAAACTCCTTGGGTCTTTAAGAGAAAATGTGAGAATTTCAACGACGTCAAGAATATATATAGAATTTTTGCATTACATCAATTAGGTCACATATATGAGGCTGCGTATATACATGGGCTCTATGGATAGGGCCTTGTTTATGGGACCTGTAAATGAAATTTTCAAACTTGAATATTTCAAAAAATACAAGGAATTTTTGAATGAATTTGGGGTCTATGGGGTTCTAGAAAAGCCAAGAATATGATGAAATCATTGAAGAGGATCTTTGAAAGCTCAAAAATTTAAAAATTTGATGGACAATGTGTGAATTGTAAAAGGAATCCAAACATTAGAAATTAAAGAAATTTCCATGAAAGAAGGTACTTCAAAAGAAGAATCTCATTCACAAGCTCTTTAGACATCTTCATCTCCATCAACAAGCAAAGGTAAGTAGAGGTAAGTCTTCATCTCATTTAGAATTTATTTTGAGACTATAATCCATGGTAGTTATCCCCTAAACATTTCCTTAATGAGACATCTACTTGTACATGTCTACATCATGAGTTAGACATCTATTTGAGTTTTGACTAGACATGACATAGACATCTATCTTTTCATTTTTCCACATCCAAGTGCAGACAACTTAGGATAGATGACTACGGCTACTTCAATAGTGGCAATCATTTGTACATATTCACTAAATTAATGGTCGACAAGAAGATTGCAACATCTCGGAATCCTCCTAGAAGGAACAAGAAGTTGAACGGAGCATCTTCTAGCATTGTAAATTCCTATACTCCTCAATTTAGCTCTAGCAAAAATTAGCATAGATTTGACGTAACTCGTTATATTATCATTATTTCTAAGAGATCCCTTTATTTTTAGCAACAGTGTCAGAAGGAACTTATGGCATTTTCTCAAGTGTTAAACTAGGTGATATTTATTTCTATAAACTTTTATGTCCCTAAAATTCTCATCAGGGAATTTTATAATAATATTGTAATTTCAAATGCTAGTGTTGATGCTTTTACTTCCACTGTTGGGGAATGTTGATTGAATTCACTCTAGAAGTTATTAATGTCATCCTTGAAATTTCTAGTTTTAATGTTCATTGGGTTACTATTCATTGCATGATTAACATTTTCATAGATGGTGTTATCCCTATTTCCATGTTGAATTTTATGATGCTTTGTTTAGGTAGTATGTGTCTTTGCATAGTGGAAAATTTCTTAGGAGTCAAATGGCTTTAGATGCTTCCACTCTCTCTCTCATTATTTTGTATAATATTATTGTAAAAGGGGTACGTTATAGCCATTTTTTGCCAATCCAAGCCTTTGTTCTTTATTGTCTACTCATTGGGTAGCCACTAGAGTTGGGTCATATCCTATGTAGAGACATGCTAAGTCTCTTCACTAAGGATAGAGTCTATGGACATCCTTGTCTCATTAGTTTGTTGATCTGTGAGAGAGGTGTTCCCATTCTTGATATGACTTTGCTTAAATGTAAGAGGACCCTTGGTGAGTATTTGGAGAAGAGGAGCTCCACCCACATAGATGCTATAGAAACTAGCACCAGGCCCCAAAAAGTTAAGGTAGAAGGGATTTGCATCATTAGGCCTCTCCTCATTTGAGAAGGTCCAAATTAGTTGACAACTAAATAGGATCCATTCTTAAGAAGTTGCTCAAACTTTGGCTCATACTATTGGGATGATATGTAGGAACCTATCTTACCTTCACAAGAGAATGGATGCAGCTAGAGTACCTCTTTCTCTAGATGGATAGAAATTTGCAGAGATCACCACTTCTCCCATATAAGACAATGAGGAGGGATATTTAGCTCCAACTAGACACTTAGCAACTACTAGATTATCCAAGGCATATTACTTGTGAAAACACATCTAATTTAGAGGAGCTTAATGCACCGCCCACATGAGTCCAATGGGATATTCCTTTTCCTATGCAACCTAGATCCAATTCTCACCCTTATGATGATGCTCCACAAACTTTTGAGCAACAACCCAAGGAGAGCATTTTTGGATCTTCTTCTTAGTGGAGACTTGTGGTTCCCATCACATATTAGAGGAATGGAACTTCCTCATCTTCCCAATAGGCAATGTCACATCCACCTACTTCATTCCAATTTCAAGTGAAGCTTCATCCTAGGAGAGCTCCTATCCATGTTCCATTGTCAAATGATGATGATGATGAGCAACACATCTCCTATGCAAACACTAGTAATCACGATGATAAGGAGGAGAAATATAGACCTTCTTATGTAGCAATTTCTTCTAATGATGAGTTTGGTAATGCTACCAAGGTTAGTGACTAGGTTCTCTTGTTGGTCCCTCCTTTTGGATGATGTTCAAAAAGGGGGAGAGGTTTGTAGATTTTGTGGACATTTGTAGATTTGTGGATTTTTTGGATAATTGTATATAGTTGTATATGGATGTATGGATATGGAGTTGTATGAATAGCATTTTAACCTTTGTATGTGATGGTGCATAACATATGACAATATTTCTGTTGATCATGTTTATGTATATGGATGACTATTTTTTTTAGCATCATATATTGTGAGATAGGTTTGGCATTTGGACAGTTTATGAAGACTTCCTTGTGTTATGTGTTTTTCTTTATCCCATTACCTTGAGCCTTTTATCCTTGATTTCAACATAACCCTCAGCTACCATTGGAATTTATAAGTCTTAAATGCTTTTATTATTTATCACTTAGATTATGTGCTATGAATGGTACTAACTCATTTTCTCAAGTTTTGGACATCAGCAAAAAGGAGGAGATTCTTAACCTTTTGGTATATCAAAACCTTAAAGAAAAAGAAGACTGTAGATTATACGTATGTAATGATAATTTTGCAAGGCCATGAATAAGAACTTCATATGAAGATATGAAATTTCAAGAAATGAGATCTACATTGAGATGTCAAAATGAAGAGTACATGGATAGGATGAAAGCATGGATGAAAAAAAATTCTACAAGTGAAACTAAGCTATTCTAAAAACTACCAAGATGTCAAATTGATAAGGAAATTCCTAAGACCCCAAAGTGCAAAAGTGAAGTAGATGTATTAAAAAAATAACACACATCTATCTAAAATAGTAGATGTCTACAAGTAGACATCTCCCTTTTTAGGTAGATGTCTCTCCTACATTGGGGGCTATCTTAGGCAGCTTTCTCTTCTACATTGGGGGCTATCTTATGTAGATGTTTAAATTTCAAAAAATATGTCTATACTAGCTATTTGATAGTCATTGCATAAATCCCAAGGATTTTTCAAAACTTCAAGACTATAAGGTAATGTAAAAATCTTGGAAATTATGGAAGCACTTTTCACACAAATACTTAACCTTGGATATTTTAAGTAATTTTTTTGCTCTTTGTTGTAACATTATTTGCTTGATGTGATTGTACTAAGCTTCAAGTACAATGATCTATGAATTCAGTTACACTTTTTCCTTGTTTCTTTCTCTTCTTTCTTGTAGCATTGTGGGGTTGATGTGCTTCTTGTAAGATGACATCTTTGTTGAACATGTTGGGATCCTACAGGATTGAGTGGTTTTGCAGCATCAAAATAATCTAGTGCTGAACTCAATTTTGTAATGGTTTTGGGATCCAAAAACCACATTTTGAGCTTGTTGGGACCTTGTGAGGCTAAGTGGTTTTGTAGTGATGAAGCACTCCAAAGCAGAGCTCAAAGCTTATATAGGTATGGTGCCCTTTAATCCACATTTTGAAGAAACAAAGTCCAGAGGCATGCATGAATTCTACCCTCCAAGTGTGGATGTACCCAAGTTGGGGAATCACATAAAATTAGTGTCCTTTTGTGGCTAGAGCAATTTTCAATTGGGGAAGTTATTCAACTTCCCTTCCAAGTGTTTGATCCACAAACCTAAGAATGAATCCAAATATAACATAACAAAGTATCCTAGAAAAATTTTTCATATAACACTCATCTATACATGGCTTGTTGTCCCTTTAAGCCCCATCTAATTCACAATTCCATAACCTAACACAATAATGAAAACATACAAACCAAAATGCTAAGGAGTTAACTAGCAATTCTATTAGCTTCCATAATGATTATTACATCTAGAATTAAAACTAAAATGATGAGCTCATAGCTATACAACCACAAGAATTAAGAATACTTGATTATACACTCTCACAATACTTAGCAATTTTTGTAAAGCCAAATGTTCATGTGACCTATTAATCCTTCCTCAAGGACAATGAACTCTCTTCACTTTACTATGATGGCAACAACATGCCAAGTAACTAAAAATAAGCCAAAAATCCTAATTACATCATATTTCATAAATTTATGGGCTTTGAATTCTAAAACCCTAAACCACGCAATTCTTCCAATACAAAAACATTTTTAAATGCTTCATAATGACCAACTATAATCCAATGGTAGGCTAAAAATTTGTGATAACTTGTTCATTATCACTATATTGCAAGTTGCACCTTTCTTATAATCTCTTAAAGCCAAAGCCCAAGACAAAGCCTCTTCTTAGTGTTAGGCAACTACAAGTTGCAACCTATTCATAATTTAAACTTCTAACCTACTAGAAGCCATAATGCCTTAGTGATTTTCCTTGAATAGAACTAGGCAAATATAAAGTTCTATTGATGCAAGTATAGTACAAGTTGCAATGCATTCATTTACTACTACCTATTTGCAAGCTACATCTATTCAGTAATCCCAAATCCTTCATCAAGATTTTCAAAAGATATGAGATTTGCATGTGCAATTGGATTGCAAGTGACATCATCACTGACAATCCATTACAAGTTGCACCTTAACTGTAGATTTCTAGAACCTCAAAACATATCTAATTGATTTCAAATTTGACATAAAATTTACCTATTACTAATTCCTATTATATAAATGTAGTAAATTATAACTTTGAAGTGAGTAGAGAATATTCTATCAACATGCTTGAAATACAATATTAGCTTTAATAAATAAATCTTATCACTATTTAAATACTGTTAGTATAAATTTTAATAATGGGATAATAATGTTTCATACAAATGATTTTTATGTATAATGAAGTTGCATTCAATTCTCTTTTAATATCTTCTTCTTAATATAAGCAGTAGAATCTCATGGATCTTTGGAAGAAGTCTTTTTGCAATTTGAGATACATCCTACTGAAGTCGTTATAGGATCATGGGAGAACATACCATGGTATAATGTAGAAAACTTCTTTCTTAAGAATAAATCTTGAAGGATTCAATACAAAATCTTGTTCCTTGTCATGGGATCATAGGATATTTGTTTGTTAAAATCTTACTCCTCATCCATAAGTCAAGAATATTTGATGGCAAGACTTGATTTTTTGAAGAGAAATAAGATTCTCTCAATTAAATTATAGATATATATATATAATAAATATATACCTAAGCTAGTGGTCACTAGTTGCAACATCGTTCAAAAAATTTAATTAAAAAATTTATTTTATTACATATATAAGTTTTTTATTGTCGCAAATGATTCATGCATTGATCAATTATACAAAGTTTGAAATATTTTTAACATAAAATTTTTCAATGCTACTACAATCATTTGTGATAATACAGAGTTTTCTAACATAATAGATACTTGGAATATGAAAGATTAACCTTATTCTTATCATCATGCTTATTCTTGAAATATACTAGTGTAATGGCTTTTACTATATCTTCAATGAGCTTGCCCTAAATATCCTTGAGGGTAGTGCTCATTTTCTTGTTCATTGCTTCCCAAACTTGGTCCATCTTATGGGCCAATTGTATTAGGGCCATCTTGATTCTAACTTAGTCTTGCATCAATATCCTGATTACATCAAGGAGTTTAGCTATATCTTTAATATTCTTTACCTCCCTTCAATGTGTTGCATCATGATTATGCTACTTATCTAATTAACTCTTCTACACTCATCTTGCATATTAGCAGTAGTGTCCAAGAGTTATTTGATTTGGGCCATGGGCTTTTTATGTACCTAGCCCATCATGCACATGTCCATGCATTCTCTTATCTTCTACATTAGAGCTTTCATGAAATGCATCAATCACTATCATTAGTTAAAGCCATTGTTTGGATAGTGATGAGTTGTTTTGATATATCATTCCATGGTAATAAGTAGTGAGAGGTACCCCTATGTCCAACCATATGAATCACTATGCGTTCATGTGCAATCTAGTTGAATTCTACAAACTCTATGTCTTCTGGTACACTAATCTTCTAGAAAGTGAACCTTGCCCTAATAGTCATTCATTATCTTCCCATCTACACTTGTGATGCACAAGGGCATGGTTAAGAGTAATTGAGGCATATGATTTTTATTATTTTATGTTTTATATTCCTTGTTGCTTGAAGTAGAGAGATGAATTATTTAATAACTAATTTAATTTAACTACCTAACTAATCTCTAACTAGTCCTAACATAAGCATCCAATCCTACTTTATGTACATGTGCTAAACCCATGTATCCACTATTGGGTTACCAAGCACTATGCTACTAGTTGAACTAAGCAATAACACTACTAAGATTACTAGGCAAATACATGTTTGTACTTGAAGCAATCATACTTATGTGCTTAATTTATTTAACTTAATTAATTAAATAATCACTTAAAGTCTAATTTAGCTTCATTAATTGCATAATCAAAGAAAACAATAAATTCATAAATAAATCATTAACTTATTCTAAGTGTTGTAAGGTTTGATCAAAAGGCTCATCTTTATTATCATTCAGACTAGTGTAATTCAGGTATAATAGTGCTCGAATAAAGATTCATACACTTTCTGACTCTTGCTATGGAATAAAGAAATATTCTAAATCTCAAATGGAAAAATTGTAAGAGATCTTTTACTACTATGAATTGACTCTTCATAAACGTGGTTGTGAGCTCATATTTATAGTTTTTATTGTTGGGCTACATTGATAGGGCCCTATAGATGTACCAAATGCTATGTCAATGTGACCTTGTCAATGGGCCAACACCACATAAATGGGGGCCCATCAACGCGACACTTTGACACTCATCACACCCTCACAACTGAATGAAAACTCTTCCTCGAGTTCCTTTACAAAATTGGGAAGGTATGAGATTATTGACTGACTCTTGACACAACAAACAAACTAACTTGATAAAAATGAGTGCCTAAGTGTACAAATCAACACATTATAAAATTTGTGATGTTCATGACACAAAATTAAATACCATGACATGATAACTTAAAACTAAATAGCACTTTCTCTAAAGGCATGAAGATGGTTGAGAAGATCAAATTGTCCTAGGTGGTGGAGGCTCCTAAGGTTCTAAAGGACCTTCACCAACTTTAGGCACATGTGGTGTCTAAGGTAGCTATGGTTGTATTATTGTGGCTACAACATCTGATGGAAGTCAAAAGGCATCTAGTAATTCCTTCATCTTCTCCTCACTTTGATGATCATTCACAGTCCATGTGGCATCACCAATGTGGGTTGGAATGGGTATATTTCATAATAGGGCATTACTAGGAATAACTCTTTAGCATTGACAAACTAGGTAGGGAATTTTTTGCATTCAACATCGAAAGCCTTGATTGCATTTTGTAGCTCCTAGTATTCATTCATCCTTTTGGCTAGGTTCTCAATTGCAAATCTTTGATTAGTGTATTTGCCCTTGAGAACTTTAAGTTTAGTGTTTGCCACTACAATCTTTTGCTTGGTGTCTTTGTGATACTTGAACTCAACCTCATACAATAAGTACAAGCTAGCCACCTACTTCTCTAGTTTTGACCATGGCCATCTGGTAGTCAACGTAGCTAGAGTTGCATATTAGAGATTGGCAAGCTCCATGCATTCTATCATCTCCTCAATCTACAACTCCTTCATGTAGATTTTCACCTTGTTATAGGCATCTATCCCATCAATGATAGGCTACCATAATTCTCTTCCTTGGCATTTTAGGAGGGTTTCATTTAGTTTCTCCTTTGCTAACTAAATGTTCTTTTCATTCACTTATTTATATGGACTTACTTGATCTCTATAATGATCCTTAACTCTCTCAAATCTAGGAGTCTCTAATTTCCAAGTGACTACCTTGATTGTAATTTTCTATTGAAGGGCATAGACCTCCTCCATGGAGAGGTTTCTATTTTTAACTAGTAATCTCCTTAGCTTTGTGTTCAATTTGGCTAGCTGCTCCTACTATTAATGGATAAAGTTGGTCAGTTGTTATTTATGCTCATCAACTTTTCATAAGTCATGGTTCTTTGTAGTTAATTGTACATTCTCTTGGTAGGTCTGATCCAAGGCCTTTTGAATTTTATGCTATGTAGCCTTTTCTAGGAATCAGTAGAACACTATCATCCTTTTCTAGGAATCAGTAGAACACTATCATCTCCATCACACCATCAACCCCTTTCAATCTAGTGTATAGCTTTTCAAGAGCTTCATATTTTGTTAATGCCAAGCTGAGAAATGTAGGGTTGGTAATTTGGGCTCTTAATTCAACAACTTCAATAGTCAAGCATTCATTCAACTCCTTGGCTATTTTGAGTTTCCCCTACAACTAGATAGCACTCCCTTACTCCACTCACGTCGAAACCACGGGGACTACTAGCTTAACCCTCCAAATTCATCACCGCATGCTGGTAGTTGGTGTTGCGCTCCAAGGAGTGCACACAACATCCCATAGCACATCCCATGACATACCCAGTAAAAACACCCCAACGCAAAGTTGAACTGCACAACCCTCCCAGGCAAGGTCCTACCGAGTGGGGTAATGAGGTAGGTCATAGCCTCCTCTTACTAATGCATCGAACTACCATGCCAGTATGGTTTTTGCTCTTTTCCATTAGTAGCTCCAACTAGATTGCAATAATATTATCCGAAAGCACAAAGACATTTAGAAGTGGTTGCCTAGTTCCTAGCAATTGGTTTAGTAGTTCTTCTTACTATGATACATTTAATCTACTTCTTATGATTCCTACAAATGTGTACACATATTTGAGTGCAGTGACTTCTAGTATAAACATCGTAGGTGCATTAAGAATTTTTGTTATTTTTTCAGCAACCACATATGTTGTTGTTTCCTACCCTTGGTGTTGCATCATTAGTGAAACACCACCAACTTCAAGCTTGTGTAGTTCAATAGAAAATTTTTCTAAGTGTTAAAACTTGAAAAATTCTCTTTCTAAGTATAGTGTTATGCTCTCCATCATAGCACACCTTGAGGCCTATGTTGAAATATTTTTCTAAGTGTTAGCAATAGTCACATGAAAATTTTTCTAAGTATCCTACTACGCTCTCAATCTGCTTACTATGCTCTGGAGCATTACTAGCATAGCACACACTTCCATGGCTAGTTTTCCCAAGTGCTAGGCCAAAAGTGGTGAAGGATTTCTTAGGATGCTTAAGATATTTTGGCAAATTTTCTATCTCCTAGGTTGTCATGCTTGCTGTGCTCCTTAGTGTACCTAGCTTGACACATGTCCCAGTAGCCAATTCATCCAAGTACTAGGCTAGAGGTTGTCAAAAGTGCTTAGGATGGCTAAAGTAGGTTGACAAATTTTCTATCTTTCAGTCTGTCACACTCTACTACACTCCATAGTGTAGAAACTATGACATAGGTTCAAGTGCCCAGTTTTTCCTAAGTGTTGGACAAGGATCTGTCAAGCTAGCTTAACATGGAAGACACATTTGGCACATTTCCTAAATTCTAAGGCTACCTATCCTGCTATTCCCTAGAGTGTAGCTAGCATGCCATGAAGGAAGACTATAGATTTCATCAAAAATTGGCTAAGTGTCCCTACTACATTTTTCTATGCTCCCTAGCATAGCTAGTGTAAATAGTGTGAAAAATCAAAATTCTACAAATTTTCACTAAGTGTTGTGTTACACTCTAGAGTGTAGCCAACTTGACACTAGAGAAAATCCTTCAACAACCTCCAAAGCCTCCAAAACTCAACATTGGTCTTCATCTCCACTCCAACATCTCTCTGGCAACCAAGACCAATAGTTTGCATTTCTTTTGCACCTCCCATTGGTTCCCAAAATTGTTCCTATGCTTGACCCTACCCAAAAGAGGGAAGACATAGTCCTAGAGCATAGCTTCCAGGTTGCATTGTATTTGCACTATTTTTAGGTACATTGCAGTCTCTCAAACTCTAATACACATAGTTTGAGAAGTGTAGTCGCAGTCTCGCAATCTCTAGGAAACTGTTGCTATTCTTCAAAGCGTAACAGTTTGCTACTCCCATGAGAGCGTAACATGTCAATGTAACCTCATCTATGCTCATGCCACATGGTACTCATGCCACTTGGTGCTTGATCCACATTTCATGCTAAACCTAGCCCTATAAATACCTCGACATCTAGTACTCTAGTGGTTGGAAAATTAAAAGAGCATTGGGAATTTTAGCTGTCTAAGCATCCCCAACACTTCTGCATTTGAGCATCCAAGCTTCACACCTTGCACTTCCCAAAACATAGTCTATCATTGCACTCGTAGAACACGGTGATAGCCAACCCAGCAAGTTTAGCCTCCCTTGTAGCTGCTAGCTCTGCATCCTAGGCATCCTAGAGACTGTGACTACACTACTACACTACCACTATGCTTGCCTAACATTGCATACTGTTCTCACCTCTTGTCTAGCAAAAGTTACGCTTCCCATTTTTGGGACGATACATTTCTTCATTCTCAAGCTCTATTTCATTTCTTTTCTAAGCATTTTTCTTCAATATTAACAATAAATCTTGCATTTTTTTGCTATTCGATACATATTTGCACACTTAGATCATTGTTTTTAGGCTAGGACACCTTGCTACACTCTAGCTTAGCTAGTCCCAGTGTCTATGCATAATTCACTATAAACCCTTCTTACAAATGGTCATTTTAACACCACGTAAGTCCCTATTTGATCAACCTGACCATTTAAGGCACCTCATTTCTATTTTCCTAGCATGACCCTCACACAGATTCAAGGTTAGGCTATATGCCCCCTGACCTCTCAATGTTCCAGCCAATGACATTTTCAAACATCATAGTTTTTGGTGCTAGAAGGAGGGCCTTTCATTCCTTCTGTGTTCAAGGGTAGTCGCACATGCTCTCTACATATCTGTCACTAGTGGCAAGCTAGTGTAGACATAGAAACCCTATGAAACTACCACAACAGTAACTGGATCATAGGCCAGTGTAGGAGTTTTCTGCATTTTAGTTGGTGTAGATTGATCCTAGTTGTCAATTTCCTTAGAATCCTGTAGGATGAAAAGCCCAACTGTGTCCATCGTGTCAAGCTCTAAGTGGTTTGGAGAGTGTAACAACCCTTCATATTGTAACATTCCCTCAGAGCATAACAAGCGTAATGCCAGAGTTAGTCACTTTTTGACAACATTTTCAGAGTTAGTCATTTTTGGCCTATTTTCATAGTTTTCAAACTTAGCTATTTTTTAACATTTTCTACACATGAACATTTTTATTAGAACCTTCTTTTCTTGCATTTTTCTACATAGTAACATGAATCCCATCAACACTTCAACCTCTACCATAAGCATGGAGGTAGTTCATCCTGTTTAATAGGTGGGAGACGTTGAGCAACTGCTCGACCCTATACAACCACAATGGTAGTCACTCAGACTGCATAGCCAATCACCTAAATATAGGGCATTGGATGATGAAAGGTACAACTTCCTTTGTGCAAAGCTTCAAGTGGGCCTATCCCTAAATCACCAAGAAATAGAAGTGAATCGCAATTTTGAAATAATTCATCAAAATGGGAAGAAGTTCCTTCCCACCCTTGACACGCTCATCCTACTTACTAATACCTTTAGGTGGCTCCTAGACCAACTTATTTGGGTAAGTGGGCCGAAAGAACAAGATGTGGTATCAAACTATGATGAGCCCCTATAGGATTGGTAGGAGGAGCTTGAGTCCTATTTAGATATCAGTGTCCCATTTTACACCTCTATCCAATAGCCTACCTCCACTTTTGTGCTGCACCAGTCACAGTTATCTACCTTCTTTAAGGTAGCAATGACACTCATACAACCTAAGTCCATGCTTATGGTAGCTATCCACCAAGTCTTACATGCACAACCAAGTGTAGGACCTTCTACCACATTTTCCTTTGTCATCACCTCATAGTCTGTGTAGCATTTCCTACCAACATCCGTGATGCCGACACTACCATATGTGCACATGATGCCCATATCTTAGCCATAGATAGGTCACATGCCCTTCATGCCAGCCATCTCAGTAGCACCACCAATAATAGCCCAAGCCTCAACCACATGGTGGGCCGCAACCTCAGTGCCTATGGCACAACTATCACACATGCCAAAATACATGGAATAGCAAACTTAACAAGTGTCACATGTGGTGGCACAACACACAACAGGGCTATGGGCTACTCTGACGACACCACCATAGGCACATCCAGTGCAACCCTATATGACATCTCCAAGTTTGGACCAAGCATTCCAACTTATTCAAACTCTCATGGAGAAGGTTATGTGGCTTAAAGTGGCCAACTCAAAAATGGTTCATGTGATGGACTTCTATCAAGCTAACCCCGTCAATCCTATGGTCCCATCACTAACTCTACCTCTTAGGGTCCAACTTCCTCAATTCATGAAATACAATGGTGAGGGGGACCCCAAATCCCACATGGTAATTTTCCATTCTAAATTCTTGCTTTTACAAGCATGACCACATGTAATCATCCACGTCTTTGCTATGACCCTGACCAGCAAAGCTCTTGATTGGTACTGTGTGCTCCCTAGAGCTTCCATATCAACTTTAGAGGAGCCACTAAGCCAATTTGTAACTTGCTTCAAGTATAATCTAAAGCATGAGGCCACTTTAGCCTAGCTAATGAACATTAAGAAAGGAGTGCTAGAGGCAATGCAAAAAATTATACAACATTGGAGTGCTTCCTTGAACAAAATTCATGAGATGATAGCAAAATCTCACCTTCTGGCTATCTTTAAGGGCACAGTAAATGAATTTATCAAGTCAAAACTGTACTACTTAGCCCTGCATTCTCTTAGCCAAGATTTTGCTTAAACAAAGAGCATATAAGATGTGACAGAAGCTAGTAAGGACCCAGCCTATGTAGCCTATACAAATGTAGATACAAAAAAGGACAAAGAAAAAAGAAAGGTGATAACAACTATTGTAGTTGTGGTTGATGAAGCCAAACCCAACAACACTAAGCCAATGGCCACGGAACCTAAGGCCCTAGCCAATAATAACAAGACATCAAGTTCTAGCATTATAGGAAACAACTAGCCTACACCATCGATGGCCATAGAGCAAGCCCTCCAAAGGTCAAACTTTTAGTGTATGGATCACTCAAAGTACACCTCCTTGCCCATTAAGTTAACTAAGCTCTTGGATTAGTTGCTTGGTGTTCTGAACATCTAGCATAAACAAATGTCTAAGAATGCATAAAAACTCCATGAGAAGTATTGTGACGTCCTCTGAAACCCTTCTACATCTATACCAAATGATCCTTCGATCCCTAAAAACTTTAGATTGGACTAGTTCTATAACTATCACTAGTTGCATGGCCATGACATGGACTACTACTTGGCATTAAAAGATGATATTCAACACATGATTGATCAAGGAAAACTAGACCTTGATGAAAGTAGTCTTGTACAGCCAGAAAACTAATCAATGAAGGTCTACAAGAACCCCATCAATGCTAGTGATGTAGGTTACATCATTAATGCTATTAGCATTGATGATAACATAGAACTAGCACATGAACCATTTGTGGTCCGCATGCCCTTTGGTGACACTAGGGCCTCAATGTTGACTAGGTCATAGTCCTCTTTTTTCACCAAAGCATCACCTTGGGCATCCATGACACCCTTTGTGGTTAGGGCCCTATAGCACGTTGCAATAGTAGCAACCCCTATAGCTTTTATCATTAGGGTTCTAAGACATGTGGACCCCATACCTACTCAAAGTATGGTGGTAGGAATTGCATCACATCTAGCTTGTTCAAAATCATATCCTAAGAGACATAATGAGTGTCTTGTTAACAAAATTATTAAGAAATGGATGGAGCTAGGTCCTCCTAAGTCCACCCCTTTGTTAGTCGTCACCATGGCCTCATTGTCTTATACTGCCAACACAAATGCAAATAGTCAACAAACAAGTACTGAGGCTGGAAACCCTGTCACACAACCAAAGGTTAAATCTCCTCCCTGAGAGATTCATCTCTTATGATGCATGAAGGAGGTAAAATCTACCAAAATAACAAATGGTGGAAAATATTTCTTGGATATGTTGGCATAAGTTAAGTAGGCTCTCAAACAAAAGAATATAACCTTGAGCCTATACGACTTGATAATGACTTCTGCTACTCATTGTGAGGCCTTGGTTCACATGCTAATATCTATTTTAGTTAAGGAATATGTTCCAATAGATGAAAATAATATTCACAATATAATGTTTTCACCCATAACTCAAGAGTCAAGTTCAACACCCTTGACATTTTGTGATGAGGCAATCAAGGTTGATCCTAAAAAGGGTCAAGTGACTAGTGCACATATGTTTATAACAATTTGTGTAGGCCAATATAAAATTTTTAGGATGCATCCCAATGATGGGGTGCCAACCAATGTCATCCCATTTTCTGTCGTTGACAAGCTTGGCCTAGTTGACCAAATCAGGCCAACAACAACATGCTTGAAATCCTTCAATGGAGTGCATGTGGTTGTAAAAGGGATAGTCAAAATAGATTTTGTGGTAGGGGAGCAATTCCTCACTGATTCTAAATTCATTGTGGTTGAAGAAATTCCCAAATTTAACTTGATTCTAGGGACATATTGGCTAGCCCAACTTTTGGTTGTTTCTTCACCCATTCACTAAGAGATCCACTTGCCATATGAGGGCAGGGAGGTGGTGATCTTTGGTGATAATGTAGCCCCTCTAACCATCAACAACATAGATATAGAACAAGGGTTGGATGTAGAGTTCCCTAAAGATGCACTACCTATTTGAAATAAAAGTTAGTGCTATTTGGCTAATTTTAAATAACCAAGCAAAACGAGCGACCTCCATAAGGAAGTTCTTTGGGTAGAATTACACTTTTGTGTAATAGAAAAAGTTCTAAGAGAATATAATCTTGTGCCTCCTATGCACTATGCACCTCCTAACCCCCATCAGGTCAAAAAGCACTTACATGACTAAGGTATGCCCTTAGTTCACCTGCATGTTTGACTTGTCCTTTGTCATTTTCTTGTATAGTTACAATTGGATTATTATTTACATCCTGCATTAGTTATGTCATTTCTTTAGTTCATATGGTTTTGTTTAGCCTTTTGTAAAAAGAAAAAAAGAACGTGGCCTGAAAAGGCCTTAAACTATTGCATGGCCTACCAAGGCTTAAAATTGCCAACCAACTCCCTTTTACGCAATGGCTCAAAAATACCTTAAACTAGAGATGGCCTGAAATAACCTTAAACTAGCAATGGCCCTTCAGCCATGGCCTTAAATTGGCATGGGGCCCACAAGGGGACTAATTACATCAATCAAATCACAAGTCAAACATACAATAACATTACATAAAATACAAAAAAATGATAGGAAAATAATCATTACATTTCCATTAAATTATCAATAAAATATATAGTTCAAGTGTGCATCCAAAACATGAAATATCCAAAAGCACAAAATTTCCCAATATCAGGACTATATTTTGGGCATTCCAGCCTGCAGTGTGTGGTGGGGACTAGGGCTCTTCCTATTCCTCTTCATTTGCTACTCTGCTAGGTCCTGCACCATCACCTGGAACCTACATTAAATAAAAATAAAACAATAAATTAGCCAAAAAATGAGGTAAAATACAACATTACAATAAAGTAAATAAAAATAATGTAGACTAAACCAACTTAAGAAGGACCCGCATCCATGTCTGGGGGCATCATGTCAAGGTCAACCTCTAGGCATTCAAGGATTTGATCCTCTGATAACCATGTCCAGTCCTTCTTGCCAAGGTTAATACCTACAAGGCCTTTTCCTTTCTCTATGGTTGTCCATGAAGGTGGCCCTGGTGAAAACCTTGTAGAGGTGACCTCTTTGGAAGGTAAAGAAATTTGTCCCTCTAGGGTTTCACTCATTATTACATCACCAGCAAATAGTTATGTAAGCCTATGTTGTGCCAATTGTGTCAAGAAATATCTCTCAGCATCAATGTTCCACTGACTCATCTTTGTACTTTTTACAATATGGTTCACATTCTTGCTTGTGATGCTTGTTACCCTTTTGAGTTTGGCCCCATTGGTACACTTTCATGCTATAATCTTTCCAATCTTGATTTTTTCTTGCTAATAAGTCCATCTATAGTCATTGATCAATCACCTCATGGGTGGCTTTGTTCTTGCCCCAAACAACTAATCAATACTTAGCATAATTTATTTCAGCTATGTGCTAGCTACTATTTGGTTTGTCACATGCCACCAGGAAGTCATAGCAGGATTACAAGTCCTCCAATTTTTCCTCATGGATTTACTCCTTTTCCTAAAGCTCTTGCACCCATTTCCATAGGTGCTCATTAATGTGTCTACACTCCCACAATGCTCTTGCAGAGTACAACATGCATTTGCTTATCTTGTCATACATGTGACAAGACACTTGCTCCACCTTAGGTGGAAACTCAGGCACAGCATCAACCTAGACTACCCTATTCAGGTCCCACTTAATCTATGAACCTATCATTACATAATAGGTAAGATGACGTTAGCCATGAACCAAGTAAAAATTGGTAAAAATAAAAAATAATAAAAATATACATACCAATATTAGGGTCTATTTGTTTTATATGATCTAGCATATCATCCACCATGCCTTGCATGAAGGTAAACTTATTTGGATCCTCCATCCATGGTTATGTACAAAAGGTGGATGTGGATGCTAAAAATTTAGCAAAAACACTGGTTGCTACAACATAACACACTTAGTGATTATTGGATAGAGAACAACTAAGGGTGTGAAAGTTAAAAAAAATAAAATATAAAAAAGGTGAATGGAGAACAATAGCAATAAAAAAAATGGCACTGCAAAGCTCCTACCCAACAAGACCTCAAGTGTGAAAGCGAGGGGATCATCCATCTACACACCATCAAAGAAATTCTCAAACTTTCCCCCTTCAAATTGCAACCCTTCTTCCTCGAGTTGCCTTAACACTTCAGTAGCTTCATGTTCCTCTTCATCTATCATTTTTCCCTTAGGTTAAGAGACATCATCCTCCATGGGCTCTGCTACCGCTATAGGGGTCCTCTTGCCTGTGTCACACAAATTAGATTTAGAATGGTCAATAATGAATGTAATATAGCATGACACATTATAGAAATATCAAATAATGCATACTTACTTCACATTATAAACACACATGTCAGAGCTTAAATTAGAGTTTTTTTCCACCCTACATCACTTCACATGTAGGCTTCTCCACGGGGCATGGCTTCATAATCCTTATTTTGGAAAATCTCGTTATCTTGGCAATGAGTCGTGCCTCTCTCACTAAATTTCCAGTGTTGGTTGGTGGGGCCTCCCTAGCACTATTGCATGTGCAGAGGATCATCCCACATTACCTCTGGTCATTACCAAAAATGACTCACCAATCACTTTTGAAGGGTCCTATGACCACGTAGTGTTAAATTGGTGACAAATCCATGGCCTAAACATTTGGTGGCGATCCCATTGCCCATTCTCATGAATCATCAAAAACTTCACAAGCCTTCTTATGCATGCTATAAACAAAGCAAACTGCACATGCGATCATGCTTGGAGGCTATGGCGCAGCCTAATAACTTCAGCATGTAGGCCACTAACAAGGTAATTGGCCCAGTTGTACCATGTCCCCTTCAACATCACATCTCTCATTATCCAAGCTTGCTCAACCCCAAGAATGTTTCCTTGGGAATGTAGCTTTGGAAATGCATTGGCCTGAAAGACTGGGTTGAGGTGGTGGACCATGAGTACTTTCACCTTCTTAACTAGTATTCCTTTATAGACATTAGAAGTGCCCAACCACTTAACATTTACTTTGTGGTCTAGGTCTCTATCAATCTTTCTTGCAATTGGTAGACCCTCAAATGGATACGAAAGAGGTTCACAAAGAATTTTTCTAAAATTTCAAAGATCACCCACAGATTATGGATTTGTGTGCTGAAGTGATTTGTACTCTCAGTGAAGGAGTTAATTAGGGCAATCATTTCAAGCACTGGGATGCTTGGGCTAACGGCCACTAAAAGGTCCATGAGACCAACCCATTGAAGATTCCTTACTTTCTCCACTAGGGCCTCATAGCATAACCAACATTGTGAACTCTCAACCTCACCATATTTAAATATGAGAGTGGCCTCAGTGTGACCTATAGCAACCA
The DNA here is from genome assembly GCA_015680685.1 of Gnetum montanum. Classification (NCBI taxonomy): domain Eukaryota; kingdom Viridiplantae; phylum Streptophyta; class Gnetopsida; order Gnetales; family Gnetaceae; genus Gnetum; species Gnetum montanum. The sequence goes on from MNCI01021904.1 coordinate 444,844, forward strand.
TCATAACTTCTCTTGACTTAACCAAAACTACACTAAGCAAAGATAAAAGTAGCAACATGAGAAAAATAAAGCAAAAGTACATAAAAATAAGCAACACATGACTCACGTGGCATGAATGGTATGCAAGATGGTAGTAGTGGAACTAAAAATTCCTCCATGCTTGATATGCTAGTTACCCACTCAATGTCCAACTAGCCAAGAGCCCAACACTTGTGGTAAGACTTCGAATATTTATGAGGGAGTTCTACTAAGTCTACCCCCATTTGCCTAATCATTGTTGCATGAATATGTTCAAAAGATGAGAATTCCTATAGGGAATTTTGAGTTAAGTTCAATGCCCCCTCTTCATCATGGAGGCCATCTGTGTCAATGGAAAACCTGGCAATAGATGTGAATAGTTAGCATCTTAAGTCATAATCTAATAAGCAATACAAAAAATCATAAGGAGACTCACCCTCCAACATAATACACCATTCTAGGTGGGTTCTGGAAAAGAGTTTGTAGGTATCAAGTAATGAACAAAGTGTTATTCTTGTTGTAGCACTGAAATTCAAGCATTCCCTAGATTCTAGACAAAAGCTTAAGGCCCTTGTGGCCCTAGCTTGAGCTCCATGCTCCTTCGTCATCAGTAAGCTCATCTAATATAAACCTTAAAATTCCTTGTTTTGCCTCAAGCAATAGTATTTCTATTATGATGCTTGCTGCTTTTGTTGCCAAGTGTGACCACATCATCACACTAAAGTGGCAAAGAAAAAATTACAAGAATTCTTTCATGCCCAACCTAAACCATACCACCTAGTGATGCACATGTGTGTCTGGTGTAGGCATGTTTGGCATAGGCTCACTCATGTACCACAAGATGCCCACCAAGTCAACTACAACAAGGATGGGCTTTAGCAATACCTTGCAGCCATAACAACAACAAAAGGAGAATGTTAGCATTGGATGTGAAAATGAAAATATGCATATAAATTAGACTTAACATATTAAAAAAAATATTAACTTCCTCACAAAGTCCCTTTGGAAAAAGATGTCGACATACCCATCTAACATGCCTAGTCCCCAATGGGGCACAACACTAACATATATGCTGTATCAGAGAAAAATCCACTAACCGTTGGTTATGCTCCCCATAGAGCATAACTTTCAAAATTGCAAATTTTTTTCTAAGTGCTAAATACACTCCTTGCAGAGTGTAACAACTGCAAAATTTTTTCTAAGTGCTAGTTACGCTTCTTGTAGTGTGTAACAACTGCAAAAATGTCCAACTATCAAAAATTTTAAAAAAAGAAACTATAGAATATGCTCACTACAGGGTGTAACCTATTGACTATGTTGCTTGTAAAGTGTGATTCCAAGGAGCCAAAATTTCTCTAACTTCTTGTTACACTCTTAGGAATGTACCCTAGTGTGATAGCCATGACCCTCATAGTCATCCCACCTAGACTATCACGCTTTATTTTCACCTTCAAGCTACCTTAGCCAAGTCCTATCCCATGCTATTCACAGGATGCCAATGAAAAATTGTGTCCCATGCTCCATGTGAGATGTGATGGAATGCTTGTCCCATGCCATGTGTGGGATGTCAAGAAAACCCTTGCCCCGCACTATGCATGGGATGCCAAACCCTCGTAACAAAAAACTCAAAAAAGCCAAACAGAAAAAAAATGCACCACACACACTCCCTTCCCTAGCCATGACTCATGATGGCCATAGTGATGGTAATAGTCCCTACCCAAGGTAGCCCATCCTCAAAACTCCAAAACCCTGAAGTAGACAAGAAACAAGGAAAAGAAACCATAAAGGGAGATCATAGCACCTTACCTAGTCGATGGTGTCTCGCTACAGTCCTCTATGTGCACTCTAGGAAGGTGCCTCAGTGTACATTCTCCTTCATCCAAATTGGTGAGGCCAAGGGGTTGGTGTTCACTACAACACATCATGATTGATTGTGACACTCTTTCTTCCTTCTTTCTCTTTGTTATGTTCTAGCTTCCCCTCTATTGTTGCTATGCTTTGTCTTTCTTTGCCTTAGCCATGCTATGCTCGATGACTATTTGCTTTAACTTTGAAAATGTTAGCTTTACTATCCCATGTCTTGTGCATAATGTGGGACATGCATAACACCTAGAGTTAAAATTTTTTTAACATTTCCAGTGCCCCTGTACTTAGAAAATTTTTTGCATTTTTTATGATTACCCAATAAACATCCAACTTCACCCCACATTTAAAATCTTCCAAGCCTTGTTTAAACCCGTGTCTCCTACATAAAATATGATTCACTACAACCTTAAACTGGCAATTTTATGACCAATTGAGGCCCCAAAGTTACTTTATAATACTTTCTTATCCAATCCAACAACTGCATAGTTAAGAAGATTTTCATAACATTATCTTCCTTATTTTATGCATTTTGCCTTATTAAGATAGGTGTTGCTTGGCATTTTTTTGGTTATTTTGTAGGATTTTTGGCAAGATTGCACAATAAATGTATACGAGAGTCTTCATTCATCCTTAGTCTTGACTGGACTTTATGGTGGTTCCATAAGATGCATAAACACTAAGCTCCTAGATTTTGAACCTATGACTTGTGACACAAACATAGCATCCTTAGAGACATATCTAGACTAGCGAGACCATCTATTAGAGCTCTAGAACTAAAGGAAAGTGATGTAATTAAGGATCCTCTCATTGAAATCCCTATAGTAACATGTAAAGGTGAGGTGAAGACATTGAAACTTAGTTCCTTGTTTGAGCCTCAAATCAAACAAAGCATCTCTAAAGTCCTTAATGATAATGTCAAGGCATTTTCATGGTCCTAGAAGGACATGGTGGGCCTAGACCTTTCATAATACAACACAACATTATCCTTGATCCTCGCATTAAACTAGTTAAATAGAAAGCTCATAAAGTCAAGCCTGAGGTGGCATTGGTAGTTCATGATGAAATCATTAGGCTTTACACAACTGGTTTCATTTGAGCAGTTGATTGCATTGACTAGGTTTCAAACATTATAGTTGTCCCTAAGAAAAATGAAAGTATACTTATTTCCATAGACTTTTGAGACTTAAATAAGGTGACCATCAAAGATGATTTTCCATTGCCTAGTATTTACCAACTCATTGATACTATGGTTGGTCATGCTTTTTGGTCCTTTATGGATGTGTTTTCAAGGTAAAACCAAATTTGGATCAACCCAAAGCACCAACTCAACACCACCTTCATGACCCTCTGGGTATATTTTGCTATACAATGATGCCCTTTGGACTAAAGAACACAGGAGCAACCTATCAATGTGCAATGACAGATATCTTTAGTGATTATTTACTAGACTTGCTCAATGAGTATATTGATGACATAGCAATTAGGTCCAAGTTAGTAGTTAAATTGCATGGTGGAAGGTAATAACCATGGAGTTTGACCTACACTACATAGCACAAGCATCCACAAAAGATCAAGAAATATTTACACAACTCATGGCTTCACCCATAGACAATCAAGTAGTAATAGATCTAGAATTTCTAGATGAGCATGTCAATAGCATAAGCCAAGTGCCTACAAAATTTGAGGTAGTTTTACACTTTGATGGTGCTTTGACCACACAAGGTGGTAGTGCTGCTGCTATTATCATGTTCCCCTCCAGGAAGATCTTACCCTTCGCATACCATTTTACATTTCTTGCACAAACAATGTGGCAGAGTATGAAGGTCTCCTTAGAGGTGTCGTAGTAGCTTGGGATTTAGGAATCCAAGACATACCAATCTGAGGTGATTCATGACTTTTTGTCAACCAAGTCATAGAGGTTTACACTTATAAGGCACAACATTTACAACCTTATTGTGACTTAGTGAAACACTTGCTCAAGTAATTTGCAACTGTGGATGTCCAACACATTTTCCATAATGAAAATGCCATTGCATATGCATTAGCCACTTTAGCCTTAAGCATAACACTAAACCCATTTTCTACATTGCCCACTTTGATAGTGGATTGCACCAAACCTATAACTTAAATAGCAAGCATCACATCCATAGATGTGATAAGCACAGATCACACCCAAGAGTGGTATGCCAATATTAAGACATACCTCCAACAGGGAGAGCCTCTACAAAATCTAACCTTTGGCAAAAAAGCTACAATACAAAAGTGATCATGGAAATATGTTCTTGTAGGTGATAGAACCTTATCTCACAAATCCTATGATGGAGTACTATTAACTTATGTTAGCAGTATTGAAGCAAAAATGATCGTCGATCAAGTCCATGAGGGACTATGCAAAGGCTAGATAGCACCCAAGGCAATGGAAGCAAAAATTAGATGTCTAGGCTATGATTGGCCTTACATGAAGCATGATTGTGTTTCCAGGGTCAAAACATGTGATGTGTGTCAATGACATGGTAACATAATACATGTGCCACCCACTGAACTACATAGTACATAGATTACGTGGTCGTACCAATGTTGGGGATTAGATATCATAGGGCCTATAATGCCCAAGTCTTCTACAAGACATAGCTTCATCATTACTGCAACTAAATACTTTACGAAGTGGGTTGAGGCTATTCCCCTTAGGAAGACAACATCACAGCAAGTTTGTAAATTCATCTTAGACAACATAGTGACCTAATTTGGTCTACCCATCACAGACAATGGGCCACAATTTAGCAGTGTAGAAACTAAAGCCTTTTGTGAACACCTTGGCCTTAAACATTCCTTTTCATCATCATACTACCCATAGGTGAATGGTCAAGTGGAGGTTATAAAAAAAATCATCATCAACCTTCTAAAGAGAATGCTTAGCAATAGTAAGCTATGATGTCATGAAAAACTAGTCTATGCATTATGGGCCTACCATATGACATGTAGAATAGAAAAAAGTAAGACACCATATAGTCATGTGTATGGATCTAAAGTAATGTTGCCTCTTGAACTACAAGTCCCATTGCTCCATATGATACTCTCAAAATTTATTGATGAGATTTAGAATAATGAGTTGAGGACCACTGACCTTGACTCTATAGAGGAGAAGTACATGCAAACACTGGATCTCATCAAGTGGTACCAGGAAAAGAAATGGCAAAAGCACCATCCAAATCAACATCAATGCCTAATAAAGAAGGAGGACCTATTCCTCAAGATCATTCAACAGCCCATGGACAAATTCTCAACTAACTAGGAAGGGTCTTTCTTGGTCATAAAGGACTATGACAATGGAGAATCCCAGCTTGCCAATCTAGATGGTAATGAGTTTGCCAATCCAATTAACCACTCATACCTAAAGCTATACTACACCTAGTATGTAGTACCATGCCAATAATAGAGCAAGGTAAGAGAACATCCTCTATGACATTAAACTAGCACAAAACATTTGTTATGACATTAAACTAACATAGAATGTTCTTGGCCCATGACATTAAACTAGCACCCATAGCATGGTCTGCTATGACCTTAAACTAACCATCCACCATCCACTACTTGCACAACAATCAGCTAGGACCTTAAACTAGCACATCGTGGTCTGCTAGGAACTTAAACTAAGTTCATAGTCTACTAGGACCTTAAACTAGGTTCAAGGTCTGCTAGGACCTTAAACTAGCATAGCATGTAGTCTACCAAGACCAAAAACTAGGTTCATAGTTCAGCATCCATAATTCAATACACAATTCTACAGACAAGAGAGCATGAATACTTCCAATCCTTCATCATCTACCCACGGCTCTCAAGAAAGGTAAGGTGGGACGTTGTAATTCCAGAATGAAGTTCATGTCATCAAGGAAACACCCTCCAGGACATTTGTAGCATCACCATTCTCAAGGTCTTGCTAATCTTTTGGAGATGCCTTTTGGCATCTTGGTAACCTTTCGAAGCTACTTCCATCATTACCAATCATCTTAGTTAGAGCTCTCAGTATTAACATCACTTGCTGGAGAACCAAAGGTACTATGGCCTGGCCATATCACTATCATCCTTCGGCCCTCACCATTGCCTGAGCTTGAAAGATAGTCTAACAGTGTGATTCTCCATCATGTTGCTAGATTTCTTGGCTCCTACCTTTGATGAGAACTCCTAAGAACTTTCATCACCATTGTCTTTAGCTATTTGAGTGCTAACTTCTAGTGTGGCTATTAGAGTTTTTGTAGCTTGTCATCACTAGTGCTCACATTGGCCTTCCTTCTTTGGACATTACATGCACCTACAACTAACACAACATTCACAACCCTTGTAGTACCCTCGCAAATAGGACTTCATCTTCATCACACATGGTGTGGTTGTTTTTGTTATTTTCTCTATGTTGCGTTTGCAAGATGAAGCCTCAGTGATGTTGTTCAAAGGTGCATTTCATTATGGTGGTAAATCATCACACCACTCTGATGTGTCTACTTTGACTTTCCAGGGTACTTAAGAGTGCACATCCCTATTGCCCCACTATAGCCAATTCACCTCTACCTCTTGATCTTACACCTTCTCATACTCCCTACAAGCTTCTATAATGCACATAGTACCTTCCCTATAGTCAATCATAGAACCCATGATGGACATAACATAACCCATCTCATAGGGAGCCTTTGTGGGTTGGTCAAAGCCCCAAACAGACATAACACAACTCATCATGAGGAGGAAACACCTATCCTACAAACACAACGTGGTTGCTTCTAAGAAAATTTTGTTAAGTAGCACGTAGTCCACCTGACAAAAAAACAAAGAAAAAGAGAGAGAAAATGAAAAATAAGCAAGGAAGCAAAAAAAGGAAAAATAAAAAGAAAAGAGATAGATGAAAGAAAAAAAATCAAAAGAAAAAGAAAATGGGAAACAATGGCCCAAATAAAAGTAGCACAGTTGCCATTTCACAACTCGTCCAACCCTAGATCAACCCTCTCACAAGCACTCCGACGAGAGGTCAAAATCATAAGGGTAGACCATTTTGGCATGCTCACTCCCTCACAAGCACTCCAACGAGGGATCATGCTTTTACAACAAGCCACCATAATGTTGCATACTATAGCCACATCTACAATGAACATCCTCCACATTTCTTGTCCCTTAACCCATCTCTCTATCCTATTCCCTACCATACTCTATGTCCTTGGCACTCTCAAGCATAGTGAAGCATTGTCTAATTGAGCACTAACAAGTAGTGTTGGTGTCGTGTTCACCATGGTGTTTCATATTCTTTGTTAACATCTCTCGGGCCAATCCTCCAGACATCAACAAACAGGGGTCAATGAAACACCACCACCTTCAAGCTTTTGCAGATTAACAACAAATCTTTTTAGGTGTTAAAACTTAAAAAATTTTCTTTCTAAGTCTAGTGTTACACTCTCTAGCATAGCCAATGTAGCATACCTTGATGCTTGTGTTGCAAGATTTTTCTAAGTATCACCAATAGTCACATGAAAACTTTTCTAAGTGTCCTTCTACACTCTCAGTCTGCTTGCTACACTCCCCAGCATAGTTAGCATAGCACACACTTTTGTAGCCAGTTTGCCTAAGTGTTAGGCTAGAAGTGGTCAAGGATTGCTTTAGATGGATGAAACAGTTTGGTAAATTTTCTCTCTCCTGGGTTGTCATGCTTGCTATGCTTCCCAATGTACCTACCTTGACACATGTCCTAGTAGCCAATTCACCCAAGTACCAAGCTAGAGGTTATCAAAAGTGCTTAGGATGGCAAAAATAGTTTGGCAAATTTTATATCTTTCAACCTATCATGCTCTGCTATGCTCCACAGTGTAGCAAGCGTGACACAGGTTCAAGCACCTAATTTTGCCTAAGCGTGGGACAAGGATCTGTCAAGCTAGCTCAACATAGAAGACATATTTGACAAATTTCCTAACTTCTGAGGCTACCTATCCTACTATGCCCCAAAGTGTAGCCAGTGTTCCATGAAGGAAGACTACAAATTTCATCAAAATTTAGCTAAGTGTCCCTACTACATTCCTTAGCATAGCCAATGTAACTAGTGTGAAAAATCAAAATTCGTCAAATTTTCACTAAGTGTTGTGTTATGCTCTAGAGCGTAGCTAGCTTGACACTAGAGAAAAGCCTCTAATAGCCTCCAAAAGTCTCCAGAACTTGGCATCAGACTTCCTCTCAACTCCAATGTCTCTTTGGCAACCAAGATCAGCAATTTACATTTCTTTTGCATCCCTCATTAGTCCCTAAAATTGTCCCTATGCTTGACCTTACTCAAAAGAGGGGAAGATGTAGTCCCGAAGTGTAGCCTCCAAGTTGCATTGTCTTTGCACTATTTGTGGGTACATTGTGGTCTCTCAAACTCTACCACATGCAGTTCAGGCAGTGTAGTGATAGTCCAATAGTCTTTGAGAACCCATTGCTATCCTTTAGAGTGTAACACTTTGCTACTCTCATGAGAGTGTAACATGTCAATGTAACCCCATCTATGCTCATGCCACATGGCACCTAATTCACATTTCATGCTAAACCTAGCCCTATAAATACCTTGACGTCTAGCACTCTAGGGGTTGGAAAATCAAAAGAGCATTAGGCATTTTAGCTATCTAAGGATCCCTAACACTCCTGCATCTGAGCATCTAAAGTTCACACATTAGAACTTCCCAGAACATAGTCCACCATTGCACTCATAGAACATGGTGATAACCAACTCCATTGCAACTGCTTGCTTTGCATCTTGGGCATCCTAGAGACTGTGATTGTACTACTATGCTACCACTATGCCTACCTAATGCTATGTACCATTCTTACCTCTTGTCTAGCAAGAGTTATGCTCCCCATTTTTGGAACAATACATTTCTTCATTCTCAAGCTTTGTTTCATTTTTTCTAAGAATTTTTCTTTGATATTAATCATAACTCACATTTTTCTATTGATTGATACATATTTTCACATTCACATCATTGTTTTTAGGCCAGGACACCCTACTAGGCTCTGGCTTAGCTGGTCTCGGTGTCCGCATGTAACACACTATAAATCCTTCTTATAAATGGTCATTCTAATGCAATGTAAGTCCTTGTTTGATTAACCAAACCATTTAGGCCATCTCATTTCCATTTCCCCAGCATAGCCCTCACACAGATTCAAGGTTAGGTTATACACCTGCTGACCTCTCGATGTTCTAGCCACCGATGTTTTTGAACATCACAATTAGTATTGTTGCCCCCTTGCCTTCCTCTAACTGCATCAAGAAGGTTGTAGCATTCCTAGAGATTTTTGGATGTGACTACTATTTTGTGAGAGATATTGTGACCTTCCTAGCACTATAATTTGACCTCATAGACAACTTCCTTCCTTGGGCCAAGAAAATGGATCCACCTCCACCCATCAAGCTGATTGTTTAGGCCACCTCATTTAGTTGCCTCATTGCTAGTTGGTACACAAATGGGTCCCCACCACTTGTGCTTACTAATTACTCTTTTTTACTCAAGATCCATTCTCAATATTTACACAACTATTAGGTTATTGCAACAATATTTGATATAACTGTTTGAGTGATAGGTGAAGGTGGTGGTTGCTGCTCCTCTTCTTAAATGGTCATTGTAGGTGTCTTATCTTTTATCATCTTTGCCTAATTAGTGCTTGAAGCATGCCTAATATCATCATTTGTATAATGGACTATTCCTTCCCTTTGATAAATTTTTCTAATGAGGCATGGGAATGGGAGTGTCTTCCTTCCATGTTCATCCTCTTTAAATCACTTCTCCATCTCTAGATAGATCAACTGTAGAAGGTTGATAGGGAATTTCCCACTTAGACTGGCACATGCATGGATAGCAAAGATGGTGATCTTACCTTGCCTCACCATGGGATTGAGTTGGAAGGCCACAATATTGTAGTGAGTCCTTTCTATCAGTGTGAGTGCACCAAACTTTTTGCAGTTGACATCATAACACCGTTGCATCCATTCTTTCTTGATGCTAGGGTCTATTAGACTCATCCTTGTCTCTAGTAATCCAAGCACTTCAACAATGGCCTGCACCATGTAAGACACTAATATGCCCTTGATTTTGGCCATTAAATTGGCCTACCTATTATTTAAGAATAAAAATATCTCTCCCATATGCCACTCCCTAGAGGAAGTGATAATTGGCCACATGGGAGAGGCATTTAGCTAGTCCTATACTTTAGGTGCTTTCTCTAGGAAAGGGCCAAAGTTTAACTCCTAGAGCACTATTTTTTGGACCTCCCTTGATTTGATTTGATTTAAGCAAGCTTTTGTTAAGGTCACCTTGAGGTTTGCTTCTTGGGCTAGTGAGTCATCACAGTGGGAATGTTTTGTTGTTGCTACTAGTTCTGGAATCTAACAAATAGATTCCACCTTAGCCTTTTCCCTAAGAGGACCTATGGCCTAGGTTGTAAGTGGTTCTTCTTGGGTTTGATCTTGACCCCTTCCCAATCTAGGCCATTTCTTCCTTGGTTGAGATGGTACTACTTCTTGTGTGTGTTTACCTTTTGATGCCATCTAAAGTCACGATACATCCATAAATTATTAGATATAATGTGTAACTTTAAATTTTTGAATACCTTCTCTCATTATTTAGTAACACTTGGCTAAGGTTGAACCATGGTAGATTGATTATTTTATTAATTATTTATTGTAAATGTCACCAGAGCTTGCCAAAAAGGTTTAACTCTTCTAATTTGGTGTTTAATAGTTGATTTCTTAGTCAAACCTTTGTGGGAGATAGAAAAATGGCAAAAACATTTTTATCAAGAATGGCACATTTGTGGCCCCCATGATGAAGAGCTTACCTCTAGTCAATGCAAGGTTGAAGAATGGAGTGATTTGGATATAAAAAATTAGGAAGTTATGGACTCTAAAAGGTTCTAGGCTCTAGAAATTTCAAAAACTTCCTTGGTGTTTGTGACAAAATGTGAAAATTTGAAAGTGGTGTCATGCATATATATACTATTTTTCCACTACATCAACGAGGCTGCATATACAAGGCCTTCTATACACATATGCTTTGTCAACGGGGCCCCATAGATGAAGCACTTAGGGAAAATTTTCAAATTTGAATATCTTAAAAAATACATGGAATTTTTCAATGAATTTGGGATTCATGGAGTCCTAGAAAAGCCAAGAATATGATGAAATCATTGAAGAGAATCTTTGGAAGCTCAAAAATTAAAAAATTTGATTAAGAATGTGTTTATTGAATAAAATATGTAAAGGAGAAAATGCTTTGATGTAGAAAATGGATGTACAAAAGATTCTAATTGCAATAATGCTTAAGGATAAGGTACTTAATGAACCTAACCAAGAGATATGCAAGTGGATCCTCCCCATAGTAGGAATATGACTTGTTTACCCTTGTATAACCTCAACCTAAGGAGTCCATGGGTCCCATAGGTGATTAATGGTTAATGGAAGTTAAGGACCAAACCCAGGAGGATTCTACGAAAGAATTTAAGTACGTTAGACTAAGACATTGAATCAAGAACATGGACACCAGTAGTGAGGTGAGTTACAGATAGTATAGATGGATTATGAAAAAGGTGGAATGGAATTCCAAATTAAGGTCATAAGAAATCCCTTGTGGATTTTGTATTTAAATGACCTAAGAAGATCCATCCTTAGTCTAGAACAAAACCATCCTCTTTCAATGACTTTGCATCACCACTCCAATACTAATCCAACCCCTCGAGATAAAAGGTTGCTCCCACAAAACAACCACCATTTCATAAATAGAAAAAAAGAGAAGTAGGACATGAGAGAGGGCCTTAGTTAGAAGGGACCTTCAAGCATGGGTAACATGTCTTTCTAGTTCCATAACCAATGCTTGTAGCCCATTTATTTGTCTAAGGGATGTGATTTGAATTCCCATCATGTTTTATTTTATTTTATTTTATGTTTCTTTTTATTTTCTTTCTGGATGGGAACCACACTAGGCAAAGACTTTATTTGACTTCCTATTATTGGTTGACATCGAATGGTAAGAAGTCCATGAAAATACTCAAGCACCTAAGCAAGTAGAAGAGTACAAAGAGTACTAAGTCCCCTTGAAGTCACACCTCGTGCAAACCTTTGAATCCTTCACAATTCCAAAAACTACAAAGGTCATAAATTTATTAAAATTTTATTTAATGAAAGAGACATCAAACTTCCAAATTAAGGAAAGCCATAGAGTTTGTGAATGAGTGGATATCGTGGACTTACTACCTATTCCATGAAAAAGAAATCATGACTTGGCCATTAGTACAAAAATTTAAAAATAGAAACCAAACATTAGCAAACAAAACATAAAACACAAACCACCATTAGTAGCAGCTACACCTCATTGTGTGCTATTGGCACAAGGCATGTTTATTAGCAAAACTTTGAAAATTACACTCAAACAAAGTAAAATATATAAGAAAGTGTAAAATATTAAAAAATATTTAAATGTACTAATAATGGTGTAAAACAAAAAATGGTGTAAAATAGGAAAAAGTTTGAAAATAAAAAAGGTACAAAATAAATAACTTATAAAATCAAAAATTTGAAAAATAAAAAAATAGAAAAATTAAGGAGCCACGTGGATGATTAGTATGGATGGTCATCTCCCCCATGACTATGTTGGAAGGAGGAGATCCAAAAGATTGAGCGTGGTTGTTCATCTATTAAGGTATTTGTTACATTGGCTTGCTTTGGCTTATGAAAAGGCTTTATTTGTTAGATGTTGACCAACTACTTTTTTTCTAGGCTCTCAAGTTTGTATACAATCATGGCTCTAGAAGGGAAGGTTTCATCAATTATATAACATCCTTCCCACAATGTTTGAAATTTTTTTTCTAAGGTATGTGTGTGGGTTCCAATACAGAACCTTATCTCCTGGTTGAAATTTTACTATCCATATTCTAAGGTCATGTCATTACTTGTTGAATGTCTTGTACACTTCATTTGAAGACAAGGATACCAACGAATTTTCATCTAGCATTTTGAGGTTGAACAATCTTTTTTTGTGCTAAAATTAGGTTAAGATTCAAATCACAGGTTGTTGAGAGTGTATGGATCTTAGATTGAATCAATAACATTGGAATTTTTCCATACACTAACTTATAAGGAGAGAAGCCAATATGGAGTTTCCATGTTTAGTGGTAGGCCTAAAGAGCATCGTTGAATTTTGTGCTCTAGTCTCTCCTATGTATGCTAATAATTATTTTTAGAATCTTTGTAATCTCCTTGTTCGTCATCTCAACTTGACCATTGGCTTGGGGATGATAGGGTGTTGTTAATTTATGCTCAACCCCTAAGCATTGCATAAGTTTTCAAATATTGGCACATGTAAAATGGATTCCATTGTCATAAATTAGTGCACATGGCATCCAAAACCTATTTACAACATTTTTTTTTACAAATTGAGCAGCAATGGATGATGAAAAGTTGGTGATGGCTATTGCTTTTGTCCACTTGGTACAGTAGTCAAAGATGACAATTATGTATGCCTTACCATTAGACATGGGTGTGATGGGGCCTATGAAGTCAATGGTCCATATGTAAAAGGACTCTAGTGGTTGAATTCACTATTAAGGACCCTTCATTCATGTGATCATCCCACCATCTCATTGATAGTGCTCACAATATCAAACAAATAAGTGGACATCCTTGAAGATTTTGGGCCAATAGTATCCTACCATAAGGATTTTAATGGTCATGCATCTCCCAACATAGTGGCTTCTACAAGGACCNACTAGTGTGTACTTGATGCAGATCAATTATGAGTTCTCCAAGTTTCTCATTAAGGTCCTTGTAGAGGCCACTATGTTGGGAGATGCATGACCATTAAAATCCTTATGGTAGGATACTATTGGCCCAAAATCTTCAAGGATGTCCACTTATTTGTTTGATATTGTGAGCACTATCAATGAGATGGTGGGATGATCACATGAATGAAGGGTCCTTAATAGTGAATTCAACCACTAGAGTCCTTTTACATATGGACCATTGACTTCATAGGCCCCATCACACCCATGTCTAATGGTAAGGCATACATAATTGTCATCGTTGACTACTATACCAAGTGGACAAAAGNCTAATCTACCATTGTGAGATCAAATTCATACAAGATCACTAGCCACTGTATGGCATAGGGGCTCACCATTGGCTTGTTCATGAGGAAGCAGATGGCACTATGATCAGTGTGCCCAAATAGTTTATATCCAACCACATAGTGCTTGAAATTTTCCAAAGCATACATCACTACCATCAATTCTTTTTCCATTGTGGTGTAATTTAGTTGTGCACCAACAATGCTTTGACTTATGTAGTGGATATAATATGGACTTTTCTTATCATCCAACTACATAAGTATGACTACCAAGGAATAGTTAGATGCATCCATCATGATATGAAATGGTCTAGACTAGTTAGGTGCTTATAGAATTGCAGTCTCTATGAGCTTCTATTTGAGGCTCTAGAATGCATTTTCAAATTCCTTGGTCTAGATGAAAGGAGCATCTTTCTTTATCAGCTCAACCAATAGTTTTGTGATCTTATAGAAATTCTCTATGAATTACAAGTAGTAACCAATGTGTCAAAGGAATGATCAAATATCTTGAGCAGTTTCTAGCTGATGGGTGATTCCTTGGATGACCCCTATCTTTTTAGGGTCTACCTTGATCCCTTCCTATGAAATTTAGTGCCCCAATACAATGCCCTCCTAGACCATTAAATAGTTTTTCTACCAATTGAACCTAAGGTTTGTTTCAACATATCTTTTTAGTACTTGTTTAAGGTAATCTAGGGCTTACTCAAATGTAGCATCATAAGTGGAGAAGTCATCCATGAAGACTTCCACTATGCAACCTATCTACTATTGAAAAATACTAAGGACCATGCATTGAAAAAGTGGTAGAAGCATTGCATAGACCAACAGGTATCTTGCGATATGCAAAGGTCCCCTAGGGACTTGTGAATGTTGTTTTGGCTTGATCTTCTAGTGTAATTTGGACTTGGTTGTAACCACTATAACCATATAGAAAACTATAATAGCAATGCCTAGAAATGGTGTTCAACACCTAATCAACGAATGATAATAAAAAATTATCTTTGAATGTTGCCATTTTTAATAGCTTGAAGTCAATGCAAACTAGCCATTTGCCATCTCTCTTTGTCACTATGACAAGGGGACTAACCCACTTGATATTTGCAACAAGGTAGATTAACCTTTCCTTAAGGAGTTTCTTAATCTCATCCTTAATAATTTCTTTCAATTTTGGATTCAACCACCCTTGTGGTTGCCTCCTTGGATTCATGAATGGATTAGTGTAAATGTGGTGTTGTATATCTATGGATCAATTCCAATGAGCTCAAGATATGACCAAGCAAAGGCTATTAGCCATTTGTTGACCACTTTCAACAACTTTTATTTTTGCTCAGGAGCATGTTTGGCTTTGAGTATGACTAGCTTTTCATTTTTTAAGAATGCATATTCTAGGCTAGAAAGTAGATTTTTCAACTCTAGGGGCTCTTTTTTAAACTTCTTACGGATCTCCAACTCTTCCCAATTAGCATCAGTGTTTTCATCATTAGAGTGTTGGTGATGAACTTACTCTAGTTCATCCATGCCTATGACATAGGTGCATGTTAGGCTCTCAATGGATTCCATGCACATTGTGCTACTATCAACATTAATAGTCAGCCACTGGGTGTCCTCTTTTTTTGTAGCTCCTACATACAAACACCTTTGAATATTTTCTTCTTATGCATACTACTTACATGGAAAAATAGATGCTTGTTTTACTATTCAAAGTTTCTACACTTAATTACACCCTATATCATTGTATGTGATGCATGAGACTCATCTCTTCTTGATCTTTCCAAATGCATTTCTCTTTGGTATCTCTGGGGAAAGATCTCTGATGTCCATTCTTGCATCTACAGTTCTTAACCATGCCCTTCCCATAATGATTAGGAAATCCCCTTTCTAGATTTGACCTTAACGACTAGAAAATTAGTAGGATAAGACCACCCAGAGATAGCGGTCATAATTTTTTCAACTAGTTCTAATGGAACAATGATGTATTAATCTACTAATTCTAATTTGATATTGCTCTTGTTGGGAGGTGGCAAGTTCCAGGCAATATACATCTCATGAGAAATTAAGTTTACACTAGAACGTAAATCAAGAACAACCTTACACAGTTTATTCCCAATAATTTGTAGATAAATAAGAGGACTTACAAGATTAGCTAATTTCCTAGGAAGGTTACCAGCCTTAATCCAATTAGATATGGCATGGGTAAGCATAATAGTATGGATTTTGGGTAGCATTTGGTTTGAAGGGAACTTGATGGAATGATTTGCAAAGGATGAAGTAGGAGTAAGGTGATTAGCTACCTGAGTCTATGAGGGCTTAGTAGTGTTATTAAGTTGTAAGAATGGTCTTTTGTGAGCATGAGGTTTCGAATGCCTCAGTTGATGAATCAATTACCCTAGTAGTGTTACGTTGTTTCAGCTAGGTTGGAAGTTCATCCCACATAGATGGAGTAGGTGGTAGTTAGGTTGAGGATGGAGGAATAGGTGCAGGGATAGGAGGTGGATAAGGATGAAATATGGCATCCCTCTTGGAATGTGGAGAATGGGATATTTAGTGTTCAAGAGGGTAGTAGTGATGTTGGAAGGAAGAAGCGTGACTAGAAGAGTGGAGATAGTGGTTGCTAAATATAATACCCATATGAATCTAGTTTCCTATAAGGATTTTTCTACCTTGGTGGTGGCATCTCCCATGACTATGTTTGGTGCCACTATTGGTATTGCTCATACGATTATGGTGGCACTCCACTTGGATAATATTATTGTTGTTGATAGAACTACCTAGGGTTTCCTTAAGGATAAGGCAACCTACTAGGTGCTTGCCTTCTTGCTAGTCATGGATTTAGAGCATACACACCAAAGTTCTATAAGTGTGGCATAATGGGGTAACATCCCTTAGGATGTTTGTATTGGTAGATGTCACACCCACCATCATCATCTGACTTCATTTCCTCATTTTCATCTATTGCAGTAATCATGCCCTTACGCCTTTGGAAGGCATGTTCAACTTCTTTTTGCCTCCTATGATTATGATTATTACTTTGCTCTCTTTATTATTTGATGATATTCAAAGCAGTTTGGAATTTTTTATCTAACAAAACCCACATTTTATCCACCTTGGCTGAAATTTCAAACATAGATTTTTGGATCAACAAGGCCTTTCTATTCACCACCTCATTAAGAGGTGATTCTTCCTCACTATCACAAAATTGGACTTCCCTCTTTTTGATGGAGGGATCCTTGTTGTATTTTTCCACACTTTATCATTTCCTCAACTCTCCTTCTTCTTTTGCTACTTGCTTAATTAGCCTTTGGATTTAATGGGCTCTAAGTTTTGGTAGTCTCCCTTGGACATAGACCCCAAGAGTTTTCCTCATTTCTTATCACAGTCCATCAATGATATGGTGAAATTGTTCCTACTAATAATAACCATGGCTAGAGTATTGATGAATGAGAGAATAGTATCTGCACATGGCAGCTTCCAAGGGTTCATGGTTCCCTTGCTTCCATCCTTGGATCTACCTTCTTAGAGTAGTATTTGTTTTGGGAAATAGCTTTAGTTTTTGCCAATTATTATCAATATTCTATGAGGCACAAGCATCATGGAAAGCTTGAAGATGTGTTTGTGGATTAGAGTTATATCCCCTTTCAAATCTATGGATATTGTTCATATCAAGTCATCTAATCTAACTATATTTCACATGACAAGTTGGAATTTTTATAGCCTTTGCAATATTTAGCATGCTTCAGGTTGCTAACAAACACTCATCATCATCATTTTTTTGTTGTTAACAATGATGTCCTCTATTACCCTTTTATTCATTATGGGCTTGGGGATCATCATTGTTGTCCTACTATTCAAATCCATCATGGTTATTCCTTTTCCAATGTTTTTCAAAACCATAAGAGAGACGAAAAAGATGCAAATGAAGAGGATGAAGAGGGAGGAGGACTACCAGCACCATAGTGTCTACCATTTTTCCTTCCATTGTCAAAACCATGTTCGTCAATTATCTTATCATTGGTGCTTATCCAAGCACCTACCTTGACTATCATCTTTACCTAAACCTAGTTTGTTGATAGTGGAATGTACATTCAAGGCCACACCCTCATCACCAATAACAAGGGATGGAGAATTTTCATGTTGAAAGCCCCTAAAGGGTGGATCCTCATTGTCGTCTTGGTTAAGTAGGAACAAAGGATTGGTGAACCATTTTCCCTTCATCAACTCATTGTTCTTCTCTTGGTGTTGATCTCTCTTTTGTTGTGTTTTAGTGGGATGGTAGTCATGCTAGTCATAATCATGTACAATGTACTCCTCTTAAAGATCTTAGATGTCTAACTTCTTAAGAGTTTGAAGTAGCATCATGGGCACAGATCAATCGAGAGGCATTACAAGGTTTCCTTCTATGTCATGCTATTGCAGTTGTTCATCCTAATGCAAGACAAAGGTGAAATCAAGCACATACTCATCTAGATGAGTATACACCACCTTACATTTTTGAGGAACTGGTGATTTAGTATCATCATGCCTATAAGAAGAAGACATGTTGCAACACAAATAAGATAATCAATGTTCTTATATGATTGTATTATTTGAGAATGATTTCAACCTTAGTGTTCATCCAATGATGTTAATGATGTTCACTAATCCTAGATAGTGCACATTTCAAACAAAAAGAGTCCTCAAAAATGGTGCCAATGTTGAGCAGCAAGAGGTACCCCTATGCCCAANTTTGAGCAGCAAGAGGTACCCCTATGCCCAACCATAAAAATCATGAAGCATTCATAAACAATTCAGTTAAATTCCACAAACTCTGTGTTATTTAGTACACTAGTCTTCTAGGAAGTGAACCTTGCCCTAATAGTCATTTGTTGTCTTTCCAATTACACTTGTGATGCACAAGGGTATGGTTAAGTGTAATCGAGGCATATGATTTTTATTATTTTATGTTTTAGATTCCTTCGTGCTTAAAGTAGAGAGAGGAAAAAATTTAATAACTAATTTAATTTAACTACTTGACTAATCACTAACTAATTGTAACATAAGCATATGGTCCCATTGTCCATACATATCTTGAACCCACATATCCATTGTTGGGTTACCAAGTGCTATGCTATTGGACAAACCAAGTAATAATGCTACGAGGATTACCAAGTTAATATGTGTTTATGCTTAAAGTGATCCTACTTATGTGTTTAATCTATTTATCTTAATTAATTAACTAATCACTTGAACTCTAATTTAGCTTAATTTAGCTTAATTAATTTCATAATTCAATAAACAATAAATGCATAAATAAATCATTAATCTATTCTAAGTGCTGCAAGGTTTGATCAAAAGGCTTATCTTTATTGCCATTCACATTGGTGTGGTTTAGGTACAACAGTGCTCAAATAAAGATTTGTACACTTTCTAACTCCTACTATAAGCACTTAGAGAAATATTCTAACTCTCAAATGGAAAAAATATAAGAGATTTGCTACTACTATGACTTGACTTTCCATAAACATGGCTGTGAGCTCATATTTATAGTTTTTATTGTTAGGCCCTATTGACAGGGCAACACCATGTAAATGAGGCCCTATTGATGGGGGCTCATTGATGAGGCCATGTCAATGAGGGCCTATTGACATGACAATTTGATGCTCATCACATGGCGATATCTAAGGATTTATGAGCTCATTACCTCTATTCAATCATCTTCTTTTGGATATTATAGATACAAGCATAGATTTGAAATTTGGCATAGAATACTTTAACCATGTCTACCCAATACTAAATTGATTAAGGGGACAAGGATTTGTACCAATTTTTTCTATGCTCAATGAAAGTATAGGAAAATAATTGTAACTTTTTCCAATTGTTGAAAATTCCTTAAAGTTAGAAAGCAATATTCAATGCTTGTATATGTAATTGAGGATAATCATTGGTAAGTCCTTTAGAAGTTGGACCATTAGTCATGTTGATGCATTTGATATGACTATCATGAACATGTTCCTATGAAATGCAAAAAAATTTATTAAGCTCATGCTAATCACCCTAGTTAAACAATGAAGCATCCTCATCACAAAATGATCTAGACAAATGCAAATGTTGAAACTTAGAGAATAGGTCTATGTAATGGGTTTTAGCTATGCTCTTGTAAGTTGTACTTAACCATGGAACTTCATGGTGGATTAGCCTCTTTTCTTTCTTGTTAGCTTGGTCATCCTCATCATTTGAATTCTCTAATGAAATGTTATGATGTACATGTTCTTCCTTGTTCATTAAATATTTAAGCTTTTTCCATTGATGAGGTTTATAGTCATTATAGTAGAGCTCTAATGCAATGTAATATTCCATATCATCAATTAGGCCACTATTGATCAAAGCCTCTTTGAGATGCTGCTATGTAGCTATTGTTACTTTCCTTGAGAATTTCCCATGAACATCTCATCATTTTCCCTACTTATCTTGTTGATAAGGCAAGATAATTAGTGGTAAAGAAGTATTCAACAAATGTTTAAATGCAACATGGGTTTTCCTTCTCTTCATTACATTCTTTTTGCTTTAGGTTATTGATGGGATTTCAATATTATCTACCATATTCCTTGTGATGGCTACCTATACATAAAGCTGATAGAAACATATACTCTAGTTGAAAGAAAATGGTAATACCAAAAATTTACAAGTATTCAAGGAAATTCATTAATATATTCCCTAGTAATAATGCCAATAATAGGGGTCTCACTAGCCATGGTCAATGAAACTATATCATATGAAATGCAATTTGATCTAGTTGTTAACTTTTGAGGTTGATGTTAATGTGAATTACAAAGAACACTTGTGCATATCGTTGCATTTAATAAATATAAAAGATATATAGTACATATACTACATATGATACCCATATTATCATTATTATAGAAGAGAGAATATTTATAATATTTAAGTATTTTATAAATATAAAAACAAAGAAATAAAAGATACACATGCATCACAATCCCTTATGGGACAAGTAGAAATGCTTCATATGGAAAGCATAAAGTATTTATTGAATTTCTTCAATAAAGTATTTAATATGCATTTGCTTAGTTAGATTTACCTATTTGCAATTTTTGCAGAGTTTATGTGTATGTGTCACTGTAAGGTTTTGTTGGTCATGATACCTATTATATAGTTACCAAGTATTTTAACAACCCAACATATTTTAATCAACTTGTTGGTAATGAATTTTTGTATATTTAACTACATTGATAATTATTTTAAATTTTTTAACTCCTCTTCTTTTACCAACTATTTGACCCATTATTTGACGACTAGTCAACTTCTACTCCTTTACAAACATGGTGACTACAACCTGAATACGACAACTTAAACACAAAAAAGAAACAAATCTTAAAATGTAATATTTCTTAGGTTGAACTTATTTATCCAAACCCGTCTAATCCACTTCTAATTTTAATCATGCCCAACATTCATAAAGAAATGAAATAACATATACATTTTAATAAGGAAACCTCCACAATCCATACTATGACCATAATGTGAAGGAAAGGATCCTCAATTCTTCAAGGTTCAAGGTTGCATCTTAATAGATAAGCATTCAAGAACCAAAGTAAACAAGCGTGGTTAAAAATAAATCTACTTGCAATTCATCAAATATTAAGTCAAGTGACCATACCTTTGACAAACCTCCTATTTCTATATTTGGCCAGAAAACTACTGATTCTAATGTAGAACCACGGGAAGAATGATCGTTCAGAATTTATGATCCAGCCAAAAACCATGGCCATTCACATGAGAAAGCCGGAAAAATATTTTTAAATCTATCTCCACACAATAAAATACATGGTATTTGGTAAACGTTTAAAGTACAGGCATGGAGACACTAAAATGTATGGCAAAATACACAAAATATACGGCAGCAACTGGATGGATAAGGTTTAACTATACTGAAAACTACAAATTTTTGTGGTTTGCCCTGTAGTGGTAGTTACAAATGCGGATCTTCTGAAATTGTGGCGGTAACCTTCACGAGGTCACTTGGACAAACGACTCCTGCAGGCCCTCGCAACAAATATGGATATCCATGAATGGCTTCAATGCTACCACATTTAGTATCATGTCGTCTAGGTAACTCGTAATGTAGATTAGTATCATGGCCTAAAACAAAAACCCGCATTTATAATTATATATACTTATGCAGTTAGTGCCATTTAAGAAACAAAGAATGGCAGAAAAATTGATGATACATAAACCCACAAGCGGAACTGGTGCACCGAAGGATCGAAAGTGTGTTACTGTGTTGGAATTCACAGATATTTTCTCTGCTGGTCCAACAAGGTTGGAGATCACCAGTGATGCCGAACCGAATGCTCTTTGGAAGGACTTCGCTGTGGTCTATTGCTGGGAACAAGTACATTATTTAATTTTTAAAATAAAATTGCTTTTGAAACAATAAAGATAATATGCTGTATAAATATTTCTTTCTGGTGCTGTCGTGGAATACCTTAGGGTTGAAGTATTTGGGTAGATAACGCATTAGGGCTAGTTGGAGGTAATTGGATTTCTTCTTGGAGTCAAATATGCGTTTCGTCCTGCTAATGGCATAACAAGCACTATCGCCTGTTTTCAAAGAAATATCTATTCCTCCACAGCTCTTTCACGCTTCTCCTCGTCCTCCTCCTCCTCCGCTAACTCTGCAAACACCAAGTGTTTATCCATGTCTATTTGTGTCCTGTACAGCCTTATGTTCCCCTCTTCATCTTCTTTCTGCGTCATATTCCAAACCAAAAACCCATGTATGAGGATGATGTGCCAGTAAAAATGTGAGAACCAAGAAAGTTTTAAAGTTGAATTATTTTCATCTTACAATGAAATGAAATGGATGGATCAATTTTGATAATGGAATTCAAGCAGCTAAACCATAATAAGAAATTAAGAACAGACCGCAATGCAGGAAGCACGTGGAAACTGGTTGTAAACTGCGAGCGCAAATTGTCGCAACGAAGCGGCATCTACGCAGCCATCCATCTCGACAACCGAGTGGCCACACATGCATGAGTACAGCATCCACTCACTGGTCGGGCTCAGCGGCACAGGCTCTTCATTCTCATTCTTGCTCAATGTCTCATTACTCAAATGCCATCCTGCGTTCATCATTCTCTGCTGTGCCATGTCTATGCAATTCGTGATTTTCAGTTTCTGTATAAACATGGATATTCTTCAAAGATTTATTTCTTCATTTCCCGAGTCAAGGAAAAAATCCCTTGTCATAATGCAGCACAACCCACGTAGGTAGCAAGCAAACTTGTAGTTGACAGCAGTGTAACACAACCTCTACCCACGAGATGTAAATAAATGAAGACGACATCTACGTCAATGCAAAGAGAAATAGGATCAGCGCTGTTGAATTTACGGTGCTTGTGGCTCGCCTCCGTGTTGCGCCAGTCGGACGTTGAATCCATTTGAAAATGGATAAGGAAAATTGGAATTTGATGGTTCCTTCTTCCTCAACGACCAAATTTGTTTAATTTGAAAGACGTAGTTTTCTGCCCAAAAATATTTTTAATTGTTTTCAACTCAAATTTATGCATCCTCGGCATTTTATTAACTTCTTCCATTAATTTTAGCATTATTTTGTTTGTGAATTACAACATTATGGGTTCAATTCCATACCACAAAGTTTACTATTGTAGGGACACACCTTAGTGCAAAAATATGGCAAGCTATTAAAAAGGTACAAAAAATGTTTTTATTAAATGAATTCAAGGTGAAGGTACAAACACCTTATCATATACTACTTTTAGAATGTGATTTATACTACTTTTAGAATGTGATTTACTTCCATTAGCAGTTGAAGCTCTTTGTCAATTATAAAAGGGTTAGATGTTACTATTATAATAGAATTGGGCATAAGCAATGGGATTGTAATTTAAAATATTATCATATGAACACCTACTCATATCATAAGACTCCTTGGTCTTAGCAAAATGCACCTAGAAAGTAAGTCTTGCAGGACAAAAAGAAATGGACAATAAATGAAAAGAGCAAGGAGAACAAATAGATGTGGAGAATCAAACGAAAGGAATCCATAAAGTAGAAACTAAAGAATCAAATAGAAATTTCATCAAGAATTTTGTAAAAGGAATTCATAAAGTAGAAACTAAAGAAATTTGCATGAAAGGAGATACTTCAAAAGAAGAACCTCATTCACAAGTTCCTTAAACATCTTCATCTTCATCAACAAGCAAGGTAAGTAAAGGTAAGTCTTCATCTCATTTAGAATTTCTTTTGAGACTATAATCCATGGCAGTTATCTCCTCAACCTTCCCTTGATAAGATGTCTACCTATAGATGTCTACATAAAGGGATAGATGTCTACCCATAGACATCTACATAATGAGTTAGATGTCTATTTGAGTTTTGAATAAACACAACATAGATGTCTACTAGTCAAGATAAATGTCTATCTTTATGTAAAAAAAAACCTTCGACAACCATAATTACATAAAGCCAACAATTCATTTTACCCTCATTTTTCCACATCCAAGCATAGATGACTAAGGAAAAACAACTAGGGCTTCATCTTCTCTCAAATTAATGACTCACAAGAAGATTGCAACATCCAAGGATCCTCCAAGAAGAAACAAGAAGTTGAAGGGAGCATCTTCTAGTGCTGCAAATTGCTATAATCCTTAGTTTAGCTCCACCAACACTCACCATAGATTTGAGGTAACTCATTTTGTTACCATTTTTTAAGAGATCCCTTTGTTTTCAGCAATAGTGTCAGATGTAACTTATAGCATTTTTTTCAAGTATTGAATTGGGTGATCTTTATTTATATAAACTTCTATGTCCCTGAAATTCTCATTAAAGAATTTTATAGCAATATTGAAATTTCAAATGCTAGTTTTTGTGCTTTTACTTCCATTGATAGGGACTGTTGATTAAAGTCACCCCACAAGTTATCAATGCTATCCTTGAAGTTTCTAGTTTTCTTGTTCACAGGGTTACTATTCATTACATGATTAAAATTTTCACAAATGGTGTTATCCTTATTTTCCACGATGAATTTTTTTATGCTTTGTTTAGGCAGTATGTGTCTTTGCATAGTGGGAAATTTTTTAGGAGTCTATTTGCTTTAGATGCTTCCATCCTCTCTCTTATTATTTTGTATAATATTATTGTAAAAGGGAAAAGCTACAACTATTTTTTACTATATCAAGACTTTGTTCTTTATTGTCTACTAACTAGGTAGCCACTAGAGTTGGGTCACATCCTATGTAGACACATGTTAGGTCTCTTCACTAGGGATAGAGTCTATGGACATCCTCATCTTAGCAATTTGTTGATCTATTAGAGAGGTGTTCCCATTACTAATATGCCTTTAGTTAAAGACGAGGAACCTTGGTGAGTATTTGGAGAAGAGGAGATCCACCCATGTAGATGCTATAGGAACTAGCACTAGGCCTCAAAAGTTAAGGAAGAAGGAATTTGCATCACCATCTCAGGCCCCTCCTTAGTTGAGAAGGTTTAATTCAATTGGTGGTCAAATGGGATCCTTCTCAAGAAGTTTTTGAAGCCTTTTGCTCATACTATTGGGATGATTGGCAAGAAACTCTCTTACCTATATAAGAGAATGGATGTAGCTAGAGTATCTCTTCCTCTAGATGGGTAGCAGTTTATGGAGATCACCACTCCTCCCATATCAGATAATAAGGAGGGTCATCCAACTCCACCTAGAAACTTGTCAACTGGTAGGTCATTCTAGGGATATTACTTTAGAAATGCATCTGATTTAGAAGATTTTGATGCACCACCCATACAAGTCCAAGGGGATATTCTTAATCCTATGCAACATAGATCCAGTTATCACCCTCATGATGATGCTCCACAAGCTTTTGAGTAGTAGGCCATGAAGAGCATTTTTGGGCCTTCTTCTTAGTGGAGACTAATGGACCCCATCACATATCAAAGGAAAGACACTTCCTCATCTCCTTAGTAGGCTCTATCTCATCCACCTACTTCATTCTAGTTTCAGGTGAAGCTTCATCCCAAGAGAGCTCCTATCCATGTTCCATAATTAGATGATGATGATGATGAGTAGGACATCTCCATTGCTAGCACCAGTAGTGACGATGATGAGGAGGAGACATCTAAGCCTTCTCATGTAGTAGATACTTCTAATGATGAGTCTAATGATGCTACCAAGGTTAGTAACTAGGTTCTCTTATTGGTCCCTTCTTTTGGGTGATGTTCAAAAAGGGGGAGAGTTTTTTGGATTTTTTGGAAATTTGTGCATTTTTGGATTTTTTGGACAATTGTATACAGTTGTATATGTATATATGGATATAGACTTGTATGAATATCATTTTAACCTTTGTATGTGATGGTGGGCAACATATGATAGTATTGTTGCTGATCATATTTATGTATATTGACAACTATTTTCTTAGCATGATCTATTATGAGACAAGTTTGGCATTTGGACAATTTATGGAGACTTCCTTGTGTTATCTGTTTTTCTTTAACTATTTCCTTAAGCCTTTTATCCCTAATTCCAATGTTAACCTGAATTACCATTGGAATTTATAAGTCTTAAATGCTTTTATTATTTATCACTTAATTTATGTGCTATGAATGGTACTAACCCATTTTCTTAAGTTTTGGACATCACCAAAAAGGAGGAAATTGATGACCTTTTAGTATGTCAAAACCTTAAAGAAAATGAAGACTATAGATTATGTGTATCTAATGATAATTTTTCAGGGTCATGAACTTCACATGGAGATCTAACATTTCAAGAAACGAGATCTATGTTGAGATGCCAAAATGAACACTACATGGACAAGATGAAAGCATGGATGAAAACAAAGTCTACAAGCCAAAATAAGATGTTCCAAAGATCAAGATGTCAAATTTACAAGGGAATGCCTTAGACTTCAAAGTGCAAAAGTAAAGTAAACATCCTCAAAAAATAACAAACATCTATTTCAAATAGTAGATGTCTACAGGCAAACATCTCCTTTTTCAAGTAGATGTCTCTCCAACATTAGGGGCTATCTCAGGTAGATCTCTAAATTTCAAAGCAAATGTATATACTAGCTATTTAATAGTCATTACCTAAATTCCAAGAAGTTTTCAAAAACTCCAAGACTATAAGCTAATGTAAAAATCATGGGAATTGTGCAAGCACTATTCACACAAAGACTTATCCTTGGCTATTCTAAGTAATTTTTTTTGCTCTTCATTGTAACATCATTTTCTTAATGTGATTGTACTAAGTTTCAAGTACAAGGATTTGTAAATTCAATTATACTTTTTTCTTATTTCTTTCTCTTCTTTCTTTTAGCCCTATAGAATTGATGTGCTTCTTATGAGAAAACATCCTTTTTAAGCTTATCAAGATCCTACAAGATTGAGTGGTTTTGCAACATCAAAATACTCCAGTGCTGAGATCAATTTTATAAAGGTTGAGGGATCTTCTAAACCACATTTTAATATTGTTAAGACCTTGTGGGGTAGAGTGGTTTTGTAGGGATGAAACACTCCAATGAAGAGCCCAAAGCCTCTACAGGGTATGGTACCCTTCAAACCACATTTTGAAGAAACAAAGTTCAGAGGTGTGCATGGATTCTACCCTATGAGTGTGGATGTACCCAAGTTGGGGAATCACATAAAATTAGTGTGTTTTTGTGGTAGGATAAATTTTAAATTAAGAAACTTATTCAACACCCCTTTCCAAGTTCTTGATCCACAAACCTAAGAATGAATTCAAACCTAACATAACCAAGTATCCTAGCAAACTTTTCCATATAGTGCTCATCTATACATGGCTTTTTATCCCTTAAAAACCCATCTAATTCATAATTCCATAACTTAACACACTAATCAAAACATGCAAACCAAAATTCTAAGAAATTAACTAGCAATTCTATTAGCTTTCACAATGATTATTACATGTAGAATTAAAACTACAATGATGAGCTTATAACTATACAACCATAAGCACTAAGAATACTTGATTATACACTCTAACAATACCTAGCAATCTTTGTAAAGCCAAATGTTCAAGTAACCTATTAATCCTTCCTCAAGGACAATGAAGTCTTTTCACTTTACTATGATGGCAACAACATGCCAAGTAACTAACAATTGGCCAAAAATCCTAATTAAATCATATTTCACAAATTTATGGGCTTTGAAGTTTAAAAGCATAAGCCACATAATTCTTCCAATTCAAAAACATTTTTAAACACTTCATAATGACCAACTATAATCTAATGGTGGCCTACACCTTTGTCATAACTTGCCCATTATTACTATATTGGAAGTTGTGCCTTGCTTCTAATCTCTTAAAGCTAGAGCCCAAGACTTAGCCTCTTCTTAGTGTCAGGCAAGTAGGAGTTGCAACCCATTCATAATTTGAATTTCTAACCCACTAGAAGCCATAATGCCTTAGTGATTTTCCTTGAATAGAACTTGGAAAATATAGAGTTCTATTGGTGCAAATAGAGTACAAGTTGCAATGCATTCATTTACTACTACATATTTGCAAGCTACATCTATTCAGTAACCCTAAATCCTTCAACAAAATTTTTAAAACATATGATATTTGCATTTACAATTGAATTTCAAGTGACATCATCACTTACAATCCATTGCAAGTTGCACCTTAACTATAGATGTCCAAAACCTAAAAAAATATCTAATTGATTTTAAATTCAACATAAGATTTATCTATTACTAATTCCTATCATATAAAAGTAGTAAATTATAACTTTGAAGTGAGTAGAGAATATTCTATCAACATGCTTGAAATACAAGATTATCTTTAATAAATAAATATTATAACCACTCAAATATTGTTAGTATAAATTTTAATAATGGGATCATAAAGTTTTATAAAAATGATATTTATGTATAATGAACTTGTAGTTAGTTCTCTTTTTTATATCTTCTTCTTAATATAAGCAATGGAATCTCATGAATCCTTGGAGGACTTCTTTTTACAATTTGAGATACATCCTACTAAAGTGGTTACAGGATCATAGGAGAACATACCATGGTAGAATGGATGAATCTTATTTCTAGAGAAGAAATCTTGAAAGATTCAAGTCAAAATCTTGTTCCTTATCAAGGGATCATAGGATATTTATTTTCTAAAATCTTGTTCCTCATCCATGAGTCAAGAATATTTGATGGTAAGACTTGATTTTTTGAAGAGGAATAAGATTCTCTCAATTAAATTACAGATAGATATATGATAAATATACACCTAAGCTAGTTATCACTAGTTGCAACATGGTTCAAAAACTTTAATTAAAAAATTTGTATTATTATAGATCTCTATTTTTTAATGTTGGAAATGATCCATGTATCAATTAATTATATAAATTTAGAAATATTTTTAACATAAAATTTCTCAATGCTAATATAATCATTTTTGATAATATAGTGTTTTCTGACATAACAGGTACTTGGAATAAGAAAGATTAACCTTATCCTTATCATCATTCTTCTTCTTGCATTCTACTCATGCAATGGCTTTTACCATAGGTTCAACAAGCCTACCCTCAATATCCTTGAGGGTAGTGGTCATTTTCTTTTTCATTACCTCCTAAACTTGGTCCACCTTATGGGCCAAGTCTATCAAATCCATCTTGATTCTAACTTAGTCTTGCATCAATATCTTAATTACATCAAAGAGTTCAGCTATATCTTTAATATTCTTTGCCTCCCTTCAATGTGTTGGATCATGATTATGCTACTTAACTGACTACCTCTTCTACTAGTCATCTTCCATACTAGCAATAGTGTCCAAGAGTTCTTTGATTTGGGCCACAAGCTTTTTATGTACCTAGCCCATCATTTGCATTCTCTTATCTTCTACCTTAGAGCTTTCATGAAATGCATTAGTTACTATTATTGTTTAGAGCCATGGTTTGGATAGTGATGACTAGTTTTGATACATCATTTCATGCTGATGAGGAGTAAGAGGTACCCCTATGCCCAACCATATGAATCAAAAAGCATTCATGTGTGATCTAGTCAAATTCCACAAACTCTATGTCTTTCAGTACACTACTCTTCTAGGAAGTGAACCTTGCCCTAATAGTTGTTCGTTGTCTTCCCATCTACACTTGTGATGCACAAGGGCATGATTAAGTGTAATCAAGGCAAAAGGCTTTTATTATTTTATGTTTTACACTCCTCAATGCTTGAAGTAAAGAGATGAAGTAATTTAACAACTAATTTAATTTAACTACATAACAAATCTCTAACTAGTCCTAACATAAGCATCCAGTCCCACTTTCCAT
>MNCI01021909.1:3881-46463 GCA_015680685.1 Gnetum montanum
GCGATATCGCGGCACATGCAGGTCGCGTCTCATCACTTAGTTACACTTAACCATACCAACATGCATCACAAGTGTAATTGGGAGGACAACGATTAACCTTAAGGCTAGATTCACTTTCCTAAAGGGCTAGTGCACTAAAAACGATAAAGTCCGTAGAATTCGATAGAGTTGCACATGAATGCTCTGTGATTTGTATGGTTGGATGTAGGGGTACCTCGCCACTCATCAATACACATGCATAATCTAATGACATTATTCAAGATACAAAGACTTGTTGGTATGTGCTTAGTTGATAAAGAAGGAGATTTAGGAATGCTGAAAATGATGGAGATTTTGAGCAATCGTTGCTATTATGTAAAAATGTAGGAGTCATAATTAAATTATGGGCAAATGATGCAAGTTTAGTCAAAAGAGCTCTTAGTATATTGGTTAAAATAATGTATCATTTAGAGAAAAATCTATCGAAGTTACTATCCTATGTAATTTGAAATTTTGATTCCTACATTCGTTCATTTGATGAGTATAATTCTAGATATGTGTTACTTATTCTCATCATTAGAAGAGGATCTCCATAGCTACCTTTGCATTTGACATGGGTAGTAACAATTCATAAATTACAATTAATGATATTTGAAAGACACTTGATGTGGGATAGAAAGAAATAACAAGTCTAACTTTTGAAATGCTATCCAAAGTGACAATCGCTAATTCTTTGAAGATTCATTTGTCTTTTTTCTTTGTAATTATAAAGAAAAAATTTAGGAGTGAAAAACCTTCAATCTAAGCTTGTGGAGGAGAGATATTTTATTGAGTTAGAAAAAAAAAAAAAGAGACAATGATCTATATTTTTTGTTTTCTTCATAAGCATGGATTCTTATATTGTAAAACATGATAGCATGTTGTTTTATTTCATAAAGAATGTTCTTCTTCATCTTGATTCATTAATTGCATTGTTTATTCTTACTTCTTCCTTTGTTATATTGTTCAATTTTTCATATGCAACTTCAAACCCATGACTTGTTCCATTTACACAATGTCATATACTATGATTTCTATAACTTTTTAAATGGTACTTTAAGTATCACTTGAATTTTAAAAGATAGTATAACTGCTACCTCTAATTCATAATTTCATGTGAGAAGAATGTCATCGACATCACTACCTTTAATATATATCATATATAGTTTGACCAAAAAGATCTACATTCATAGATGACCCTTAGGCAAGGAACAAGACTAATGTTCTAGTCACACAAAATTTATGGATGAAGAACACGGGAAGTTTATAATTGAAGTAACTTGATCTCACCCTTCCTCTGCAACCCTTCTAATATGTATACCATACCACTAAACCAATATCTCATTGTCATTTAAACTTATCTATTTTAAACAAGCATACAAAATACTTAATTTCTGAGAAACTATATAACCATCACCTAACCAATCAATGGTCTAAAAATAATAAGTAAATCTAAAAGCAATAGACTAGTTGCACAAAAGTCATATAATTATTGGGCCGTTTAATTGCACAAATTTAAATGCACACCTAATAAACTTTCCAGAATTTCTAACTTGTTCTTTGAAACAACCACATATTTACCAAAGGACAAAATGCTCCCTAGTTTCCAAGAAGCATCATTTCACCTAAGTTTGAATAAATATTATAGACCTTTAAAGCAGTTTAAAAAAAACTTAATATCTCGGCCGTGTCATCATCCTCTAACGTAATAACATTCCAAGCTATAAAAGGATCTTGCTGCTTAACGTTCAAAAGCGTTAACATCTGTAACCGCTTTGACCATCACCGTGTAATTCTTTTATTATACATTCAAAACCTTAGCTGGCAGATTTTTTTTTTCAGTTTTATACTTTTAAACCCTAACGGGCAACCGTCTAAAAATGAGTTATTTGTTTTTTTTTCCCCTCACAGTCACCACTAACAGAGAGATAATTTGATGAAAAACACAAGTGAAAATTCGAGTATAATCCATAGTTTAAAAGTCACCAATGTAATCGTATGGCGTCTTATTTAAAAGTCCGGAGAATAGCGTCTTTCCAGAAATCTTTCGTCGCTCGCTTCTTTGTTGGTTCCGTCGCTGGCTCGTGAGTGATTCGGCTAACTAACACTGAATCCGGCGCCCCGCCAGATGGGCCAATCATCATCCAGGCCCCCAAGCCTTTCCGTTACCGGCCAATGCGTGGCTTCGCCAAAGCAGACCCGTTGAAGTCCCCCGGGAAGGGCTATAAGTAGGCCGCTTGCTACGTTGTCTTGCAACGACAAATCTGTCGGTTCTAAGGCCATCTATATCGGCCTGAAAACAAATATTATCGATCCTTGTCTAAAAGTCTAAAACGCTTTAATTAAGTCATAGTCATGCAAAACAAAGTAACAAACCACAGATTGCTCTTGAGACATGAATACAGCAACAGTACTTACGAACTTGCGCGGAAGCTACGGCCTGGCTAAGCGCCCTCAAAATGCCCCAAAATACAGGGAAAACGGTATTCCAAAATCAAGACTCGTTGGGACTGACAAAGAGGCTTCTAGATGGTGAGAGTCGGCAAGCTTACTAAAGACGGTGAAGAGCATGTCGGCCGTCCTGCCCATTCTAGACTTTCCTAACGGGGCGCTATCAGTCTTTCAGATGAAACCTGAGAGGCCGAAATAAGGGGCGGGTCCATATCCGGTGCAGGCGTTAGAGCATAAGTTCTGAATGGAAGCTCCTGAGTGTTGACTTCCGTCCATGATCTGCTGGCCGATTCTGGATCTGCTTAGGGCCTTGCTGGCGATTGGCCATTTCGACTTCCATCCAAATATTGGAGCCGTTGGTGTGAAACAAATCAGACTGTTTCTAATTACCTTCGAAACCCTATGAATCGGTAAAGTGAACACTGCCGGGCGACGTTGCCCCAACTTGTGGCTGATCTCGCTGGGGAATCGTCGTCCTCCTGGAAGTCGTTCCCCCTCCCAACTTTTCGAGGTTCGATTTGTTTGATCTAGGACGTATGGTACTGGATCCGAATGGAGGATGGACGTACAGTGAAAAAGTTTGTGTACACTGTGTACTGATGCGCTGAGAGCACCTGGTCCTAACGATGGATAGATGGCTCTGCGTTCGGTTTTTTGGCTTCTTGGCGGCCGTGACTCGCCGTGAGCGTTCCGCTTGCATAAAACCTACTAAACGCTCGCCCTTGTAGTCTTGTTTTCTGAAACCCACAACAGCGTTATTCTAGTTAAGCACTGCGTCAATGGGACCGCTTTCCCAAACACAAGCAATAACACGAAAGAAAACCTGAAAACCAGGTTTGATCTGTTTTTTCCTAGTAAAACAGTAATACAATATTATCAAGTGGAACTTATTTTTGCATAAAGTGATTGATGCTCGAGGCCAATCCGATATCCATCATTGCTTCCAGTTCCAACAATAAGATACGACAAATTAAACGTGACTATAAAAATTAACCTCATCAAGCAATCAAAACAAATCCGTAGGACCACCCTCATGATTTGGTCGGTGTTGGTGGAGAAGACAGACTCGTCGTCTCCAAGGTTAGAAATGGGTTCCACGACATCGTCCTCCTCCTCCGATCCGGCTTCCACTTGATTGACGGTGACTGTCACTGGCGTCTGCATCTGAGCGGTGTGTCCAAACATGAGCGACGTGAGGGCGACTGCCTGCGTTACTTGGGCTGCCGCCATGCCATGGCAAAGTCCCTCAACACCGTGCCCAAATAGGAAACCCGACATGATCGACACAGGAACGCCCACAACGCACATGCACAGCAGCCTAACTCGTGTAGCCGCTGTCATAATGCCCTCGCCTCCACTGCGGCATAGATACGCCAAGGCGCTGCTTTGAATGCATGCTGCAACAGCCCACATCTCCAACGTGGGCATAGCTTGTCTACGCAGAATCGGAATAACCCACAGAAAAGAAAAAAATGTCAGTGCAAACAGCGTTAAATGAAGTGCAGGAAGGATGAATACAGTATGATGAAAAATGTTTTACAAAACAAAATACCTGTAGGCTATAATTCGAAACGTACTTCAAGAGGGTAAAAGAAGAACGTAAAAACTAAGAAGTAATCCAAATAAAAACAAGCACTATTTACTGAATAGTGTAGAGCGTCAGGTGCTTGTTAGCGACGATGCTGTGCAACCATCGATATTGAGCGAGTTGCATGGCCAACACCAGAAGGAAGCCCTGAGCCAGTCCGAGAGCGTAGACTAAAACGACATGTAAGTTTGCGTAGTGCCGTGCGAACCACCCAATGAGCCCATGCACAAACGAGGCGGTGCGCATTATGACTGCTGTAGCCGTAACGGAAGCCAGCGGCAATGGCAGCAGCGATGCGGCCAGTACTATGCAATCGTACCATATTTGATCCATGACGTTGCCCTCGCTCTCCGCCTCCGAGGACGCCGGCATAGATAAAGAATTCGTCGTGGTGGGTAAAGAAATCCCTGAAAATGAAATTGAAATTTCATCGTGGTGGTGTGCGCTGAGAACCATGGCGGCCAGATGGGAGCACCAGGTGGCCATGGCGACTCCTTCCAGTCGCAGGCTCAGGCCGAACGCCAGAGCCCAAGTAAAAAGTAGGTGCAATGCCAGAGCCTCCACAGATACCCGTGCCGTCGTTGGCGTTGGCCTTGTGTGTGAGCTGATGAGCATCTGCGGCAGAGCCCACCTGCAGTAAATGGCTGTGGCGGCAGCCAACTGCTTGTGCTGGCTCATGGGCAGATGTGTAGACTGCAAGAGAGCAGTTGGCATTAGCATAAGCATGAGCGTGAGCGTGAGCAGGCCTCTTTCCAGAAACGGCATCCAGCGCAGGTGCAGAAGCATGTTGACCAAGGCCATTCCTAGACTGCCTCCCGCGAGCAGCTGTGTGTTGCTCAAGGCTGCCAGCGATAGCAGCGATACCGCGTCTCTCACCTCCTTTGCCATGGAACCACTTCCACGATGCATACTCGTTATTCTAGGTTTTGCTGGTGTTGTCTTAGTTTCTATTTATACCTGTAATTTCGGTCACAACGACAATGACGCTTTTATTTTTCGGTGACCGGATGCACCACAACAACGCCTTTATTTTCCGGCGACTGGATGCACCACAACAACTCCTTTATTGTTTGCATTTGCATCAAATAAATCTCATTCTTGGACGTAGGAATCTGAGATTTGCAATTCAATACGTGTTTGGGTAGGAATCTGAGTTTTGCGATTTTGGGTATGTCGGCATATAAAAATGTTTTGCCATTGAATTCGTGTTTCCCGGGCCGATACGAGGATTCTTCCTTAGAAATTGCGTTGATTGAGAAACAATTAGCGTTCCGGGCTTCACTGCCGAGCTTTGGACTTTTCCCGATCCTCTTCCTTTTTTAATTTGACGAGCTTTGAACTTTTCTCGATCCTCTTCCTTTTTTAATTTGATTTCTTGGGTAAGCAACCGTCCCAAAAGACTTCGCGAGAGATAATAAAATTATTAAATTATATACTTTTTAATTTTTTTTGCCATGGTAGGCACCGCTCACTTCGTTTCACAGAGACTGAATGCACGACGACACGGAGTAACCAGGCGAACGCCGTTTACTGAGTAAGCAGGCCCCATTAGCCGCCCTTACCCATGTCATCAGTAAACGTGGCTTCTAATCGCATTTCTGCCATAGGGAGATCTTCATGAAGAAGGCTAACGGCCGCTGCTGTGGCTCATGGCGGTACGACGCCGACGCCTTTATTTTTAGGGTTCTACGTCATCAGGTTTGACAAAACCTTGAAAAACTGGAAAGGCGCGTCGATGTTATCTGCCACGGCGATATTATACCTTTCCCGAAAAATACGCACAACACTCCCACAATCTTGTGGTCTCGTGGCTCTATTACAGCAGTGGCTTGTTGAGATATTACATCAGCGAAGCTTCCTCCCTCAGCATCCAACATGTTTTCTCAATATTTCCGCTTCAAAAACTAGCCTCAAAAGCCTCAGAAATCAAAGGGTTACTGACTCTTAGATACCTTCTACTTGACTTTAGGATTTTATAGCATGTTCTCCCAAGAGATATTTCATCTTCTCAATCATTGCATCCTTGAAAATACTAACCACAATCTCACAAATCTTCAAGAATTACTTTACAGAATTTGTCTGGCCTTGAGATATGCAAGCTATGAGTGTACGTAATCAACTGTCACCAAACTTCTACTTCTAAAGGTAATAAATCACATTCACATAATAACATTAAGTCATTGAAAAGAAAAGTTTTCTTTCTACTTTTTCAATATCTTTCTAAGGTTTAGCATTGAGTGCAAATTTCCAAACAACACATCCATATAGTAGAGTAAATTATAGTATCAAAAATTTGTTTTCTGACCTTCCAAGCCCAGAGTCCTAAATCCTTGTACTTCTTTTTTGAAAGCATATAAACCTTTGAAACCTCTTGGTATTTTTTCTTTGATGCAATTCCTCCATATGTAGATGTCTATATAAATTAGACTTAAATATTTAAAAGAATCTACTATTTGCATAGTAGTAACTCCAAAATGGAAGTTATAATAGGCATTTGTTATACCCAAGATCATCAATTTGGTTTTATCTAGATTCACTTAAAGATTAAATAAATGGCAATAATTTTCTAAAATATGTAACGTATTTTACATACGTTATGCAATAGTGGAGATCAAGGGAGCATCATCTACATATAAAAGAAGATTCACTACTTGGGATCCAATTTTGATAATATGACTATCTTGCCTGTTGCACAACCATTCTTGCTTTCATCAATAAAGATACTAAAAAGAGTTGAAGAAAGTGGACAATCTTGCTTCATTCCAATTTTACTCTAGAATTAAAATTTTTTCTTTAAATTACTCTTTATAATTTCAACAATGACTTTCACATACAATCTTTGAATTATTGTAATCAAATCTAAATTAAGGCTAATTTTAGGCAAGTGCAACCATAATTTTATATGGATCACTAAATCATATTCTTTTGTAAAATCAATAAAATAAATAAAAAAATTTTTATTAGGAATTTTTGCAAATTTCATGTAATGCCTAAGAGTAACTGATGAAGTTTCAAAGTGTCATGTCGACAAGCCCTTGTCGATGTGGCCTTGTCCATGGGTTCCTGTCAATGCGGCCCCATCGACGTGGTGTTGCCTTGTCGACATAGCATTTGCTACATTTATGAGGCCCCATCGATGTAGCTCCATAATAAAGTCTATAAATATGTGCTCATCCGCCGTGTTTATGGCATGTCTTATCATAGTTGTAGTGGAGCTCTTGCAATTTTGTCATTTGAGAGTTGGAATATTTTTCTGAGTGCCCATAGCAGGAGTCAGAAAGTGTACGGACCTTTATTCAAGCATTGATGTACTTGAGCATACCAGTGTGAATGACAATAAAGACAAGCCTTTTGATCAAACCTTGTAGCACTTGGAATCAATTAATGATTTATTTATGCATTTACCATTTTCATTAATTAAGTGATTAATTAAGATAAGTAAGACTTTAATTAATTAACTAACTAAGCTAAATAGATTAAACACATAAGTACGACGGCTTCGAGCATAACATACAACTCTTAATGCTTGGTAACCCAACAATGTTGTATGTGTTTAGGATGTGCACAGAAAGTGGGACCGGATGCTTATGTTATGATAGTTAATTATTAATTAGCAATTAGATTAGTTAACTTAGTTAATAAATTAAGTTTCAGCTTGTTATCAATCATAGGTGAATAAAATATAAAATCATGTGTCCCAATTACACTTAACCATATAACTAAGCTTCACAAGTGTAATTGGGAAGACAACAATCGTCACGATTAGATTTCACTTCCTAGAATCAACGTACTTAGGAACTTAAGGTTTGCAGAATTCAACTAGATTGCATGTGAACACTTGTAATTCATATGGTTGGATGTAGGGTATACTCACTGCTTATCATTGACATTGTTGTTGGGGATTCTTTTTTGTTTGAAACGTGCGCTATCTAGGTATAGTAAAAATTATTAACATCATTGGATGAACCTTAAAGTCAAAAATCATTGTAAAAATAAATATAATAATTTAAGCACACTAATAACTTATTTTTATTCTAGAATGTCTTCTTCTTACAAGCATGATGATCCTAAATCGCTAGTGCCTCAAGAATGCAAGGTGGTATATACTCATTCAGATGAGTATGTGCCTAACTTCACCTTCATCCTGCACTAGAATGAACAACTATGGTGTTGAGATATGGAGGGCAACATTGTAATGCCTCCCAATCAATATATGCTTGAGATGTTGCTCCAAACTCTTAGGAGGTTGGGCACCCAGGATCTTTAAGAAGAGTATGTTGTGCATGACTATGACTATTGGGACTACCATCCCACTAAAACACAATGTAGGAGAGATCAACATTAGGAGAAGCACCATGAGGTTATGAAGGGAAAATGGTTCATCAATCCCTTATTCCTACTCAACCAAAATGACAATGAGGATCCTTCCTCTAGGGTTCTCAACATGAATATTCTTCACCCCTTCATATTGGTGATGAGGGCTTGAACTTGAAGCTATAGTCCAATATCAACAATTTGGGTTTAGGCAAAAGTGGGAGTCCAAGTAGGGGCTCAGGCAAGCATCAAGAAACTAAGAAAGCTGATGAACAAGCGTAGAGGAGGTGGTAGACACCATGATGGTGGTAGCCCTCCTCCCTCTTCACCCTCTTCATCTACATCTTCTTCTTCCTCTTTTGATTTTGATAGATGTTGTTAAAAGGACAATCATGATCAAGGTGACCGACGGGGCCGAGATGATCGTAGGGAACATCGGGAAAGTCAAGGTCTAGGGTGCAAGCATTCAAGATAGGCCCATCACCATGAACGAAGGGGTAGCAAAGGGCATCATAGGCACCAAGGTCATGGCTACGATGAGCCTTTACTCACCACTTGAAGCATGCTAAACATCACAAAGGCAGTGGGAATTCTGACAAGGTATGTGAAAGATAGCAAGATCTAGCAAATGGATATGAACAACATCCCCAAGTTTGAGGGGGGATATAACTCTTATCTACAAAACCATCTTCAAGATTTTCATGATGCCTGTGCCGTACAAAACATAGAAAATGACTGGCAAAAGCTTAAGTTGCTTCCCAGGACACTCATCAAAGAAGGAAAAAACTAGTACCAGTCCTTGGAGCTGGAATCAATCCATAGATGGAGTACAATGCTCAAACTATTCAACAAGTATCAAATGTACTCCTAAGTGTCCAATTTGAGAAGGTAGATCTAGGGATAGGAGAAAGGAACACATGATTCCTTGGCCACCATGGATAGATATTATTCCTTATTACACTGATGCCTTGGCCATGGTCACTCTTAGCAGGAAGAAATTTGCCACATCATAGATGGGCTTCGCTCTAAAACAAGAAGAACACTTGGGATCTATGCCCAAGGAAGATTGTCAAAGTTAAGAGCCCATCAGATCCAAAGGTTGATCGAGCAGGTATCAAAAGAAGAAGGAGAGGTTAGGAAACAAAAAAGTGTTGAGGAATATAACAAGGATATTTCCATTAGAAAAAGGAAGGTTTGATTTTGCGACAATAAGGAGGAGTCACCACTTGATGAGGTGGTGAACAAAATGACCTTGCCGATTTAAAAATCTATGTCTAAAATTTGGGCCATGGTAGATAAAATGTGGGATTCATTGGATGAAAATTTTTAAATTACTCTAAGGATTGCAAAAGAATCAAGAGAGCAGAGTAGTAACTATAATTGTGAGAGGCGAAAAGAAGCTAAACATGCCTACCATAGAGGTAAGGGAAAAGCTGCTGCAATAGAAGAAGTTGTGGAGATAGAATCAAATGATGATTGTGAGTGTGACATCTACCAATACGAACATCCTAAGAGGTGTTACCCTATTGTGTCACACTTGCAAGAGTCTGGGGTATATGCACCAAATCCTAGACCGGCAAGAAGGAAAGCACCCAGAAGATTACCTTATCCTCAATGTAATCCAAGGCAATTCCACTAGTAACAACAAGCTTATTATCCAAGTGGAGCTCTACCACAGCCATAAGGGTAATATCAGTAGTGGCAACATCCACAGTCATGGGGGATGTCACAGCCAAGGTAGCAGTACCCTTACAAGTAGCCAGATTCATATGGGTATTATGTTCAGCAACCCTTGTCTCCACATGACTCTTCCAATCATGTTTCTCCTTTCCAACATTACTACTATCCTTTTGAATACTATAGAACTCATTCTCCAGATTCCAAGAATGATACCACATTCCATCCTTATCCTCCTCTTGTTCTTGCACTTGTTCCTCCACCCTCAACACAACTATTGCCTACTCCATCCATGTAGGGTGAACTTCTAGCCCAGCTGCAACAACTTAATGCTACCAGGGCTGTTAATCTAAAATTGGCTAATCAACCAAGTGGTTTGGAACCTCATGTCCATAAAAGACCATTTTTCTGATCCAACAGTCCTACTAAGCCTTCATAGACTTAGGCAGCTGGCCACCTTGCTTCTACCTTATCCTCTGCAAACCATTCCATCGGGAATCCTTCAAACCAAATATCACCCAAAATCCATATTGTTATGCCTACTCATGCCATATTTGATCAGATCTGAGTTGACAACCTTTCCAGGAAATTAGTTGATCTTAGTAGTCCTCTTAAATATTTACAGATTATTGGGAATAAACCATGTAAAGCTCTTCTTAATTCGGATTCGATTGTTAACTTAATTTCTCATGAGATGTATACTGCCTAGAACCTACCACCTCTTAAGAAGAGAAATATCTGATTAGAATTGGCAAACTAGTCCAATACTATCCATTGGGATTTGTAGAAGACATTATGAACACTATCTATGGATGGTCTTATCCTATTGATTTCCTAATAAGAAAGGTTGAGAATTGTAAGGGGGACTTCCTAATCATTATGGGAAGGGCATGGCTAAGCACTATTGATGAGAGAATGAGCGTTAGAGATCTTTCCTTGGAAATTTCCAAGGAGAATGAATTTGGAAAAATTGAGAAGAAGAGAGTTCCATGCATCACGTACAACAATACCAGGTGCAACTATGTGTAGAAACTCTAGTCTATCAAGAGCACATCCATAAAAGCATGTAGATAGTGTGTAGATGAATTTGAAGTTCAAAGGTGCCTATATGCAGCAACCATAAAACAGAGTGTAACAATTGATCTTGAAAGTAGCATACTTTGCATGGAATCTTCTGAGAGCCTAACATGTGCCTATGTTGAAGGCATAGATACACTAGAGCAAGTTCATCACCAACTCTTTAATGCTGAAAATGATGATACCAATTGGGAAGAGTTGGAGATTCCTAAGAATTTCAAACAAGAGCCCCTAGAGTTGAAAACTCTACCTGCCAGCCAAGAATATGCATTCTTGAAAAATGGCAAGTTGGTCATACTTAGTGCCAAAGTTGTTCTCAAGAAAAAATGAAAACTATTGAAAGTGGTTAATAAATTTCCAACAACCTTTGCTTGGTCATATCATGAACTCATAGGGATTGATTCTAGGATATGCCAACATCATATCTACATTGATCTAGCCATGAAGCCAAAGAGGTAGCCATAGTAGTAGTTGAATCCCAAAATGAAGCAGATCATCAAATAGGAAATCGAACAACTCCTCAAGGCAGGGTTTATCTATTCCATTGTGAATAGTGAGTGGGTTAGTCCACTCATGATTATGCCAAAGAAAGGTGGAAAGTGGTGGGTTTGCATCAACTGTCAACTGTTGAATATGGTAGCGTTCAAAGATAACTTTCCATTGCCATTTGTGGATCAAGTGTTAGACACTATATCTAGGCATTGGTATTACATTTTTCTAGATGATTATAATGACTATAACCAAACCTAGATTGCGTTGGAGGATCAAGCCAAAAAATCATTCATGAGTCCTTAGGGTAATTTTGCATATTAAAAGATGCCTTTTGGTATGTGCAATGCTCTTGCAACATTCCAGTGATTGGACCTGAGCATTTTCTAGCAACAAATTGGTTGCGGGATAGAAGTCTTCATAGATAACTTCTCCGCCTATGGCACTACCTTTGAGAAATCCTTGGACCACCTTAAGTAAGTGCTTAAAAGATATGTGGACAAAAATCTTCTACTCAATTGGTAGAAGAGCCATCTGATGATCTAGGAGGACATTGTACTAGGACACAGAATTTCTCAGGCATGGATTAAGGTGGACCCTAAAAAGATAAGGGTCATCCAAGAAATAAATCTCTAACTAGAAACCATTAAAGATGTTTATTTATTCCTTGAACACACTAGCTACTAACAAAAATTTATAGAGAATTTTTCTAAGATAGAAAAACTATTTGTTGAGCTAACAAAGAAAGATGATCCATTCATCTAGACCATAGAATGTGAATAAGAATTCTAGAGCCTCAAGTAGAAGTTTGTAGAGACTCTAATTCTATGAGCACTTGACTAGTCTAGACCATTTTATATAATGATAGATGCATTTAATTACACCTTAGGAGTTGTGCTTACATATTTGGATGACTAAAAACATCCATATTATATCTGCGGCACAAGTCAAAGCATTTTGGATGCATAGATTAATTACACCACCACAAAGAAAGAATTTATGATGGTGGTATATGCTTTGGAAATGTTTAGGCACTATGTGCTTGGATATAAAGTGTTTGTGTACATTGACCACAGTGCCATATGCTTCCTAATGAACAAGCTAACGGTGAGTCCTCATGTCATATAGTGGTTGGCGATGTTGCAAGAATTCAATCTTACAATGGTAGATTGAAAGGGGATTGAGAATGTGATTGCTGATCATCTCTCTTAGTTATGATGGAATGAAAAAGAGGAAGAGAGCCCACTCTCTGACCAATTTCTAGATGAACTTCTTTTTGCTGGTGCAATAAATGAATAAGTGCCTGTGGAACCAAAATGGTATGA
Organism: Gnetum montanum; assembly: GCA_015680685.1. Classification (NCBI taxonomy): domain Eukaryota; kingdom Viridiplantae; phylum Streptophyta; class Gnetopsida; order Gnetales; family Gnetaceae; genus Gnetum; species Gnetum montanum. The sequence goes on from MNCI01021909.1 coordinate 16,821, forward strand.
TGACATCCTCACTTATCTTCTTACTCAGGAGATGCCATAATATTTTCACTATAGGAAGAAATAAACATTTTTTCATTAGGCCAAATGCTTCATGGAAATCAATGGATACCTTTACAAGGTATGTGCTGATGGCCTGGTTCATTGGTATGTCCTTGATGTGGATCAATTGTGCATTCTCCAAGATTCTCATGAAGGCCCTTGTAGAGGCCACTATGTAGGGAGACAGACAACCATAAAAATCCTAATGGAAGGATACTATTGGCACATAATATTCAGGGATGCTCACTAATTTATCCAATCTTGTGAATGAGATGATGGGATGACCACAAGAATGGAGGGTCCTCAATAGTGAATTCAACCACTAGAACCCTTTGACATATGGGGCTTTGACTTCATGAGTCCCATCACATCCATGTCAAATGGAAAGACATATATAATTGTCGTTATTAATTACTATGCAAAATGGGTAGAAGTAGCAACCATCATCAACTATTCATCATCCACTACTGCATGGTTTATACAACAAAATGTTGTGAATAGGTTTGGGGTGCCACGTGCATTAATTTTTGACAACGGAACCCATTTTATAGGTGCTACTTTTAGCAAACTTATGTAATGCTTGGGGGTTGAACATAAATTAATAACACCCTACCATCACCAAGCCAATAGTCAAGCAGAGGTTACTAACAAGGTGATCATAAAGATTCTAACAAGAACTATTAGCAAATGTAGAAGAGATTGGAGCATGAAACTCAATGATGCCCTTTGGGTCTACTACTCAATATGAAAACTTCCTATCAGCTACTCTTCCTATGCGTTGGTGTATAGAAAACTTCCAATGCTCCCAATTCAATTTGAACTACATACACTCTCAACAACCTATGACTTGGACCTTGACCTAAGTTTGGCACACAAAGAAAGATTGATCAACCTAAATGTGCTAGACGAAAATTGATTGGTAGTCCTAGCCTTGAATGAAGTGCACAAGGTATTCAACAAATAAGGATATGACCTTAGAATATGGAAAGAGAAATTTCAACCAAGAGATAAGGTTCTCTAATAGAACCCCACACATGTTCCTCCAAAAACCAAATTCCAAACATTGTGGAAGGGGTCTTATATAATCGATGAAACCTTTTCTTTTGGGGTCATTAATGAGTGGTGAGGTACCCTACACTCAACCATACAAATACGAGCGTTTCACGCAAAATCCGGTTGAACTCTGCAGGAGGAATAGTTGTGGTTTCTAGACAGTTACTCATAGATCGTAGTTCGCTGTCTTCCCACCTGGTTTAGTATTAGCTTTGTCATGTATGGTTTAGTCTAGAGTGAGGTGTATGATGTGTTCCTACACTAATGCTACTCCTCGGGATGATGAGAAATAATATCAACTAAACTAGGAGAGAGAGAGTGAGAGAGAATCTAACTAGCCTAAGTGTGATAATCATTCATACACATCTTGGACCTCATGCATGACTACCATTGGGATTACCAAGTGCATGGCCTAGGTATGCTACTGGGTTACCAAGTAGTCACACTTAAATGCTAGTGATTAAGTCATACTCATTCCGCATTACTAGGAGATAAAGGTAGAGAGATATTAACTAAGAAAGNATTGCCTATCATGTGCTTGTCCAAGTACGTCACACTCGAATAAGGATGTCGTACAATTACAATCATCACACTGCGGGCATGCACTGGGAGAAAGGGTTGAGAGGAAAAAATGACAAAAGGTCCTTACCCTAGTACTAAAAACTACAAAACTAAACTTAAAAAACTAACTCTTACCAAATCTACCTACCTCTTATTTATAGATGAGGAGACAAGCTGCGATATCACGTACGTGATATGGCGTCTAGGCTATGATATCGCGTACATGATATCGTGTACGTGATATCATGGGTGCGATATCGCAGCCAACAATTTATGACTCATTAGTCATGATCATAGACAAACCTGAAAGCCCAAATAAGAAGCCATTGGTTAATATCCAACAAGTAAAGCCTTTCCATGAGCCCAAGCAAGCTAGTGCAACAAATATGTAAATGGATGGACAACTATGCTCAATTTTTTAGATCTCCTTCTTCCAACTAAGTTGTCAGGAATATGGCCATCCATACTAATCATATACGTGACTCCTCAGTTTTTACACATTTTTGTTTTTGCAAATTTTTCATTTTACACCTTTTTGATTTTAAAAATTTTTCCTATTTTACTTCATTTTTTGTTTTACACCATCATTAGTACATTTATATTTTTCTTGAATATTGTACACTTTCTTATATATTTTACTTTATTTTAATGTGATTTTTAATTTCTATTAATAAAAATGCTTTATGTCAATGGACATAGTGGTTTTGTGCCTATTTCTAATGGTGGTTTATTCTTAATGTTTTTGTTTGCTAATGTTTGGTTTCTATTTTTGAATTTTTGTCTGATGGCTAAGACATGGTTTCTTTTTCATGAAACAGGCAATGAGTCCACATCATCCACCCCTCCACAAACTCTATGGTTTTTCTTGTTTTGGAAATATGAGGTCCCTTTTATTAAATAAACCTTTAATAAATTTATGACCTTGGTGGTTTCTAGAATTANAAAAGAATAGAGAAGAGAAAAAAACATGATGGGAATTCAAAGCACATCTCTTAGACAAATAAATGGGCTACAAGCCCTAGTTATGGGACTAGAAAGACATGTTACCCATGCCTAAAGGTCCCCTCTAACTAAGGCCCTCTCTCACTTCTTGCTTCCTTTTTCTTTGCTTTATGGAAAAATGGTTATTTTGTGGAAGCACTATTGTATCTCAAGGGGGTGGATTAGTCTTGAAGTGATGATGAAAAGTCACTGAATGCTGTTGGTTTTGGTATGGACTGAGGATGGATCTTCTTAGGTCATTTAATCACAAATCCACAAGGGACTTCTTATGACCTTAATTTGGAACTCCATTCCACCTTGTCTATCCATGATGCCCATAACTTACGTCACTATCGGTGTCCATGTTCTTGTTCGATGTTTTGTCTAACGTACTTGAATTCTTTGGTAGAATCTTTCAGGTTTTGGTCCTTAACTTTCATAAACCATTAATCACCTATGGGGCCCATGGACTTGGGTTGAGGTTATGTAAGGGCAAATAGGGCATGTGCCTAATATGGGGAAGATCCATTTGCATATCTCTTGGTTGGGTTTGTTAAGCATCTTATCCTTGGGCAGTATTGCAATTAGAATCTTTCATGCACTCATCTTCTACATTCGACCGTGTGCTTCTTTCAGAATTTTCTTCAATTCAAACATTATCCATCAAATTTTTGAATTTTTGAGCTTTCAAATATCATCTTCAATGATTTCATCATATTCTTGGCTTTTCTGGGACTTCATGGACCCTAAATTCATTCAAAAATTACTTTTATTTTTCAAAATATTCAAGTTTGAAAATTTTTTTACAAACCCCATAGATGGGGCTCTGTTAATAGAGCCCATGCATATACGAGGCCTCGTATATGTAGCCCTATTGCCATAGTGCAAAAAGACTATATATATGTGTGATCCTCCTTAGAAATTTTCACATTTGCTCATAAATGCCTAAGGAATTTTTGTAATTTTTAGAGCCCAAAACCTTTGAAAGCCCATAACTTCCTAACTATTTGTCCAAATCACTTCATTCTTTGACCCTGTAGCTCCTAGAGGTAAGCTCTTGGTTATGGGGGTCACAAATGTGCCATTTTTGACAAAAAAGTTTTGACTTTTTTCTAACCCCAACAAAAGTGTAACTAAGGAATCATCATTAAAACACCAAATTATGAGAGTTAAACCTTTCCAACGAGCTCTAGTAATACTTACAATAAAAAATTAATTAATAAAATAATCAATCTACCATGGTCCAACCGTAGCCACATGTAGCTAATTAATGAGATAAGGTATCCAAAAATTTTAAGTTACACATTATATCTATTAATTTATGGATGTGTTGTGACCATAGATGGCACCGAAAGGCAAACACACATAGGAAGGAGGACCATCTCAACCAAGGGAAAATGGCCAAGAATGGGAAGGGCCCAAGAATTGGCCCAGGAAGAGCCAATCACAATCCATGCAATAAGACCTCTTAGGGAAGAGGCCAAAGTGGATTCTATTTGTCAGATTCTAGAACATGTGGAAATAATAGAAGATTACCATCAGGATGAGGCTCTAGCCCAACAAGAAAACCTTGAGGTAACCTTGACAAAAGCTTGCCTAAACCAAATCAAATCAAGGAAGGTCTAGAAAGTAGTGCTTTAAAAGTATAACTTTGGCTCTTGCTTGGAGCAAGCACCTAAAGAAGTATAGGACCAATTGAAGACCTTTTCCATGTGGCCAATTATCACTTCTAGCAGGGAGTGGTATATGGGAGAGACATTCCTATTCTGGAACAATAAGTAGGCTAGTTCAATGGTCAAGATCAAGGATATTTTAGTGTCCTACTCAGTGCAAGCCATTGCAGAGGCACTTGGATTGCCTGAAATTGGGATGAATCTCATCGAGATTTTGATGTAGGTGGACCCCCACCATAAAAAAGAAATGGGTTCAATAGTGCTATGGTGTCAACTGCAAGGAGTACGACATGCTCACATTGGTAGAAAGAATCCATTACAAGATTGTAGCCTTTCACCTAAATCCCATGGTGAGGCCTAGTAAGATCACTACCTTTTCTACTTATGCATGTGCTACTCAGAGTGGAAGATTCCATATCAACCTTCCATAGCTAATCTATTTGGAGATAGAGAAGTAGTTCAAGGAGAATGAACATGGAAGGAAGGCACTCCCCTTCCCATGCCTCATTAGAAAACTATGTAGAAGGGGAGGAATAATCCACTACACTAATGATGCTGTGTTATGCACTTCGACTACTAATTGGGAAAAGATGATGAAGGAAAAAACTCATCCAACAACAATCCAAGAATAGGAGCAGTAGCCACCACCTTCATTTACCTCTTAGAAAATAGTGTTGGACATCATTGCAACATCCTAATGGTTGTGCAAGTACCAAGAATGTCTCTTGGGTGAGCAAGAGAAATAGGCAAGCATGAGTGGTGGAGACCCATCCATGTATTAGCCTATGATGAGTCACTTGAATGAGGTGGCCCAAATAGTCAGTGTAATGGGGGGGTAGGTGGATCCATTTTCTCTACCCAACGAATGTAGTTTTTTGTGAGGTTAAATCTTAGTGCCAAAGAAATAATGGTATCTCTCTTAGAATAATAATATCTCATAGATATTTTTGAGAATGCCACTGAAACATCGTGAAATTGCAAGATCTAAAAGGATTTGGCTAGATCCAGGGGTTCAGGCAAGGGTTCGCAATGTGTCACGCATCTCATCTCAGCAAGTTTAGTTCCTTTTGGCTAAGGACTTGTTATGCTACATTATGCAATTCAGCGTAATAGTCCCCAGGTAGACTTGGCAAAATAAAGGATGCACAGTGATAGTACTTCAAATTTTAAAGGTTTGTTATGTTATGCTGAATTACGCTATGCAGCGTAATATGGTACAACACAGCGTAATATAGCACAGCGCAGCGTAAAAAAAAGGTAGCAGGTAGCACTAAAGACAAGGGAAGATTACGCTACGTTACGCTTTGGAGCGTAGTGTAGCGTAATGTGGAAAGCTTCAGCTATCGCGCATTAAGTCAATGATATTTTGTGGGTCCGGGAAATGTGTCATCTAAACCACATTCTCCTCTTGATCTTAATCTTATAAATACCCCAACAAACAATGCTAAAAAAGGAAGAGGTACAAGTTGACAAATTAGCAGGCTGGCAAGTTTGAAAATTCTAGCAGAACTGAGCAAGACATTGGTAACAGAAGGACATCGACGGTGACAGAGAGAGCCCCTTGAATGGATATTTCAAGATAATGAGCACTTTGCTTCGAGTTTGACTTCTTTGCACCCAGATTTGGCTAGTAAACAAGGTAGATTGACATTTGCTTGTTTAATCTCTTAGTGGCTTTCCATTGGTGGCAGATACTTCGTTCAAAATCGAAGTTTGCTTTGTAAACCCGTTGTGTTCTTCATTTTTTTATATTTATAAGACAGATCCCGAATCTTGGGATTGTGCATATCTTTCAGATCCAATTCATTGTAGCTTGTTTGCATTAAACTCCGCAATTGTTGTTACATCGTTTACATCGCATTAGTTATCTTCAGAGTTCGATCTGATAACAGATCCTTTTTTTTTGAGTAGACAATATATTTCCACATCAAATTGTCGCCTCGTCATACAATTGTTAACAAGTTCATTGATTAAGTAAGTCCTTGTCTGATCGACAAGACCATTCAGGGTACCTCAGATTCATTTCTCTAGCACGGCCCTCGCGTGGGTCTGAGGTTAAAACTGTGTACGCGGGAATCCCCTCGGTGTTTCCAGCAACTGACGTTTTTTGTTGTTACAGTTTTCTGGCGCTAGAAGGAGGGCCGAACCTCTGATTCATATTTTATGGGTAATCCTGTGAGCTATCTGTACCCATTCTCGACCGACATAAACGTAATACCTCCGTGGTGGTTTACGAGATCGTGTGGTGCAGATCGGTCGCCTTGACGATTCCTCTGGAATCCTGTAGTGTAAAAAGCCCAATTTTAGCCTTACTTTGCCTTTGCCCCTGATACCTCTATCCTTGTCATTATTACTATGAATCTACGCAGAAAATGGCTGTACACAACGACACCACTACTGTGCTCGCTACCGACTTCGATGCTGAGGCCTTGGATCCCATCATCGCTACTGAGTCCATAGTTGCTCTTCGCCCGATGAGTCATCAAGGGCCATCTCGCCACTCACTAAGACTACAAGGTATGGATCTCGGATTCACCATATTAATGCCTGAACAATATAATTTCATTTACGTCAAAATCCAAGCTAAACTTGCCATTGACTGAGCCAGGTTGGAAGCAAAGAGACATTATGAACTAATTTATAAAGGAGGTCATGATTTCATTCCTACCACCTATGATGTCATCCCACTTACTGAATCCCACCATGAACTCCTATCACAAATCCTCATGGACAGGAATCAAACCTCACACCAGTCCGCCGAACAACCTTAAAAACAAAGAATAGGAAGATGAGTTCACGGCTCAGTCCAAACACAAGGATTCGTACCATACCCTCAGTCCACATACCTATGCAAACCCACTATTTCACCCTCTCACAGGAGAGACTATGTCTCTCCATACCACTAAGAACACTCAAGCACATGTGCCCCATCAGGAAGCATCCACTCTTTTTCCCACTCTCCCTATAACCGATACTCAATTCAATGTGCCTATTCCCACCATTCCTCTGGTCACCACATTATCCTCTCTTTTGCAGGTACAAGTCCCCTCTCAAACTAATGTAGGGGCGACTTTCACACCCGAAGTAGTTGGGATGTTGTCTGTGATACCTGCTTCCACATCTGCACACTTTATTCCACCAGTGCAGGTTCATACCATGCCCTTAACCCTTCTAGTACAACATCAAGTACAAGGTCTCCTTTCTCAACCCACAGTTGGACAACGGCTCGTCCCAGTTATCCACTCACAAAAATCTGTTCCGCAACCTAAAATTGGCTAATGGATCACCCCTGTTGCACAACAACAACAACAACCTACACCTTATGGTATGCTGCCCTTAGTAGCACCCACTGTAAACATTCCAAAAGTGCAGCCTCCGATCAGTAAACTCCCCTCTTTCCCGCCCACTGCACAGCAACAGTTGTATGGCACTCAAACTAGCCAGTCAACTACTCTGCCCATAGGTCTAGACCAAGCCTTCTAGCTTATTCAGACCCTTACAGAGGAGGTTAAGCATCTCAAGGCTGTTGGTTCTGATACGATACAAGTCATGGATTTCTACCATGATGATCCTATTAGCCCAGTAGTCCCTGCTCTGTTGCTGCCTCCTAGGATGCCCCTTCCCCATTTTATGAAATACAATGGGAAGGGTGATCCCAATGCCCATATGGTCACCTTTAGATCAGAATCCTTATTACTGCAACAGTGGCCGCATACTATAATCCGTGTCTTTGCTATGTCCCTAACGGGTAAAGCTTTAGATTGGTATCGGGCACTTCCACGCTCTTCCATTTCGACCTTGGAAGAGCTGCTGACTCAATTTGTGACACGTTTCAAATACAACCTGAAACCTAAAGTCACATTGGACCAGATTATGGGAGTCAAACAAGATCCGCTTGAGCTGGTCCAAAGGTTTATATAGCGTTGGAGTGCAACCTTGAATGAAATTCACGAACCCATTGCAGAGGCTCATCTATTAGCCATTTTCAAGGGGGGAGTTAACGACTTCATTAAGTCAAAGTTGTACTACCTCGCTCCTTGCTCCCTTAGCCAAGCCTTTGCTCAAACTAAGAACATTCAAGACGCCACGAAAGCTAGCAAAGATTCGGCATATGTGGTCTACAAGAACACCCACAGCAAGGGCAAGGATAAGGGAAAGGCTGCAATGACAACAGTAGCTGCCCTGACCGAAGGTGCCAAGAAGAAAAACAACAACAAAAGGGCACCTGGAACATCTGCTGCGTCCACGACTAGCTCAAACAGTAGCAGCCAGGAAACACCTGCCCCTGAGGCACCCTCATAGCCAAGGCTAAACTTTGAGTGTAAAGATCGTTCCTGTAAAGCCTTCAAAACTTCTGAAGCAACTGCTAGAAACTAGCCATATTCAACACAAGAAGGTATCCGAGGAGGCTCTGAAGTGTCACAGATGCCATTGTGAGCTGCTTAAGAACCCTTCTTTAGCTCTGCCTAATGAACCGCCAGTCCCCAAGTACTTCAGGCTAGACCATTTCTGTGACTACCACCAGTTGTGTGGTCATGACACGGATTACCGTTGGGCGTTGAAAGATGACATTCAACACATGATCAATCATTGTGATCTCGTCCTAGATAGCAGTAGTCCAGCACACCTAGAAAACCAAGCCATGCATGTGTACCGAGACCTGTTAAATGCAAATAACGTAGGGTATACTATCAACATGGTAGGTGTAGAGGGCAATGGTTAGGCATAGCCGAAACAACCCTTTGTGTTGCTAGTGCCCCCTCATTCACCCCAAACAGCGGGTCCATCAACATCGATGAGTGATGCTACGAGGCAACCTTTGGTCCTCCGAGCCCCCTCTCAGATAACTGCTCGACAACCCGTTGTCGGTAAAGTCACAGCTCAGTTCACGCCTAAGCCTAAGGCATCCTTTGTCATCAGGGTGCCAAAACCATCAGCTGTCCCTCTTGTGTAGGGGAAAATCTCCAAGTCAATCCCCCAATCCCAACTTAACAGAAAAGGAGAAGGGGGTATGACAACTAGTATAGCCAAGGACCGTCTTACGTTGGGGTTTCCCAATCCTAAACCCCCTGCTTCTGTACCCTTGGCCCCACTTTCTAAAAAGGACGAAGTTACACAGACGAAACCATCTCCTCCTAGCCCAAAAAAACACAACCCTCGGCTAGATGCCATTCTTCCCTGAGAAATTCGTATCTTAGGGTGAATGGAAGAGGAAAAGGGTGACAAGTAGCCATATCATGGGCGGGAGCTCCTCGATGCCTTTACACAAGTCAAACAGGCTCTAAAACAAAAAAATACAACATTAACCCTTTATGACTTACTCATGATGTTACAGAAACATCGTGAAGCTATGGTTCGTATGCTAACATCCATACCTATGGACGAGAGCCTACCAGCGGATGAAGAAGTAATTCATTCCATCATGCTTCCCCTCGCCGCTAAAAAAATCAGGCCTTCCCTGTTGACCTTTCACGATGAATCCATTAAGGATGACCCAGAAAAAGGTTAGGTGACAATGGTGCCCATGTTCATCACCATCCGGGTTGGCCAACACCGAATCTAGAGAGTACACGTAGACGACGGGGCGACGCTAATGTCATCCCATATCCCATAGTGGATAAACTAGGCCTGATCGATCAGATCAGTCCTACAACGACGTCGTGTCTAAAGTCGTTCAATGGGGCATGAGTGCAAGTCAAAGGGACAGTGCACATCAACTTTGTGGAAGGGGACTAATTCCCCACAGATGTAACGTTTATTGTTGTCGAGGAGATGCCTAGCTTCAACATGATCCTAGGAAGGTCTTGGTTAGCTCAACTAAGGGCAGTTTCATCACCCATCCATCAGGAGATCCATCTACCCTACGTAGGAGGGGAAGTGATCATCCATGGTGACAAAATGATTCCTCAGGCTATCAATAATATAGAAACGAAACAGGGTTCGGAAATCAAAATTCCTGAAGACCAGTCCCCTATTCCAACGCTTGAACAAGCTAAATTAGTAGCTGATGATAGCTTGATTTGGGCCGAACTACCATTCCAGGAGGAAGATGGTAGTGTGGAAGAACAAAGTAATAAAACTCCTCATCCTTATGCATCGCCAAAGCTAAAAGCAATTAAGAAACAACTACGGAGTTAACAAAGAAACAATGCTGGCGTAACCTGTTACAATAAACCACCATTGGTAGATTATTATGCATGTTACGCTTATGCTTCCACCAGCTATACACTTACGCCTCCACCAGCTATTCTTATTACGCTTACGCTTATCGTTATGCCTCCACCAGCTATTCTTATTACACTTACGCTTATCTTTATGCTTCCACCAACTGTCTTCATTACTCTTATCCTCATCTTTACGCGTGCAAAGGCCCGAAATGGCCTAAAACTAGCAAAGGCCCGAAATGGCCTAAAACTAATAATTTCATTTACACTTTATGCTTAAATTATTTAGTGGCCCGTAATGGCTTTAAACTAGTAACTACATTTATGCTGCATGCTTAAACTAGCTGCGGCTTGTCATGATGCCAAAACCTATGACTCCATTTACGCTTTACACAAACGAAAACAACAAAAGAACATTAAACTCAAGACAAAATTTGCATTAAATACGTTAAAAGAAAATATTGTCTTTTGCTCCGTTCCATCACAATAAAACCGTGGCTAATATAGCCACGCTATGCATCTCCCTTGACACCACTGTCACCCGTATCACCCAGCTCCACCTCTACTTTGAGCAAATCATCTTCATAGGGGCCACCATTTTCATGAGGCATCTCTTCGTGAGGGCGGCCCTCTCTGCGAAGCTCTTCCACACGGGGTTGCTCGCCATGACATTGATCATCCTGACTACGCTCCGCTTCGTATAGACCCTCTCCGTGAGGACCGTCACCTTCAATATGCTCATCCTGCTGAGGATCCTCCTCGGCTCATTCCTACGATTAGACATGACACGCATATTAATGTTGCCGTCAAAACTAGGTATGAAAAAAAAATTCAATAATACTACGAATTACCTGTGACGGTCCTGCATCGGTAGCAAAGGGGATTTATTCTAGGACAACCCACAAACATTGCATAATTTCATCCTCGGTAAGCTTAGAACAAACCCCATTCCCTAAATTAGCTCCTACCTTAACCTTCCCCTTCTCCATAGGAGTCCATCGGGGTGGTTCAGGGAAGAAGGAAGGGATGGTAGTCTCCTCCCTAGGAAGAGTCATTTCCCTTTCTGGAGAGGCACTTACCGTCACTTGCTCTTGAAACTTCTCAAATGCTCTGGAAGTACCAATGACATTGAGGAATAGCCAAAGGGACTGCACTTCAACAACAGAATCCCTTTAATGTTGGCGGTAGGCAGCGCTCTTCCGCTTATACACATGTTTGTGGTCTTTCTGCGTTTGCCCTCATTCTTGGACCCTCGCGCTAAAGTCCTTCTATTCTTGATTTTTTTGAGCTATGAGATCCATCTGCATTCATTGCTTGACCAGTTCACGGCTGGTCTGGACATTGTTCCTGAAGACCGTTCAATAACGGGCATAGTCAAAAATAGTTGTCTGCTAGTCCTCGTTGTTCATTCCCTGGGCCTGCAGGAATTCGTTTCGTGACCTCAAATCCCCAACCTCGTCACTTAGAGCCACCTTCTCCTTCTCTGACCTTTGCAGTCTCTTCCAAATGTTTTCATTCACGCTTTGGCATTTCCATAAGGAGCGAGTTGAGCGTACAACACATTTACGCATCTCGTCATAAATGTTGTGTGGCATGACGATCGCTTCCGATGGGGGTTCGGTGACATCTAAGTCAATAGGCTCAGACGGATCCCATCTAAGGTGAGCTCCTAATAACATAAAATGGTGGTTAGGAATAATTAGGTAGTGTAATGCCGCAATAGAATAACCCCTACATAATGATCGTAACGTACCGGCTTCAGGATCGATTCTCTCTAAGCGACCGATCATATCATTGACGACACCTTCCATAAAGGCGAATTTATTAGGAAATTCGCCCCAAGATCGGGTCACCACTGTTGACAAGTGTACACCCTAATCACCTATTACGCAGAATAAATTACATATAAAGACATACCTGAGATATTACGATGACTAGTAAAACCTCCAGAAGTAGTTGTCTAAAGTCTAGCATACTGTGAAAGTCAAATCCATCGAGTAACAAACCACTTACCTTTTCCTGTTTCAGCCAAAAGGACTTCGACATCCTCCACTACTGCTTCCTCTTCGCGCACAGGAACCTACACGTCACTTGTTTGATTTACCGGGGCCTCCTCTTCTAAGACTAGGGCCCCTCCTCTGTGCCAAAAAACTATGGCCCCTGTTTCAGGGATCAACCACTCCACAACCTTCTCCCTCGCTGTCACACAACATCGTCAGTCAACACAGGATTTCACTCTTACTCAATGAGCATTATGCAACACAACAACGTCTGTATGCAACATAACCATAACCATTAACACATTTCTCTACTTACCGGCTGGAGGATTACTCCTCTGAAACATGACTTGCACTTTTTTCCCTCTCCCACCTGCTGGCTCGACAGGCTCCTCGGTCAAATGAGGCTTCTTCCGCTGCACCGTCGAATGCACTATTTCAGCCGCCAGGCGCTTCCCTCTCAACGCATCGCCAGTGTAAGAGGGAAGCGCCCCACCCACGCTATCTTGACCCCACATTGGAGGCGCCGCCATATTTTTAGTCGTTATTGACAATGACTCCCCAATTCCTTTAGGAGGGTCTTGTGACCGGGTGGTGCCGAAAACATGGGAAATCCATGGTTTGGAAATCTAGCTATGGTCTTGCTGCACCCAGACCCTATTCCTCTGGACTACCAAAAATTTGGCAAAACGCTGGAAGTAAGCTATGAAGAAGGCAAAATGCACATTGAAATGATTCTCAAGCTTCTTGCGAAGCTTGACCATTTCAGCATGCAGACCTTTAGCAAAATAGCTGGCCCAATTGTACCAAGTCCCCTCCTCCATGACCTCTCACATAATCTGGGCTTGTTCTATGGTGAGGACTCTCCCTTGGGAGAGTGTCTTGGGGAAGGCCCGGGCTCAAAAAAGGGGGTAAATAGTACTAGCCACCTCCAACTCAATCTTATCAGTAGGAATTCCCTTAACCTCTTTCTTAATCCCTAGCCACTCCTCTATCTCCGGCTGGTGCTTAGAACTCCTCTTTAACTTTTCCTCTATGGGAAGGCCATTGGAGGGAACACCAAAGAGATCAGCGAACAACTAAGCATCAACGTTGAAATTTACATGCACATTACGCACATGTATGCAAAGACGCTCAGCATCTTCGCTGAAGGAGTTAACTAGGGTTAACATTTCACCCGCAGTGACATCAAGGGTTATGGCCAAAAATAGGTCCATCAGTCCAGCTTCTCGAAGGTTATTCGTTAGGATAACCGGGGCCGCGCTATGGCCGAGCTAGCGCTATGTGTCCTTTATATCACCGTAATAGAACAAGAGACTATTTGCCTCGTGAATGGAGGCCATAATCGTAATCTCCCATGATTCCCTGACTGTCAACATAAAATAATAGTTAAGAAAGTATAACAAAATAAGAAAACTTTATACATCATTTCCAGCTAATAACATTGTACTATCAATCATCATAACAAAATTTACCTGGCCCAAATGGCAAAGGAAATGGAGGAATTTTTTCTTGCACGTTCGCGAGGGTGAGGGGAGGATACAAAGTCCACTCCCTATCTAGCCATCCGAGTCTTTTACACCTTTGTAAAGAATTTGACATAGCGGGTAAGATACTCTGGAATTTCGAATGCCAGTTTTCACATGACATCGGCCCGTACATTGCTAATGGAAGTAAATTCCCTTATGGCCTTTTCGGTCAAAGACAATGTATTGTTATCACCTAGGATACCACTGTCATTAATGAAGAATCTATACCACAGAAGATAGGAAAAATCTTTACGCTCAGCACAAGTTTAAAAAGTAGTTAACATATTGCAACACCGCGAAAAGACATAAAAAACTTACCCGCCTGCATAGTACACAATGCCCAGTGGATTCTGAAAATAGGTTGTGAGATGACGGGCCATGAAAAAAGTGTTGTAGGCGTGATAACAGTTAAACTTGGGCATCTTCTAGATCCAGCTCAAACGCCTCAAACCCTTGGTGCTCTGTCCACGGTCTTGCACTCGCACAATTTCAGCCATGTCGTCTGTCAGGAATGCCAAGATGCTCTGCGTTGACCCAACCAGTAGCGTCTCTAGAATGACAGCAGCTACATCACCTGGTAGATGCGACCAGACGATTACACTAAAATTATGAAGCAAAAACTGCAAGAACTCCTGTGCGCCTCTTCGGAACCATACCGCCTCCTTCTTTATACGAGCATGAGGAGGAGGAACGTGAGCTGTGGGAAGATGTATACATCATAGAACACCCTTGATGTCCAAAACAATTAGGACAAGCTTTGGCATAATCCTGTACAATGAAAATGCATTACTTTTAGACAAACTATTTAGACATAAAGATTCATCACGCGACATTAGGGTTCTTTCAACTCCTAGAAAATTATAGGTTATACTAGAGACGCATGGCCAAAAAAAACAAAAAACTACCCAAACCCTTGCAACAGCTTAAGGTTTGTCCTTGACAATGGCGATAAAAGCAGCACTGCGTTTTATCCCAGCATAACATGCAACCATTATGGGCAAGAAAAAATAGAACCCTGATTACGCTACGCATGGGTACAATACCTAGACTTTTCCAGTTGTACATTACATTTGCACAATATTACTCAACGTTACCCAAAACCCTTGTGATAACACAAGGTCCGTCTCCAACAACGAGGACAAGTGTAATATAAAAAAATACAATAGCTTAGTTTGCGTAAACAGATATTAACACCCAACGAAACATACACATTCAAAATAGATATGATCATGATGCTGCAACAAAGATAACAATCGTGCAAGAGGATGAAAGGCGACTTACCGGTTAAGTGGAGTAACCTCCCGAGTCTCGACTCTAGCCTACGAAACCCGCTGCAAAATCTCTTGCACTTCGTCAATCTTTGCTAATTTGACATTATTTCCTTTGATCTTTAGTGCCATAGTTGTAGTTGAACAAATCTTAGCAACATCGTCTATTTACGCCTTGCTTTCGCTTCTTTTTCGCTGTAGCTAGATTCAAATTCGCCATATCTATGACCTGTTTTGAGCATGAACCACTGGTTTATAGATGAACTATTTGAAACTGACTAACTCTATGCCCAATCGATGCAAAACTTTCCCAAAATGCTAATGTGTCAGCATGACATGAAACGCGAAGATTAGAGCATTAATTTCGTAGATATCATATGGATTGTAGTCTGAAATGACCCTAAACTAATGCATAGCTTATCACCTCGTAATTTGGCCGCATTAACTACAGTCTATACAAAAATTCAAATTCATTATTCCAGCACACTAGACACGCCATGTTACATCTTTCATCTTACTTTACAGAAGTTTCACACTAGCATCTAGGGAGCCTGGCTCACTGTTTTCTAGTAAACTATGCATATTTGTAATGGTCCACTAAGACCTTAAACTGGAAGCTTGTCTAATATGCAACTCTAATGTAAGAAAAAATAAACTCTTATCATTTCAACAGATCAGCAGAAAAAACAATGTAACAACTTCTTTCTTTGGTGATTTTGCAAGGAAATTTGCAAATGGATGCAACTTTATTTGCACCCCTAGCCTTAACATGTCCATATGGGAGAACCATTAGACAACTCAACCACGCACTGATAGGAACTGACACTTCCCTTTGTGACGCAACCATAGTAGCATCAGAAATGTCCCCAGACTGGCCAGAACATCTGGCCCGAACTCTAGACCTGGAAGCTAGTGATGTGACCGAGGACGCTCTCAATGAGGTCCCTGTGGTTACACATAAAGACGAAAGTAAAAATCTAAGGGTTAGTTTCCTCCTTGACCAAAAGATGCAGGGTACCATAGCACAAGTGCTTGAAACTAACGCTGCTGTATTTGTGTGGTCGCACAAAGACATGCCAGGATTAGACCTGAGATTAATACAACATAACATAGTTTTGGACCTACACATCAGGGTAGTTAAACAGAAGGCATGAAAGATTAAACCTGAAATTGTGCTAGCAGTGCATAATGAAATCACTAAGTTATATCAGGGTGGTTTCATTTGCGTGGTTGATTACTCGGATTGGGTGTCGAACATCGTAGTTGTCTCTAAGAAAATGGGAGGAATACGCATCTGCATAGACTTCTGGGATCTAAACAAGGCCACAATTAAGGATAATTTCCCGTTACTGAGTATTGACCAACTGATCGATACAATAGCTGGTCACGTGCTTCTGTCCTTTATGGATAGTTTTTCAGGTTATAATCAAATTCGTATTAACCCAGAGCATCAACTGACTACGACCTTCATGACCCCCTGGGGGACTTTCTGTTACACTATGATGCCTTTTGGGCTAAAAAAAGCTAGAGCAATGTATCAACGAGCCATGGCATACATCTTTAGTGATTACCTCTTAGGGAGATTAAACGAATACGTAGATGACATAGTTGTCAATTCTGTAAAATTGGAAGATCATTCAGAAGACCTAAATTTAGTTCTTAAACGATGTCTCAAGCATGACTTGCGGCTCAACCCAAAGAAATGCGTATTCGGAGTCAAAATCGGACGCATGTTGGGGTTTGTGGTATCAGAGACTGGCATCCGAGTCGACCCCGATAAGGTTAAAGCCATCATTGATTTAATGCCACCTACAAACCTCAAGGAACTACGTGGGTTGTAGGGCAGACTACAATTTATCAGGCGGTTCATTTCAAAGTTAACAGATAAATTACATCCTATGCAACATCTCCTTAAGAAGGGTGTTGATTTTGAATGGACCGATGACTGTCAGCGTGCATTTGACAATTTAAAGCAAGAGCTGCAACACTTACCAACGATTTTCCAGCCACAAAGAGATAAGCCTTTTTATATTTACCTGGTAGGCTCAGACGTGTCTATAGTTGTGTTACTTTGCCAAAAAAGGAACGATGGGTCAAAAGACCCTATCTACTATCTAAGTCACCCCCCATTTGCGTATGAAACCAGATACAATGAAGTAGAGCGTAACTATTTGGCATTGGTTTTTGCACTCAAAAAATGTAGACACTATCTCTTCCGTAGCTAGGTTAATATAATTTGCAAAAAAAATGTTCTGCGAGCTATCTCAAACAACTTGTATGAGGGTAGTAGGATAGCTCGTTGGAAAGCCATCATAGCCGAATTTGACTTACATTATGTTGGTCAATCGTCTACTAAGGGTCAAGCTATAGTTGACTAGCTTGCAACATTGCCTATTAACGATCAAGCTACGATAGAGCCAGAATTTCCGGATGAGCATGTACATAGTTTAAGCCCTGTGCCAATAGGCCTTGAAGCCACGTTGTATTTTGATGGGGCTTTGACTACCAGAGGCGGTAGTGCTTTTGCCATCATTACGTTCTCCCTCAAAGATGTTTGCCCATTGGCTTATCGCCTGGCGTTTCCTTGTACAAACAATGTGGCAGAGTACGAGGGGCTTCTCAGGGGACTGTTAACAGCTAGAGAACTCAACGTTCAACACCTGGCAATCTGAGGTGATTCGATGCTTGTCATTAATCAAATCACTGGAGTCTACGTCTACAAAGCTGCGCATCTACAGCCCTACTGTGATATGGCTAAAGATCTTCTGAAATAGTTCACGATGATCGACGTCCAACACGTGACGCGTAACGAAAACACAGTTGTCGATGCACTAGCCACACTAGCCTTAAACGTGCCACCACATATGCTTGCCACCTTACCTACTTTAATGATGAAATGTACAAACCCTATCATTCAAGTAGCGCAAATCTCTTCATTAAACATGGGAGGAACACCAGAATGGTACGACAACATTAAAACTTACCTTCTACATGGCGAACCACCGCACGAGCTAACACCTGCACAGAAAGACGTAGTCCGCAAGCGTGCCAAGAAATATGTCATCATCGAAGACAATACTCTGTGTAGATGCTATTTTGATGGGGTATTGTTAACTTGCATTAACAATGATCAAGCACAAACCATAATTAGTGAAGTCCACGAGGAGCTGTGTGGAGGACACGTAACCCCACGAGCCATGGCCGCTAAATCAGACGCTTAGGGTATTATTGGCCGTATATGGAAAAAGACTGCCTTACCAAGGTCAAGATGTGTGACACGTGCCAGCGTTACGTAAACTTAATACACGTGTCACCAACCGAGTTACACACTACACAGATTACTTGGCCATTCCAACGATGGAGACTAGATATCATAGGTCCCATCACGCCTAAATCTTCCGCAAGACATGGCTTCATTATCACCGCCACTGAGTATTTCACGAAGTGGGTTGAGGCTATCCCCTTATGGAAGATTACATCCCAACAGGTTTGCCATTTCATCTTAGACAACATAATAACCAGGTTTGGCCTTCTTATGACTATTGTGATCAACAATGGACCACAATTCAGTAGTGCCGAAACCAAATCCTTTTGCAGTAACCTTGGCATTAGGCAATCTTTCTCCTCACCCTATTACCCGCAAGCGAATGGTTAGGTAGAGGCAATGAACAAAGTGGTCATCAATTTGTTGAAAATGATGCTTAGTAGCAACAAAAAAAGATGGCACGAGAAAATTCTCTACATGCTATGGGCGTATCGTACTACGTGCAGGACAGCTACAGACATGAATCCCTATAGCCTAGTCTATGGATCCAAAGTAGTGTTACCCTTGGAATTACAGGTTCCCTCATTGCGGATGGTCCTCTCCACAGTTATAAATGAGACTCATCACAACGAGTCCAGAATCACGGATTTAGACTCAGTAGAGGAAAGACGCATCCAGACGCTTGACACAATCGAAAGATATCAGGATAGGCAGAGATAGAAGCACCAGCACAATCTGCATCAATGATCGATCAAGAAAGGGAACTTAGTTCTTAAGGCCATTTGTAAACCAGTAAGCAAATTCTCTGCAAACTGGGAAGGCCCTTTCCTGGTCGTCAACGCATACGGCAACGGAGCATTCAAGTTAGCAGATATCGACGGCAACAAGCTACCGAACCCAGTGAATCATGTATATCTGAAGTAGTACCACATCTAAACATTGATTCAACATAAACACAAGGTAAAAAACGTCCACTACGATGTAAAACTAGCAACGTTGTACATGTCTGCTACGACGTAAAACTGGCATTTCTTGCACGCGTCCACCACGATGCTAAACTGGAAAAGCTTTCGACTGTCCGTCATGACGCGAAACTAGCAAGGTAAGCATTCATATGTTGAGATGCTAAAGCAGCACAGACTTGTCCCTGGGTCACGACACCAAACTGACACCCACAACATGATCTGCTGGGACCATAAACTAGCTCTTCCACCGTCCCCTACGATGTAAAACTAGCAAGTTTTAGTCTGCCCAGACTTTAAACTGGGACCACAGTTTGCTGAGACTTAAAAGTAGCAACAATAGTCTACCAGGACTTAAAACTAGAACCTGCCAGCAGTCAGTTCATGAAGCAAGTGAGCATGATCATGCTTGCACTGCATCCCTACCAGGCGAAACGGGTAAGGTGTTGGAACAGACGCAACGCTGCTACCCTATCAGCATCCTACTGATTCCTCGGACATGCCGAAGGGCATATTACTAACTCCTCAGAGATGCTACTACAATAGCCACTCCATAGTTGTAACTCTTGGGGTTAGCTTCGCCGTCAGGAGCCCCAAGAAAGTTATGGTCATCCATGACCTTGGAGGCCTCCGTCCATTGTTACCATCAGACTCTGGCTTAGCAGATTCATCTGACTAGTTCTTTGTACAGCCAGTTGGACATGATGAGTCTAATCGACGATGGAGAATTCTTAAACTGTGGCATCAACATTGGGACCCTTGCCTCTTGCTACGGTTCCTTCTCTGTGGCTTGCTTTCTCTTTGCTTTGGATGGTACTTGTTTCAACAACCTCCCTAGTGATTAGGACGATCAATATCGTTCTTTGTTTTCTATTATGTTTGCAGGTCACTTGCTATGATGACATTGTTCAAAAGCACGTTCACTAAGAAGGTGAGGTGTCGACAGTGTTTTGAGGCGGCTCCTTAGGCTAGCTTGGCTACTTGGGAGTGTGACACTGCCTTCCCCTCAATATCACTTTCTCATTCCTTCATCCTTAAACCCGTCTTTACCCCCTTCCTTTATGTGTACAAAATGTGAGCATACACAAAGTCTTTCGCGCATGTATTACCATCAGATGCATGAACCGGTGTAACACAACTTGCCTCATGGAGCGCAAGTTTACAAAAAAAAAAGTCATCTAGGCTATACTGACAGGCCAAGCTAGGAAGAATGGATGTAATGCAATTCATCGAGGCCGTACGGGCGTAACACAACTCGTCCATGCCAAGCCTTTCATATGTACTTCAATAGCATAACTTCCCGGGAAAACACCCGTGAAGAGATTCTCGATAACATGTTAGCAAAAGTTTCCTACTCACATGCTTGAGTCTTCCCTAAACCTCCTTCCCTCGTGATTGTAAAATCCCTTCTATACCTCCTTATCCCCCTGCCTTTGCATTTCCAGGTTTGACAGAGGGACATCTGAGCAGCTGCTGATGAACGTGTTGGGGCTTTTACTTCTACGGTGTTTCATATTCTTTATAGACGTCCTTCGGACAAGTGCTCTAAACATCAACAAAGAGGGGCCATTGAAACACCATGAAATTGCAAGATCTAAAAGGGTTCGGCTAGATCCAGGGGTTCAGGTAAGGGTTCGCAATGTGTCGTGCATCTCATCTCAACAAGTTTTGTTCCTGTTGGCTAAGGACTTGTTACACTACATTACGCAATTCAGCGTAATAGTCCCTAGGAAGATTTGGCAAAATAAAGGATGCACAATGACAGTACTTTAAATTTTGAAGGTTTGTTATGTTACGCTAAATTATGCTATGCATCGTAATATGGTACAATGTAGCATAATATAGCATAGCACAGCATAAACACAAGGCAGTAGGTAACACTAAAGACAAGGGAAGATTACGCTACGTTACACTTTGGAGCATAGTGCAGTGTAATGTGGCAAGCTTCAACTATCATGCATTAAGTCAACGATATTTTGTGGGTTCGGGACACGCGTTGTCTAAACCACATTCTCCTCCTGATCCTAATCTTATAAATACCCCAGAAAAAAATGCTAAAAAAGGGAGAGGTCGATAAGTTGACAAATTAGCAGGCTGGCAAGTTTGACAATTCTAGCAGAACTGAGCAAGACATTGGGACATCGACGGTGACAGAGAGAGCCCCTTGACTGAAGATTTCAAGCTAACAAGCACTTTGCTTTGAGTCTGACTTCTTTGCATCCAGATTTGGCAAGTAAACAAGGCAGATTAGAATTTGCTTGTTTAATCTCTTAGTGGCTTTCCATTGGTGGCAGATACTTCATTCAAAACTGAAGTCTGCTTTGTAAACCCATTGTGTTCTTCAATTTTTTATATTTATAAGACAGATCCCGAATCTTGGGATCATGCATATCTTTCAGATCCAATTCATTGTAGCTTGTTTACATTAAACTCCACAATTGTTGTTACATAGTTTACATCACATTAGTTATCTTCAGAGTTCGATCTGATAACAGATCCTTTTTTTGAGTAGACAATATATTTCCACATCAAATTGTCGCCTCGTCATACAATTGTTAACAAGTTCACCGATTAAGTAAGTTCCTATCTGATCAACAAGACCATTCAGGACACCTCGGATTCATTTCTCCAGCAGGATCGTCGCGTGGGTCCGGGGTTAAAACTGTGTACGCGGGAATCCCCTCGGTGTTTCCAGCAGCCAACATTTTTCATCATTATAGCCATGACCTTTTCAGTGCACTTAGAGGAGGATGAGGGGGCAATAGTACTAGTGGTGTAAACTAGGGGCATGAAATAGCAACTAAGGTGGTTGTTGATAGAATCATTCAAACACTTAATGTACTTGTGGTGTCTGTACCAAACATCACTATACTTAAAGATGTGTAGATGTTTGCAAGGGCCATAAGTAGTAGATTAAGTGAAGCACAACATGAGGAACTACTGGACTGACTTGTAGGAATTGGGCAACTACTTTTAGATGTCTATGACCTTTCGGATAGTATAATTGTAACCTAGTTAAAGTTGTTGGAGGAAAGTGGAAAGAATATTATTTTGGAAGGGTAAGTTGAAATAGCCAAGGAGGTAAATGAACACTTGGTTGTAGAGGTTGCTAAATTGAGAGCCTAGATTTTCAACCTTGCATTTCTCAACCCAAAATTGACAAGATATGAAACTCTTGAATAGCTTCACACCAGGTTGAAAGGGGTTGAGGGTGTAATGGAGACGACGATGTTCTATTGATCCTTGGTAGAGGCCACCTAGCATAAAATTTAGAAGGCCTTAGATCTAACCCACTAGGAGAATGTGCAGTTGACTATAGATAATAATCACCTACAAAACATTGATGCGCATAAACAACAGTTGACTAATTTTATCCATTAATAGCAGGAGCAACTAGCTAGAGCAAATACAGAGTTAAGAAGATTGACAGTTGAGAACAAAAGCCTCTCCATGGAGGAGGTCCATGCCCTTCGCCACAAGACTGCAATAGAGGTAGCCACTTGGATATTAGAGGCTCTCAAATTTGAGAGAGTCAAATATCACTATAGAGACTAGGTTAGCCTACAGAAGGAAATAAATAAGAAACACATTTAGGTGGCAAAGGCAAAGGTGAATGAGACCCTCCAGCAACTCCAACAAAGATGTGAATTATGGTAGCCAATCATTGATGGGATTGATCAATATAATAAAGTAGAAATTTTCTTAAAGGAGTTGCAAATAGAGGATATGATTGAATATATGGAGCTTGCCAATCTCTGGTATACAAACCTAACTATGTTGACTACCGAATGAACATGGTTAGAACTGGAAAAGTAGGTGGCCAACTCATCCTTGTTGCATGAGGCTGAGTTCAAGCAGCACAAGGACATCAAGTAAAAGCTTGTAGAGTCAAACGTTGAACTCGAGGTTCTCAAAAGCAAATATATTGATTAGAGATCCACTATTGAGAGCCTGACCAAACGAATGAATGACTACCACGAACTACAAAATGCAGTTAGGGTGTTCAATGTTGAATGCAAATAATTCATTGCCTGGTTCGTCAATGTCAAGGAATTATTCTTAGTAATGCCTTGTCCATGGGATATCCTTATTCCAGCCCACATTGGTGATGCTACATGAACTATGAATGATCCTCGAAGCAAGGAGGAGAAGATGAAGGAAATACTAGATGCCTTTCACCTTCCACAAGAAGTAGTAGCTACAATAGGATAGCCACATTCTCCTCAGTCACTACATGAACCTAAAGCTGGTGAAGGTCCTTCAGAGCTTTAGGAACCTCCACCACTTGAGACTATTTAAACTTCTCACCACCTTCACGCCGTCAGAGGATGTGCTATCCAGTTTGAGTAATCATTTCATGGTGTTCAATTTTTTATCATGAATACCATAACCAATACACTCAGGCACTTAGTTTTGTTGTCAACTTTGTTATATTAGTTTGTTGTGTCAAATGTCAATCAATAATTCCATACCTTCCCAATTTTGTAAGGGAACCCAAGAATGAGTTTTCATTCAGTTGTGGGGGTATGATGAAGCATCAAAGTGTCACATCAATGGGCCTTTATCGATGTGGCCTCATTGATGGGTCCCTGTCAATGTAGCCCCATTGACGTGGTGTTGCCCCATCGACATAGCGTTTGCTACATTTATGAGGCCCCATCAATGCAGCTCCATAATAAAGTTTATAAATATGCACTCATTTGCCATGTTTATGGCATGTCTTGTCATAGTTATAGTAGAGTTCTTATAGTTTTTTCATTTGAGAGTTAGAATTTTTTTCTAAGTGCCTATAGTAGGAGTCAGAAAGTGTACGAATCTTTATTCAAGCACTGATGTACCTAAGTGCATTAGTATGAATGGTAATAAAGATAAGCCTTTTGATTAAGCCTTGTAGCACTTGGAATAGATTAATAATTTATTTCTGCATTTACCATTTTCATTAATTATGTAATTAATTAAGATAAGTAATACTTTCATTAATTAACTAATTAAGCTAAATAGATTAAACACATAAGTACAACCACTTCGANTTATGTTATGCTCGAAGTGGTTGTACTTATGTGTTTAATCTATTTAGNTTAAGTTTCGACTTGTTATCAATTATAGGTGAATAAAATATAAAATAATAAAAATCATGTGCCCCAATTACACTTAACCATTCAACTACGCTTGACAAGTGTAGTTGGGAAGATAATGATCATCACTATTAGATTTCACTTCCTAGAACTAGCGTACTTAGGAACTTAAGGTTTATGAAATTTGACAAGATTATGCATGAACACTTGTAATTTGTATGGTTGGGTGTAGGGTATACTTGGTACTCATCAGTAACTAAGCCATCAATAGTTGAGTGATTTTGTCTAAAACATGCTTCACACCTTGTTCTAACCTAATTACCTTCAGCTCAACTACTAATTTTCTTTTCTAGCAAAGTGTCTAATAACTTAGCAAAAATATTACTCACGACAATCATTTGATAATTATTCAAATTACTTTTATCTCTCTTTTTATATAACAATAGAGATTTACTAGTTTTCCAATATTTATTTAATCCTTTCTCTATTGTTGAATTTAATTTGCATCAAATTTCTCTATGAATAGCATATCTTGCCCACTTTAATAATTCTACATATAAACTATTTGGATTTATAGCTTTGCTAAATGCTAGCTTTTTAATATGCTTTATGAATTCATTAAGAGTAGATTAGCGAGGTGCTTGTTGTACAATAGTAGTAGAATTACCATCTTCTCTTGTAAATAACTTTTTGTAAAATGAGAAAATATCTACAAAAGAAAAATTAAATGATGAAGAGGCTTTATGATAAAAACATTGCCAAAATGGTCTTTTTTAATAGTGTAACCAAAATATTCTTGCTGTTCTTTAATAAATTTCATTCTCTTGGTCCTAATTAAGCTTTTATATGCTTTAACTAAACACTAAACTCTGTTTGTAACTAGTATTTGCATTCTTAATATTCTACCTAGCCAACATACAATCCTTATTAAACCAAATCCTTTGAGCATCTTGTTATTGTGAATGCACAACTTATTTTACTATCATAAGAAAAATTTATTTAACCTTCTTATACCATCTTTCAAGAGACCATTTATTATGTGCTGATGAACCACAATATCAGGACCGTAATATCACATCCATGATAGCAGATCCAATCATGCGATGTCGGATACCTGATATCGAGGCTTGTCTCCTCGCCTATAAATAAGAGGCGATGCCCTTGGTTTTCACATTAGACAGTTAGTCCCTTAGCCAAAATCTTGTCATTTTCCCCCAGAGTTAGAATTATTTCTACGTTCTCGCAGTAGGAGTCATAGAATGTATGGATCTTTATTCGAGCATTGTGTACCTAAGCATACTTTGTGTACGGCAATAAAGATGAACTTTATGATAAAAATTGTATCATTTAGAATATATTAATTAGCATTAATTATTATTTAATGGTTTCCTAGTTGATTAATGATTTCTCTCACCTTATAACTCTCTTAGTTAAATACACTTAGTATGACCACTTCGAGCATGCGTGTAGCTCTTGGTAACCCAGTAACAATTAGTGTTTGGTAATCCCAGCAGCGTTGCATTGGTTCAGGATGTGTATGGCAAGTGGGTACGAATACTGGTGTTAGAATTAATTAGAACTTAGTTAGTGAGTAGTTAAATTAGATTAGTTACTTAGTTATCTCTCTTCCCCTCCTTACTAGCGTAGGATATAAAACACATAAAAGCTATAAAAATCATATGCCTCAAGCTTACTTAACCATACAACTGTGACATACAAGTAAGTTTGGGAAGATAGTGATTAACCATCCCATTATTCTACAAAGGCACGTAGGCACTTAGTCCTTAGAATTTGACCAGATCGTACATGAAATTCTCGTATTCGTATGGTTGAGCGTAGGGGTACCTCACTGCTCATCATTGGTGCTATTGCTAGGGACTTAGTTGTTTGTGCGCTAAGAAGAACTTAGGAAATCATTCACATTGTTGGAAAAAACTCTTAGGGTTGGTTAAGGAAAAGATAATAGTACATTGCACACTGAACAAGACAAGATGTCTTCTTCTTCACACAGAAGCACTTCACTGCCTAGGACTAACACAAAAAGCAATTGGTGGTAGGATACACATGACGTTGATCCACCGATTCCTCAATAGTTTTGTGTGGTATATATTCATCTTGATGAATATGTACCTGACTTCACCTTTATTCTTCATCAAGATGAACAACTGCATTGGCATGACTTGGAAGGTAACATAGTGTTACCTCTCGACTGTTCAATCCCAAGTATGCTTCTTCGTGCTCTCACACAAATAGGCATGCAACACTTACATGTAGAATACATTGTGTAGGACTATGATTCGAGAGACTATCATCCAACAGAGGTGCAACGTCAAAGGGATTTGCAATAGGAGAGACACCAGAAGTCTTTGAAGAGAAAATGGTCCAAGGATGCCCTCCACGTTTTAAGTGAAATAGAGGGTGATGAATCTACCTTAGGTAGTCGCCCACATAATGATGTTCCTCCTCTTGATTTTTGCCAAGGGGTTGTGTATTAGAACATTAATTCTACTATTCATAACCCAAGTGTTGATACCAATAGACACAAATTATCCAAAAAAGGAACAAGGACACATGACAAAGATGGGCATTCTGATCGCAATCGCGATTGAGGCAGAGACCATCGAAGAAAAGGTAGTAGAAACCATCATGGTGGAAGTTCTCCTTCTTCTTCACCTTCATCATTTCCTTCATCCTCTCCTTCAGTGTCCGAATACAGCCATAGAGAAAAAGATCGTGAGGATAAGGGCAAGCAAAGTGAAAGTCACAGACAAAACAACCAAGATAGAGGACAAGGGCACTATAGGGAATCATGACATAGAAGAAGGGAGAGTAGGGAACAACATAGGCACCATAGATGCTATGAATGAGATGATCATGATGAACTCCTACTTGCTACTTGAAGCATGCTAGACATAACTGAGGCCATGAGAGTTCCAACAAGGCACCAAAGAGATAGCAGAATTAAGAGGTTAGATATGAATAAGATCCCACGATTTGAAGGGGGATATAACGTTGATCCTCAAAATCACTTACAAGCATTTCATGATGTGTGTGCCTTGCAAAACATAGAAAATAAGTGATAAAAACTTAGGTTGTTCCCATGGACACTAGTAAAAGAAGTTGAAAGTTGGTACCTATCCTTACAACCGAAATCCATTCATAGGTGGAGTACTATGTTAAAATTATTCAACGATAAGTACCAAACGTACTCTCGGGTGTCTAACCTATGAAAGCAAATCCAAGGATGGAAACAAGGAAGTTATGAACCCTTGGATGTTGCCATGGGTCATTATTATGCACTATTACATCGTTGCCCTGGCCATGGTTATTCATAGTGGGATCAGCTATTGCATCTCGTAGATGGGCTTAGGCATGAAATGAGAAGAACCCTTGGGACTTATGCCCAAGGAAGGTTATCCAAGCTTAGGTTCCATTAAATTCATAGACTGCTAGAGTAAGTTGCTAAGGAAGAAGGTGAGCTATGAAAGAGAGAGAGTGTGGAAGAATATAACTAAGATCCTTCCCTCTGGAAGAAGGGAGTAAGATTTTGTGAGGATGAGGAAGAGTCACCACTTGAAGAGATGGTGAATAGGAAAACCTTGCCTATCCAAAAGTTAACATCAAAAGTATTGGCAAAGGTAGATCAAATGTGGGACTCCCTGGATAGTAGATTTCAAAGTGTTCTCAAAGTAGTAGAGGAGTCTAGAGAGTGAGGTAGTGATCATGACAAAAGAAAAAAGAGAGAAGTGGAAAATGCATGTAACAAGGGTAAGGGTAAAGTTGCTATTATTAAATAGGTTGTGGACTCAGATACAGACGATGATAGTGGATGCGAGATATGTCAATACGACCATCCTAAGGGATGTTTCCCTATGATCTTACATCTGCAGGAGTCTGGGGTGTATGCACTTAATCCATGTTTAAATAAATGGAAAACATCTTGATGGTTACCTTATCCCCAAGGTAACCCAAGGTAGTTCCACCAACCTTTAATGTATTATCCAAGTGGAACTACACCACAACCTATTGAGCAACACCAACAGTGGAAATACCCACAGTCATGGGGGATGCCACCACCAAGGCAACAATATCCTTACCGGTAACTTGACCCATATGGATATTACGTGCAACATCCAATCTCTCCATGTGACTTTGTTGGTCACGTTACTTCTCAACATCACTACCAAGCCTACGAGTACTATAGGTCTCCCTCTCCTAGGAGTGATATTCCACAAGTGTTCCATCCTTCAAATCTAGCCACATCTTTCCCACCAATAGCTCCATTACCACCTACTCTAGCAATGCAAGGTGAACTCCCTACTTAGCCACAACAACGCAACACTGCAAGGGTTGTTAATTGTCAACCTGCTATTGGTTTTAACAGCCATATGAAGAAAAGACCTTTCTTAAGAACCAATAATCCAACCAAGCCTTTGCAACCACAAGTGGCTAATTCTTTGGATGTCTTCATATCAAATAAAACTTCAGAGCCTCCTTTGAGCCTAACACCACTGTCAACACATATGGTCATGTTAACACATGCCATTACTGATTGGATTAAAGTTGGTCACCTCCCTAGAAAATTCTCTAATCCTAGGAGTCCCCTGTTATATCTACAAATTTCTGGGAATGAGCCATACAAAGCTCTTTTGGATTCAGGTTCCAATGTCAACCTAATATCCCAAGACATGTACAAGGCCTGGAACCTACCTCCATTAAAAAAGAGCAACATCCATTTAGAGTTGGCTGACTAGTCCATCACTATTCCCTTGGGATTAGTGGAGTACATTGTTACCACTATTTGTGGATGGTCATATCTAGCTAACTTCCTAATGATTCAAGTGAACAACAGTAAGGGAGACTTCTTGATCATAATGGGAAGGGCATGGCTAAGCACTATCGATGTGTACCTAGGAATCCGTGATCTTTCCATAGAAATATCTAAGGAAAATACTTTTGGAAAGATCAAGAAGAAAAATTTTTTATGCATCGCATACAGTGACACAGGGTGTAATTGTGTGTAGAGATCATGGGTTGCGCATAGTTTAACATTGCCTGCATGCAATCAGTGTGCAC
>MNCI01021909.1:51533-131662 GCA_015680685.1 Gnetum montanum
GATATAAAACACATAAAAGCTATAAAAATCATATGCCTCAAGCTTACTTAACCATACAACTATGACATACAAGTAAGTTTGGGAATACAACAATTAACCAAACCGTTATTGTTCCACAAAGGTGCATAGGCACTTGGTCCTTGGAATTCGACCATATCGTGCATGAAATGCTCATATTCGTATGGTTGAACGTAGGGGTACCTCGCCGCTCATCATGTGCTACATTTATATATTTTTTCTTCACTTATAGGGTAAATTTGTATTGAGATTTTTTTCTATTTTTATTTTTTATTATCTAAGAAATAATTTGAATTTGCAACAAGAACTTTGTATGATGATGGCAAGACTTTAATAAATCTTCTCCAAATTTCAACTTAATAAAATTAATATTTTCATGAGAACATAAAAGAAAATCAATGCAAGAGTTACCTTGAGGTCTTATGAAAGTAAATGATGAAGATTATGGAAATCTAGTAAGGCCATTTCAAATTAGAACATAAAAGTTTTATCCATTCTAATAGTTGTTGATCCATCTTATTAATACTGTCATCTACAAAATGTCATGTCCAACTATGATCTATAACAATGTATAAAATACCAACATTATGTTGCCACTAAATAATTTTTGTTTGTAATGAATCAATCCTTGTATTAAAATCTCCAAAAAAATACTAACATGTTTATTGAAAATTCTACAATATCTCTAGCTAATAACTAAAAAGGATGATTATGAGACAACTCAATTGTTGATATGTATATTTTGGACACAACAACACCCAAAAAACTCATTTAAAGAGACTATTACCTAGGGAACCTCTCATATGGGTATGAAAACCCAAGAATAGTCTCAACTGGTTGGGCAATGTGGTGTTTCATGACATATAAAGATGCTGGTAAGTTAAATGATTTTAACAAGGAAATATAAAGGGAAATTCAAGATAACTTTGATAGAAAGGCAATTGTTTACTTTTAAATTTTCAACAATAAAACTTGCATATCAATAAAACATGAAATGAAAGCAGAAAATAGCTAACAACTTGTATAGGATTAATATGTGTTTAGAAGTAAAATGGATTCTATGTTTAATCCATAGCATAGAGACCTCAATTCAGTTGTAGAAATGTAAAATGATATAATGAAATGATGACTTAGCTAAAAAACAAGCACATATGGAATGAATTCTGGTGTAGACTTGCCTACTAGTGCTTGCAAGAAGCACACCTCTTCTAACGAGCCTGCAACCTCCAACTATTGAATCTACCCACTGCTCTACCCTGAACTACCTTTGAGAGAGCCACTACACAAGTAACAAAGTAAGAGAAAACCGTGTGATTTCCATCGTGACTTGCCTTTTGAGAAACCTTCACCAACATAACCAACTTTCTCCCCCTCTATTGTGTCTGTTTGGTTAGGAAATTTGTAAGGACTAGTCTGACACATGAGGAGCCACCTCCCATGCATAATGACCATGGAAATTAATACCCATGGGCTGTAAACAATAGCATAGGGGAGAGTAACATTGGTGCCTAGGGCCATTATTTGGACACATGCAACTATATTGTGGATGGTTACAAAATAGTAGAAAACCATGTTCAGCTACTGTAAAAGTAGCAAAAAAAAAAACATGTCAAGGACAAGCTATGTGGATTAACTGGTAACAACTACAACCACCACAACACACAAAAAAAAAACAAATACCACCAATGCATGTACATCCACTGTAACGTCATTGATCACATGTAGAAACGACAATGGACACCACCAATCATGTGGTAAAGAAACGTGCAGCTCTCACCACCCATGTGTAGGAAATGGCTGGAAGAACATGCACTTGTAGAAATGGTAGGAAACCATGCCTAACTGCAACATACAAGAGGTGACCTAGCAACTACTCACATTTCCACCTTTGACTAGTCATCTAGCCTCGCCTCCATGGATGCCATGCCACCCTACAACACCACCACCATACTTCCTACCACCAATGGTAACCTACATTGCCCACAACACCTAATGTAGATGATATGAAAGATTGATGGGAGCTGTGCCTTTAAATGTTGGCCTAGCAGGCATGTAGTATATTGATCTCTAGCCTCTGGTATGCATCTTAAGGCCCATTAGAATATCTTCTATTATAGACCCATAAATCCACCCAATCTCATTGCCCTAGAAACTTTTGTCTTTGTAATTGTAGCGTATGATGTGAATAGCCTACCTTAGCAACTGCTCAGTATTTGAGACTTCTAATAATCCACCATGAGGAATAAAAGTTGACATAAGGAAGGCCTCTAATTCCCCATATACATTCTTTAACTCAGTTTGATCCATTGTTTGTGAAGGTGCTAGTTCATCTTCCCCTGCATACGAAATTTCTTCTACATTGTCCAAATTATAGCATGGGATACTTGAATCTTTGTAATTGTAATTCTCATGATAATGATTTTCAAATTTTATTTTAGAGCCAATAAAGAAGGTGGTAATGCAGTTGGGAGTGTGAGCTTTATGTTGTTTTTTAGGCAAGTCAAACCCATAGACTATAGCACGATTGAAAACACATCCTGTGCCCATGTAAATTGGTCCCTAGATTTCATTCAGGCCTTTCATATTGATATTGAATATTTCAATTAGCATATTGATCATGCATGTTAATTGCATCAAATCTTTGAGAAAACTACATGTAATATGTTTTCTTTCCAACTTTATTGTCCATCATGATTTTACACGCACACATGCATATACAAATATTTGATTAGAAATTTGAAAATTGGCTTTTTTCTTTGAATTTGACCTAAGGTGGTTAAAGTAATTGATGAATGGCCCTAGGTACTCATGGGAGAGTTGGCATCAACACTTAGCCCCCAAACTACAAATTGCATGCAAGTGCAAGGATAACAAAACAAATAGAAATTTTTTAAAAAGGGTGCAAAAATATGCAATATAGAGAATAAAAAAGATTACAAAATAATGACAAAACAAAAATTTGAAGTAAACTATAATGTTCTAAAAATGATAGATTACTCACATAATCAAAAGAGCACTAAACATAAGCCACCCTTGATCACGCCACCTTGTTTAATCAAAATCTAAATATATAATTTGTACAAATAATAATTTTAACTATGTGTGTGTGTGTGTGTTGATTATAATTTATAATTAAGATCTTATTCCAATAATCCCAAAGGTAAAATTTATTAGTATAGAGCAAAACATTGAGCACAAGACTTATATTAAGCTTTATGAAGAGGACATGCTTCTTTTATATCATAGCTAGCCACAACTTTTGGATTTTCCATTGGGATTTTTTTTTTGGAATTTTGGGGGGAATGGATGAAAAAGGATAAGGGGAAAATGAGGAAAATTAGGAAAAGGGAAGGGAATATTTACTTTTCTCTCTCTCTTTTTTTTTTTATAAATTTCAGGGGAATAGGTTTAAAAAGGAAAGGGAGGCTAAGGTTATGATTGCTACCAAACCCCATCATACTTAAGAACTTATTACATTGCCAATGAACATGGCCCTCATTTTCTAAGGAAAATTTGCCCATGGTGCACTTCATTTTTAAGGTAAGAATTCCAACACGAGTCTAGTCAATTACTTGCACTACTAAAGAATAGGATCCTTTCAGAAACTTTACCCATGGTGTAGTTCAACCCTTGTGCATGTGCCTTTTAATTACAATCTATATGGCATCTTGGCAAGTATCCTGGGTGGCTAAGGGTTCTCAAGTGGAGAGGAACACACTTAACCTTGTTGCTCATAAGATAGCCATGGATCATCACACTTGAGGGCTAGGGATTATGAGAGGGAAAATATTTTTTCCTAAGGTCACCTAGTGATTGTGGCTAACCAATCCCCAACCTCACATGTCCTACATTCACATGACCATGATAATAATGTGACAAGTTAACATAAATCCCATCCTCCATGATCCAATAGAACTAATAAAACTAAAACCTTGAAATAGATTGGGAAGAATAAAATATTAAAGTATATCACATAAGGAGATTTTATATAATATGATATAACATATAAAACATTATATTTGCATTATTTTTAAATGGTGTTATGATGACCCAATGCCCAGTAACTCAAATGATCATAATGATTATTAAAATCACATGAAAAGTGCAAACCAAACCAAAACCAATAAGCTGAGAAAGAGATGATGATAGACTTAACAAACATGAGAAGATGATGGAAATGTAAAGAAAATATGCAAATGCAACTATACATAAATGAAATAAATGGAGAACGAGAAGAAAGCATGAAACTAGGGATCTACCAAGTGTCCACGTGGGGTACCTGAGTGGAATTGTTTTAGATGAAATGCATTAAAATTTTTATTTAATTTGTATTCTTGAAAATCATAAATTTTGTAAACATTGGGGCTGATGACATCTATAACTTGGTATGGGATTGATCACATATGGGAAAACTTCATTTGCGGGCCTATTTGACCAGATGCTCCATCTCTCTTAAGAACCATATCTCCTACTTGAAGCACTTTGGCTGCATACTTCTTATCAAATCATATCTTAATAGTTTGTTGATGAATAAATAAATTTTTAATTGCTTTGACTCTTTTGAGTTCCAAATTCCAAATATCATATGAACATGAGATTAGATGCTCATTAGTTGGTAAATAATCCAAAAAGAACTGATATGTAGGAATTTGAAAATTTATCGATAATATTGGTTCTTGTCCATATACTAAATCATAGGGTGTAGTTTTTATTGATTATTTATAATGAATTCTATCAACCCACATTGTCCATTTTAACTTTTCATGCCATGTTCATGAATTTGGATTGCCAATTTCTTAATTCCATCTAATATTATTTTATTGGATGACTCAGCTAATCCATTACCTTGGGGATAATATTCTGTAATAGCTTTAACAATAATATTATGCTCCCTAGACCAATTTGTAAACTCTAAAGAGATGAAAGTAGGTTCATTGTCTACTACTAAAGCATAAGGATATCCATATCTAGAAATTATATCATTTTCTAGAAAGTAAATAACTTCATGAAATGTAGTTTTGGTTGCTCTTGCTTCTAACCAAAGTGTGCAATAATCAGTGGCTATTAAGATAAATTTGTGTAGGGTAGTAGACAATGGATTAATCACTCCAATAAAATCTAAAGTCCATTATGCAAATGGTCTAGTTTCTATTACATTTTGTAGAGGGGCTGAACTCTTAGACTCTTTTCCTTTAAGCATTTGATATGGACACAAGTTCTAACTAGGTTGTAAGTGTCATTAACCATAGTGGGCCAATAATAACCAGCCCTCACGATTTTATGAACTAATGAATGATATCCTATATGTTCTTCCTCATGGAGATATTTTAAAGCGTCATTAGATTATTCTTGGTTTAAGCATTTAAGGTATATTCCTTGGAAATTCTTTCTAAATGGTTCACCACTATTATAGTAAAGTTAGAACATTTTGATACTAAGAGCTTTGTTTTATATCTAGGTAAATCCAAAGGATAACGGTGGAAGGTTAAATAAAATTTTATATCACCATACCATGGATCATGCAATCGATTGGGAGAAAATGAGATATCATTTTCCTCATTAATGGACAATATGTGAAGAGGAATTGATTCTTTATCTTTGAGTGTCTTGCCATTTTCTAAAGGTGAGGCTTTGGTAGTTGGCTTGGCAAGACCAATTCCTCTAACTAACTTGGCAACCTTCCATTAGATATCAAATTCTTGCATATTCATAACCCATTTAGCATTTTTCTTGCTAGCATCTTGTAATTTAGCTAAGGTAATGGTGGCTGGATCAAGGACAACGAAAAAAAGATTTACATTTAAAAAATAGTAGCAAAAATTCCTTAGGGATTTAATTACAGCATACAATTTTTTCTCAACAAGTGAGTATTTCAATTGAGCATCTTTTAGAGATGTGAACATGAAAGCTATGGGCCTTTCATCTTGATCAACTACATCTTGGGTTAAGATAGCAACAATAGTAATATTACTAGAAAAGGAATATAAAAGGAAATCATTCTCATACCATGGAGAAGCTAACATTAGAGCATCTTTAATGGCAAGGAAAGCGTTCTTTCTTTCATCCATCTAATGTATGTTGCTATCTTTCTTTAGCATCTCATTTAGTGTTCTAACTAATTTAGCATAGGCAAGAATGTAATGTCTAACAAAATTAATCTTCCCAAAGAAGGCTCTTAAATTGATTTTAGACAAAGGGTATGGTACTTCTAAAATAGTGTTTACTCACTTAAGATCGATTGTAATTCCTTCCTTAGTTACTATATGTTCAAGAAATTTGCCACATTGAACATCAAAGATGGACTTCTTTGCATTCAAAGTCATACCAAATTATCTACATCTTATGAAAATATTCATAAGGTCTCTAAGGTGTGTTCCCTAATCCTTGGAGAAAATGGTTAAGTTTTCTAGATAAATAATAATGCATTTCCTAATTAGTCCCTCAAAAATCTTGTCCATTGCTCTTTGAAAGGCAGAACCAACATTCATAAGACCAAAGGGCATGTTAGCAAATTGAAAAGTTTCCCATTTTGTTGTAAAAGTAGTCTTATAGTGGTCTTTCTTAGTTACTAAAATTTGATTATATCCTGAATATCCATCTAGAAAGGAATACATTTTGACACCATTCATGATTTGCAATAGCTCCTCCATAAGAGGGAGTGGATATTTATCATTAATGCAAGAAGTATTAAGGTTACAAAAATCAATACATAACCTTAATTCACTAGTTCATTTCCTAATGGGAATTAAGCTTGATATCCAACTTGAATATCTCATGGGATAAATAATCTTGGATTCTAAAAGCTTTTCAATTGCTACTTTCATCAAGGCTTCAAGTTTGGGATTAACAAGTTTAATATTTTTCGTAAATGATTTAGTTTATGGCTTAAGGGGAATAGTATGTGTCATCACTAATGGATTAAAGGTTTTAAGATCCTCATAGGTCCAAGATAAAATGTCATTAAATTCATGTAACAATTCAATCAAGCTTTTTTTTTTCATCAGCATGTAAGTGAGCTCCTCTTTTAATAGGGTAGTATTGTCCTTTCTTTTGAATTTGAATTGTTTCAATTTTAGCTAACATTTTTCAATTAGTATGTTTAGATATTTCTATAGTTTTGGTATGTAAGTCATCAAATAATGCTTCCCTAATTACCATTTTAGGAGATATTTTATTTAAGAATATAACATTCTTTGATATATCTTCTTTGTCACTAAATTCTTCTTTTGAAAATAGAAATTCACAAATATGATTATCATCATAAAATACTTGAAAAGAAAAGACATTAATGAGAATAGAATAAGAATTAACTTTTTCAATAATAATTTTTGAATCCCAAGCATTGTGTTTGAAAGGGACATCCAAAGTAGTGGCCATTTGGGCTAGTGCATCAGGAACATAATTTTCTTCTCTTGGTACATGCTCATTGGTTATGTGTTCAAACTCTTTAAAAAGTTCAAGAATATAAGAATTATAAGCTTTCATGGTGACATATTTATCATCAAATATTCCATTAA
The DNA here is from genome assembly GCA_015680685.1 of Gnetum montanum. NCBI lineage: Eukaryota > Viridiplantae > Streptophyta > Gnetopsida > Gnetales > Gnetaceae > Gnetum > Gnetum montanum. Next base: position 59,069 of record MNCI01021909.1, read on the forward strand.
CTTGATTTACTATTAGTTGAGAATCACTATAAATCTTGAGTTTGGGTAAGTCATAGTATTGAGCTAGCTTGATCCCATGTATAAGTGCTTCGTAAGCAACCATGTTGTTAGTCATAGGTTATGTGAAATTGATGGCTTTAAGAATAGGAGCTTCACTAGGAGGTACGAGCATTATTCCTACTCCACATCCTTTCTTGGATGAGGCACCATTCACCCTTAATATCCAAGTTTTTAAATTAATAAAATCTAAGAAATTAGTCCTTTGATTAATGTAACAATTATCATAATCTAAAATTGGCTTGTTTTCTAATGTTTTCATTATTAGAACCTCACTTATGTCTTTGTCCTTTTCTAATGGTGGTGGATCACCAAAAAGAAATATTCTTCCATCATGTTGGTGATATGGCAAAGTATGTTCATAAATTTCTTCACATTTTCTAAAGGCTTGGTGATATTGGGTCGAATATGTATAAGTAAAAGGGTTTATTTCTAAAGTTTCACTAACATCATCATTCAAAATATACTCACCAAGTTCAAGTTCAATAACTCCAAAAAAATTTGGTATTTCTATTTTCCAAAGATTTATTTTGTTGATCAAAAGATGTTACCACTTATTTATAGAAAGGCTCTCTTGGTATAACCACATATTTAGATTTTCCTTTAATAGGAATTAATAATTCTGAAAAATCTAATGCAAAGAAGCCTCCAAAATTGGCTCCAAATGTCCTAGATAAAAGCACACCATAAGTGGGTGACATATCCATTACTAAAATATCTATATAGCATGTGAAAGTAGGATATTGTTTAAGTTGCACTTTCACTCCTTTCAATGATCCGACCACAGGTATGTTGGATCCATTGAGTTGTATCAAATTTCTTACTTGTGATAGCATTTGTTCTCCTAACATTTTACACACCTCTAGTGGCATGATGCTACCAATTGCTCCATTATCCATTAAGAAATTATGAACATTCTATCCCAAAACATTTAGCCTTAGGTTTCATGGGGTGAAGGATACAAAGGTTACAACATGCAATTTTGGTTGTGTTTCATAAAAGGTTAAACTTTAGTTTTTAAATATTTCATTTTCTTAAGAAATGAGTTTATTTTATCAAATTTATTCTACAATTAACATTTTCCACCATTGTAGATCTTGGCTTTCTATAGAAGGCAAGTTTTGTTATCTCATCAATAAAACATTTTTGCTTATTAAAAAGGAAACAATGAAATCATTTCCACATAATTATCTCTTATTCATTATTGCTTTTATGCTTTGTTAATTATCATAAGTATGGCACACATCCACACTGAAAGACCTGGGGGGGGGGGGAGTGTGGTGGTATGAAACCCATGTTGAGGGGGATATGACACACATCCACACTAAGGGAGGTATGACACCCACACTAGGTCTTAAGATTTCTAGCAACTACTATGAATTTTCTGCCAAAACCTAAACACCCACGCTAGGTTTTGGTGGTAGGGGGATGGGTGGCAACTTTGGGTTTTGTGGAAGAAAAATATTTTGCAAAAGTTCAAAGGTACTTTATGTAATTTCAAAAGTTTTTGATTATCTTAGACAACATTGCTACAACAACCAATAGGATTGGATGTAGAACTTGGGCAGATGCCCTCTTTCTAGCTCTAGAAAGTTGTAACACTAAAAAAATTTCAATTGCTAGAAACTAAAAATTCCAATGAAGTAGTTTTAACCTTAGATCCCAAGGGCCTTCATGAAAAATAGGATCTGGGGTACCCTAAACAGTCTGACAGATCACCTAGGGACTTAGAAAATGTAAAATTGAGGGTACAAAAATAAAAATATAATGCAAATCTAAGAAAATAAATGCACAAAAACACTAAAAATAAATTCAAATTTCATAAAAAAATGAAATTTAAATTTTATTATAAAATAAATGGGGATTCAAAAATGTGTACAAGGGATGCCTAAGGATACTAGGGGGTTCACTTCGATTGGTGCTTGGAATTCGTTGAAGTAGGTAGCCTTGGATGCCATAGTCAGCTCCATGATTGGGATGCTCCACAACTCTCAAAAATGTGAAACCTTACTAAAACCCTCACCAAATCTATAGCATTAGCCATGCAAGGGGGGTGAGATGTCTTGGGGTTTTGGATTGCCACGTTAGAAGCCTTAATGCCTAGGTTTCTCAATGTTGATGTAAGACCATACATAATCTTGGGGGGGGGGGAGGAGGGGGGCCGGTAAAAATGGCTATGATGGTGATGAGTGGAGAGGTACCCCTACACTCAACCATACGAATACGAATGTTACACGCGCGATCTGGTCGAACTCCAAGGACTAAGTGCTTACATGCCTTATGGAATACTTAAGGTTAATCAATCGTTGTCTTCCCAAACTTACTTGTATTATCACGATTGTATGGTTAGGTAAGTCTAAGGTATATGATTTGTATGTATTTTATCTTTTTATCGCCTATGCTAAGAGAGGAAAGGGTGAAGAGACTAAGTAACTAACTTTCACTAACTAAGCTTTAATTGTTCTAACATCAGTATCCATTACCACTTTCTGTACACACCCTGAACCAGTGCAACGCTACTGGGATTACCAAATGCTATTCGTTACTGGGTTACCAAGCATAGCACATGTGCTCGAAGTGGTCGTACTGAATGCACTTAACTAGGAGTTGAGGGTTGAGAGAGATTAATTATCTAAGAAAGCATTTAAGCATTTAACATTAATTAAATTCTAATTAGCTTAGTCCATGCACTACAAGGTTTATTAGAAAGTTCATCTTTATTTTCATACACAAATTTGTGCTCAGGTACAATTTCCTTGAATAAATATCTGTTCACTTTGAGACTCCTATTGCAAGCACATGGAAATTATTCTATCTCTAGAATGGTAAAACTGCCAGAGTTTCGCTAAGGGTCTAGACCTAGATGGAGAAATAGGGAACAACCACCACTTATTTATAGAACTGGCGCTGAGGTGTGATATCACGTACATGATATCGTAGCTAATGATGCGATATCGCGGCCTATGCAATATCGCATCCCATCATACCCCCATGACTAAATGAAAACTCGTCCTTGAGTTCCTTACAAAATATTAGGAAGGTATGGGATTATTGACTTGAATGGAACTAATGGTGAATGAGGTGACATGTGAATGGATCATCATTACAATACATGGAAAAATTTTGTGTTCATGAAAACAAGAGTGAACACTATACATATTTGACATCCAGCCTTATTTGGCTGCTAAGAGAGAAAAGAGAAGAGAGATAGAAAAGAAGAAGTCTGCTGCTGCCAACGCCAAGATTGCACCTTTCGCTATTAATCCATAAGCGCACCGTTAATCTTTTTCCTTGCGTAACTGCTTTAGCACCAGTCCATTCCAAGTGTTTCCTCTAGATCCAATCCATTGTTATATTATTGCCATCTACACATACAACACAGTTTGATATTAGCAAGGATAAATGAATCATAATGTAATTGATAACTTGCTTCGGTGTAAGGTCCATTGGTTGAGTTGTGATATGGCTAATATAGATCTGGAGATATAATATTGGTGACTACCCAAGGTGTAGGGGTTTAAAAAATTGAAAAAATTGGACCAGGACCCCCATGACTAAGAGTAAACCTCTGGTAGCGATAGAATGGAGAAAAAAGAAAAAGAAAAGGAACAAGAAAGATGGAGAAAAAGAAACAATGGCCACACCAATAGAAAGGATGTCAAAGATGGAGATGAACAAAATAAATGGTGATTGCAGAAATGTTTCAAGGAAAGAAGTTAACGGATGCACCAAATAGGAATGCTAGTGGTTCCTCCCCAAAGCAGGCTCATGCCCTTAATGCCTTGACAATCCCACATTCAAAGAGTCCGTAGGCTATAGGAATGTCATTTGGAAACAAGAGGTAAAGTCTTAACCACAAGAGTTTACCAAAAAGAAAACAGTGCATCCACCAAGATATGGACTACTGATACAACTGGCAATGAGGTGATAAATGGGGAAAGAAGGATGGAAAGAAGAGAATGGAATGGAATCTCAAGAACAAGGTGGTGTACAACCCCTTGTGTATTAATGGCTAATGTGACTTAGTAGATCCCATTCCAAATCCAGCCTCAAAAAAACCACATTCAGTGACTTCACATTAATACATTCAGCCCATCCATCCACTTGAAATAACAAGAATGCCTTTACCAAAGAGCCACTACCATTATGATGAAACAAAGGAGGAGAGAGTAGGAAGCGAGAAGGGCCTTAGTTAGAGGGAACATGTTTATTTTAGTTTCATAACCAGTGCTTATAGCCCAAATGATTATTTCATCTAAGGGGTGTGCTTTGAATTCTCATTGTTTTTTTTTTGGAATTTTTGCGTGAGAACCACACCATGCAAAGACTTATTATTTTTATTTGCTCAGCTTCCTGATAATGCGAAAACATCGAAATAGTAAGAAAACTCAAGAAGAAAAAATCCAAGCACCCAAGAGAATGGCTAGCACAAGTGCATCAAATCCCTTTGAAGTCACACCCTTTTCAATCCTTGAGTCCTTCCTTAGTTTGAGAAATACCCAGTCACTGATTCATTGATAGTTCTTATTATTGAGAAAGGTGATTGTATAGTTTCAATCCAAGAGAGACCATAGAAATTCATGGACGTATGGATGATGTGGACTCATTTTCTGTTATATCAAAAGAACCATACCTTAGTATCAACATCATAACTTAAAGGTAAAAACCAAACATTAGCAATCAATGGAATACAGTTCATACCACCATTAGAGCACTTATTAAGTGACGAATCAAACAAAGTAATCAAACACACAAAGAAATGAAAAATTATAAATGATGTTGTTAAAAAAAACAAGAAAAGTTAAAGAAATTTGTAAAAAAAAATGTGTAAAACAAAAATTTTAAAAGAACTAAGGGCCTCAAATGGTTAGCATAGGTGGCCATCTCCCCCATCCATGAATTGGAAGGGAGAGATCCAAAATGTCCTCTCTTAAATGTGCTATGCGCATAGACTGTTCTAGGTTCATGATAAGGGTTGGTTGATTACACATAGACTGGTATTTTCCTATCGGAGTACTCATTTGGATTTCCTAAGAGTTTCCAACTTCCCTCGATTTGTGGTTTTAGATTAAGGGTTGGAAGTTGGTGACACTCTTGCTCCAGTGCATCTATGCTTTCTTTGTGAGCACAAGTTGATCCCCCAATTAGCTCCATGCATATTGGTGGGTTTCTCTCTTGATTAATTGTCAACCACTAGGTGTTCTCTTGTTGTGTGGTTGCTACATACAGGCACTTTTGTATGTTAACTTCCTGGGCATACCGGTTGCATGCAAGAGATGTTGAATGCTCCTGTATGCTATCACCCTCTATATCATTGTATGTGATGTATGGAACCTTCTTCTTCTCGATCTTTCCATAAGTGTTTTCCTTAGATATTTCCAAGGAAAGATCACGGATTCCTAGGAATGCATTCATGGTACTCAGCCATGCCCTTCCCATTATTATTGGAAAGTCCCCCTTGTCATTGTTGACTTGTATCACTAGGAAATCGATTGGGTATGACCAACCACACACAATGGTAACGATGTCCTCCACAAATCCCAAGGGAATAGTGATGGACTAGTCAGCCAGCTCTAAGTGAATATTGCTCTCCTTTAGTGGAGGCAGGTTCTAGGCTTTATACATTTCTTGCAATATCAAGTTGACTCTAGAACCTGAGTCAAGAAGATCCTTATGTGGTTCATTCCTAGCTACCTGGAGGTAAATTAAGGGACTTCCAAGATCAGAGAATTTCCTAGGAAGGTGGCCCACCTTTATCCAGTCAGTGACGGTATGTGTTAACATAACCGTGTGCATTGAGCTTTATTGTTGGTTTGAAGAGAGCTATGAATCCTTAATTGATGGAGGAACATTTGGAGGCTCAACCACTTGTGGTTGTGAGAGCTTGTTTGGACTATTGGTTCTGAAGAAAAGTCTTCTCCTTGTATGGTTGTCAGAACCAATAGTGGGTTGAAGGTTTACTATTCTCATAGCATTGCATTGCTACGGTTGAGTGGGGAGTTCCCCTTGCATCGCTGGAATGGGTGGTAGTGGAGTGATTGGTGTAAGAGTCATGGGTGGATTTGGAGGATGGTATGCATGTGGTGTGTCTCTCCTAGGAGAAGGAGTCTTATAGTACTCCCGAGCTTGGTAGTGACATTGTGGGGTCATGTGACTGACAGAGTCACTTAGAGAGATTGGCTGCTACACATAATAGCCATATGGCTCTGGTTTCCTATAAGGGTATTGTTGCCTTGGTAGTGGCATCCCCCATGACTGTGGATATTGCCACTACTAGTGTTGTTCCATGGGTTGTGGTGGAGTTCCACTTAGATAATACGTTAACGGTTGGTGGAACTGCCTTGGGTTACCTTGGGGATAAGGTAGCCAATGGGGTGCTTGCTATTTGTTAAGTCTTGGGTTGAGTGCATACACCCCAGACTCTTGTAATGTGAGATTATTGGGCAACATCCCTTAGGATGGTCATATTGGTAGATCTCACATCCACCATCATTGTCTGTATCCGAATCCACAACCTCTTCAGTGATAGCCATTTTACCCCTACCTTTGTTACGTGCATGGTCCAAATCCCTCTTCTTTTTCTTATCATGGTCACTACTTCGCTCCTTAGACTCCTCTACGATTTTTAAAACAGTTTCAAATCTACTATCTAAGGAGTCCCACATTTGATCTACCTTAGCCGACACTTCTATTGTTAATTTCTAATGCAGCAAGGTTTTCCTACTCACCAACTCTTCGAGTGGTGACTCATCCTCCTCCTCACAGAATCTTACTTCTCTCTTTCAGAGGGAAGGATCACGGTTATATTCCTCTACGCTTTCTCTCTTGCGTAGGTCTCCTTCTTCCTTAGCTACTTGCTCCAACAATCTATGAACCTCATGGGACCTAAGTTCAAATAATCTTCCTTGGGCATATGTTCCAAGGGTTCTTCTAGTTTCATGTCTTAGCCCATCTACGAGATGGTGTAGTTGATCCCGTTGTGCATAACCATGACCCAGGCAATGATGTAATAGTGCATAATATCGGCCCATGGTAGCATCCAAGGGTACATGATTACCCTGCTTCCATCCTTGGATCTACTTAAGCAAGTTGGACACTAGGGAGTACATTTGATATTTATCATTAAACAATTCTAGCATCGTACTCCAGCTTCGAATGGATTCCAGTTCTAAGGACCGGTACTAGCTTTCCACTTCTTTTATGAGTGTCCTTGGAAACAATTTTAATTTTTCCACTCGTTTTCAATGTTTTGCAAGGTGCAGACATTGTGAAATGCTTGTAAGTGATTCTATGGATCAGCATTGTATCCCCCCTCAAATCATGGGATATTATTCATGTCTAGTCTCTTGATCTGACTATATTTTTGGTGCCTTGTAGGTATTATAACAGCCTCCATAATGTCTAATATGCTTCGGGTTGCAAGTAGGGGTTCATCATGGTTATATCTCTCATGGCATCTGTGATGTCTACATGGTTCCCTACTTTCCCTTCTTCCATGTCGTGATTCCCTAGAATGCCCTCGACCTTGCTCTCGACTCTCTCGTCGAGGTTTCTCATTTTGCTTACCCTTGTCCTCAGGATGAGGTTCCTTGTGACTACATCCTGATGTTGAAGGAGAGGGTGAATGGTGCGATGAAGGGAAAGAGAAAGGAGAACCATCGCCATGACGATGTTCCCTACCTTCCCTTCGATGATCTCAACCCCGATCATGATGAAGATCAGAATGCTTGCCCTTATCTTATGTTTGTGTTCCCTCCTTGAACACTTGGTGTTCGTGGGAATTAGAACTAGGGTTGTGAATCGTGAAGTGAAGGTTCTGATACACCACCTCCTCAATATCGTTAGGAGGGGGAACATCATTTTGTGGAGAACCTATTGAGATAGGTTCACCACCCTTAATTTCTCTTATAACGGGCGAAGCATTATGGGGTCTTTTGCCCTTCAACGATGTGTGGTAACTCTCCTGCCATGAGTCTCGTTGACGTTGTGCTTCTATGGGATGGTAGTCCCTTACATTGTAATCAAGTGCAATGTACTCAGTGTATAATTGTGACATACCAATTTGTGAAAGGGCACGAAAGAGCATGTTGGCGGCTACTCTATCTAGAGGCAACACTATGTTACCCTCCAAGTCTCTCCAACGTAGTTGTTCATCTTGATGGAAGACAAAGGTAAAGTCAGGTATTTATTCATCATGATGAATATATACCACACTGAATTGTTAAGGAACTGATGGTTCTTGGTTATGTATGTTGTGCCACCGACTATCTCTAGTGTTGGTCCTAGACAGTGAAGTGCTTTTATGTGGAGAAGAAGACATTTTAGTCTTGTTCGGTGTGCTTTTTTTCGTTATGTTATTTTTTTCATATGATTAATCCTAAGGGTTCGTTTAAGCTTCCCAACAATGTGGATGATTTCCTATGTTCTACTTAGCACACAAACAACTAAGTCCCCGACAACGGTCCCAATGATGAGTGGCAAGGTACCCCTACACTCAACCATATGAATACGAGCATTACACGCACGATCTGGTTAAACTCTAAGGACTAAGTGCTTACGCGCCTTATGGAACACTTAAGGTTAATCAATCGTTGTCTTTCCAGACTTGTATTGTCATGGTTGTATGGTTAAGTAAGTCTGAGGTATACGATTTGTATGTGTTTTATCTTTTTATCGCCTATACTAAGAGAGGAAAGGGTGAAGAGACTAAGTAACTAACTTTTACTAACCAAGCTTTAATTGTCCTAGCATCAGTATCCATTCCCACTTGTTGTACACACCCTGAACTAGTGCAATGCTACTGGGATTACCAAACACTATTTGTTACTAGGTTACCAAGCGTAGCACACGTGCTTGAAGTGGTCGTACTGAATGCACTTAACTAGGAGTTGAGGGTTGAGAGAGATTAATTATCTAAGAAATAATTTAAGCATTTAACATTAATTAAATCCTAATTAGCTTAGTCCATGCACTACAAGGTTTATTAGAAAGTTTGTCTTTATTTCCGTACACAAATGTGTGCTCAAGTAAAATTTGCTTGAATAAAGATCCGTTTACTTTGAGACTCCTACTGCGGGCACATGGAAATTATTCTATCTTTGGAATGGTAAAACTACCAGAGTTTCGCTAAGGGTCTATATCTAGATGGAGAAACAAAGGACAGCCACCACTTATTTATAGAACTGGCGCCGAGCTGTGATATCGCGTACACGATATGGCAGCTAACGATGTGATATCGCGGCCTATGCGATATCGTGTCTCATCAGATGGGTATGGTTATGGGTTCCACACTAAAAATTACTCTAAAAGCTTGTGTTTGAAAGTGGTGAAGTTCTCAAAAATGTGGAACCCCTTCATGGTGTTTGAGCTTGGTTTTTATAAGGTTTTGATCATAAATTTGGCTTCAAATTTTCTACCTACTTGCTGATAGATTGCTATTATGTGTAAGTGTTTCAAGTATCTATGTATAGTAAGTTTTGACATCCCCAAGGTACCAAAATCATTTTTTTTTACTAAAAATGATAAACATGAATTTTACCCACACTGGGGGTATGGCACTCATACTAGGGGTATAATACCCATGCTGGAGCAACGGTGAGGTGCATGGGCAATGCTAGGGGATGACAACCATGCTAGAGGAATAACACCCAGAATAAACCCATGATAGAGCAATGTTGGACCCACACTAGAGCAATGCTGAGGTGCATGGGCAATGCTGGTGAATGGCACCCACATTGGGGGAATGGCACCCACGCTGGGGGTATAACACCCATGCTAGAGCAACACTAGGACAACGTCGAGGGGGTGGAGTAATAATGTTGGGGAGTAAGATTTCTACCTCCCATGTTGGGCATGGGTGATGTTACATCCCCCAATGCTGGGTGTAGGTGGGTTATATCTCCCTCCCCTAATAGGTGTTTCTAGGATGGATGGAAAATGTTATACCCCCTATAAAACCCATCAAAAAGCTAATTTCGGCATCCCAAAAGGAATTTTTCACATGGGGGATGAGGCTTTGACCACTTATGAGGTAGATTTTAGCCCCAAAAGTATAAATTATGTTATACTTATATGTTATTCTTACCACTTAAGTCTACACCTTAACAACCCCCCCCCTTACCACTTAAGTCTTATTAGTTTTGTTATTAAGTTCATTCTTGTTTATTTATGCCTCTATCAATTATAAGCTTAGTTGATAGGCTAACTCTATATTCAATTATAGGTTCATGCCCCTTTGTTTTATAATTGTTTATTTATCAAGGGTTACATCATTTTAAATATTATTTATGGTCATGGATCATACCTTAAAATGTGTGATTTGTGAAGGTATTCTTATAGATTTGTAAGAGAATAATTTTGTAGAAAAATTTTTGGTGCTACGACTCAGCTAATGAAAGTCCCAAGCCTAGATACAAAAGGAAGAGGGTTAGCATCAAGTTTACATCTATCTATAAAACCTTTTCAAATCTCATGGATGAGGTATTTTTTAGACTTTGGGGATGCTAGGACATTTCCCAGAGGTGATGCATAACAATCACAAGGCAAGATTACTATGGAAAATATGCAAGGGCTTGTTAGGATATCCTCCAAAAATGATGTGCAACATCATCATTTGGATGTTATGAAAAGTAGACAAGGGTTCCACATCAAGGATGGATATGAGTAAAGAAGTAAGTCTAGTAATAGAAATTTTGGATGGTAACTTGGAACATTGGAACTCTTAATAAAAAGACCTCTAAAATTACTAACATCATGAAAAGATTGACAATTTGCATTGTCTACCTCTAAGAAATAAGATGGATAGGGGAGAAAGCTAAAGATTTAGATTTGATTTACAAACTCTTCTACTTAGGAAAAGAAAATCACTGAAATGGAGTGGGCATCATCATCAATCAATCTATCAAAGATAAAGTGGTATAAGTATAGTGCCATGATGATCAAATTATGGGCATCAAACTTGTGTGTAGAAATGAGATCATCAATGTAATTAGTGTATATACTTCACAAAGTAGCCTTGGAAATTTAATTAAACAAGATTTTTTGGATTGGATCTAGTGCTTCAAGAAATTACCTAGCAAGAAAGTATATTCATTTAGACGAAAATTTAATGATTAGGTTGGATCTATGAAAATGAGATATGATTGTATTCATGAAGGACAAGAATTTGGAGAGTGCAATGATATGGAAGATTTGCTTATGTAATTTTCAAGTACTTATGATCTTCATTGATTTGAAAAAGCATATGACAAAGTATCTACATATGATCTTCATATGACAAATTATTTATAGGATTGATATGATAATTGATGGAGAAATTTAGAAAACATAGAAAAAATATACATATGGTCTTCATTGATTTGGAAAAAGCATATGATAAAGTATCTAGAGATATTATTTGGTGGAGTTTGTGAAGAAAAAACATTTTTGATAAATATATTAAAGTGATTCAAGACATGTATAAAATAACTACCACTCAAATTAAAACAACTTGTGGAATAACATCTAATTTTCTAGTCACAATAGGTCTACCTCAAGGGTCTACACTTAGCATGTACTTATTTGCTATTATTATAGATTAATAAACAAAGAAAATACAATATAAAATCCCTTGGTGTATGCTATTTGTAGATGATATTATATTGGTGGATACATCTCAAGAAAATATTGCTACTAAAATGGAGAAGTGGAGACATGCTATAGAATCAAAAGGCTTACAAGTTAGTAGAAGTAAGATAAAATATATGAAATGAAATTTTAATGATAGCATAAATAGTGTTAAAATATAAGTAACTACTTAAGAAAAATAATTTCCTCATTGAAAATAGTTTTACTACATAGAATCAATCCTTTAATTAGATGGTGAAATTCATAAATATATCAGAAATAGAATCACAACAAGATGGTGAAAATGGAAATAGGCTAGTGGTGGTCTATATGATAAAAGAATACTAATAAAATCAAAGAAGAAATTTTACAAGATATTAATTAAGCCTACTATCTTAAATGGTGTTAAATGTTGAATTATATAAAAGAGTCATGAACAATAAATTAGTATGGTAGAAATGTGCATACTTTAATGGATGTTGAATGTTACTAGAAGAGATAAAATACTTAGTGCAAACATTAGAGGAAGACTTGGAGTGGCTTCTATTTTGAATAAGCTATAAGAATGGTAGCTTATGGTTTGGATATGTGCAAAAAAGATTAAACAATGAGCCTGTAAGCATAAGTTGCTACATCACCATTTCAAAAAAGCCACTAAAAATAAGACCAAAGAAGATGTGAAAAAATGATCAAATATGATTTGAAGCAAGTACAAATAATAAATATCTAGATCTTCATAGAGGTGAATTATAAAAAAACCTCACGTAGCCAACCCTATTTTATTGGGACAAGAGTAGGATGCTGATGATGATAAGGATGATTTTTTATGCTAGAAGCAAGCCTAATAGGTTTCTAAGGTTAAAAATATTCTCTACATAGAAGACAATAGTTTCTATTTAGCATTATTATTTCTAAATTTTTTTATTATTTTTACTTAATCTTCTTCTTCTTTTCATTTTTAGTTGATCATTTTCCTAAGTGTGTGTAGGAAATGTTCTTTAACACCATGTCTAGCTAAGGATATGATTCCTCTGAAAGCTCCTAGGTTTGTAAACTAATGCAAATGAGAAAAGCATAGACATTCATGGCACCCATGTTCAAATATGACTATAAAATTACATTTATCAAATAGAAGCTAAACATTATGTTGTCTAAAATGAGTTATTGAGGATGATTATTTATGAAGCAACCAATGATTTAATACCATTCTTGTGCAATACCGAGCATCCTGTTTTTTTTTTTTTTTGAAATCATTTTAAGAGAATAGAACTAATAGAGTAACTAGCTATGAGGGATGAAATTCAAGCCATGTCTAGCACTGAATTTCAACAAATATAAAATATACTAGATCTCTTAGTATTCAAACTTTAATTTCAATAGGAGTTATTCTAAGAATAATATAGTGAGGGTCATGGTGGTATTAGCATTCATGATGATGATAAGGATGAGAATTCTCATGTCTCACTATCCACATAGTTTTTCCACCAATATGTCATACAATCATAAAGTCCAATTCTTTAGCATGTTAATTGTTTCAAATTTAACAATCCATTTTCTATGACTTTTTTCCAAATAGGCTTATCTTCTAGCTTCACCTATAACTACTCCAACTACCATCATTTCACCTATAGTTACTTTGCCATTAGCATATAGCTTATTTTCAAGCATAAGAACTATTAATTTAACACCTCAAATATAGCTTCAAAATCTTAAAACACTATTAAACCTATTCAAATCTTCATCCCTTACATCACCACTTTAACAGCTACAAGTTTCACTCCCATTCCTCCTACCTTCCAAACCTTTCTCCCAATACAATGTTCCATGGCTTATCTTCATATCTATCATTGTACCTCCATAGCTAGCTTTGCTTGTTCACAAGTTCATCTTGGGAAACCATGCCATGTCATCCATCCCTAGTATCCCATGTAAACTAATGCTTCTACTCCAAGACATTACATAGGGAAAGTCCTAAATTTTCCATTGTTCATTTTCTTATTGATCTTATTAACCGAATGATCACACATTCCTAGGTTCCCAAGGGAGTCCCATTCACTAACTTTATACCAAATAAAATAGGAAATCAAATTCCATAAACCATGTTATCATCTTCTATAAAGAATTTATGCTATTAGCAAGCTATCCTCATATAATTTTGTAGACTTTTTAAAACTCTTTGATAGATAAATCACTTGAATGATACAAGGTCATTCCTCATAAATGTCACCTCCTTAGAGCAACTATTCACAATCTTTGTGGAGAGCTTCAAATACAATATCAGTAGAGGTGATAATAATGAAATTCACTTATCCCTTGCCTAATGATCAAATATTAGATATTTTTGAGAAGGCTATCAATGATTATATTAGAAACAAACTGGTCTACCCTTGATGACGTAGTCTCCATGATGCCATTACTTGATCAAAATGCATAGAGAAGATGACCATCTAATGCAATGATTCCTAATGGGTTAAGTTTCATAACAAGGAAATAAGATAGTTGGCAAGGAGAAATACTTCTAAAATGTGGGATAAACTATGTCATTAGTGAATCAAATTTTAGTAGGATTATTGTTGAATAATAGAGAAAATGGAAGTGCAAATTCAAAGCCTATAGACACTAGGAAAAATTTATTAAATAGGAACTAAAAAAAATGTAATCTAAGAAAAGGTCAAAATATTGCAAGTTTTTGATGACTTATGCATAGTTTTATAACATGTTGCTAAAGGGAGAATACTCCAAAATAGGTCTTGGAATAGAGAAGGGCATGATTTAAAAGGTTGGAAGCTTTGGTCATTAATCCTTTCCAAGAGGTGGAAGGACATCAACCTGTCCTGAATTGGTATAATTCTAATAAGTTTTGTTATTATCATGAAGCTATAGGACATAATATTGACAAATGTAACATACTCAAAGATGATGTTTAGGTACTAGTGATAAAAAAAGATTATTTTTAACATACTAGTCCAAACTAGTAACTAAGATATGTGGATTTTTAAATATCCTTTGAATATCCATTTAAGAAGAATATCTAGGTTTTTCCTGGAGCCCCTGGGTAACCATCCTAAAACCCCCTTCATGATTTAAATGAATCCATCCTAGAACTATTCTACTTCATCTACCTATGAAAATTCACCAAAGCCTAGAAATACTTGTCATTAACCTCCCTTGGAATGATTCAAACTTCTCTACTTCTCATAACATGCACAAAGATCCATTGATCATAGACATGACATCTTATTATAATGAAGCTCTTTCACAATCAAACTCCATATTCAGTTATTGTTTGTTTTTCCCAAGAAATCAATTACTCTTTGATGTACCATCTTCTATTGTTAATTATCCCCCTATTTTACCTTATGCTATTTCTTTGTTATTACATCCTTCTTCCCCATGTAAGTTACAAGAACTATTTTTGCTTTCTACACTAGGATCCTAATTTGAGCCAAAAAGAAGGTAGAATTGAATGAAAAAGGAAAAGAAAAAGAACAAGCAAACAAATAGCCTATTCAAAATATGAAGAAGTATCTTTTTAGGTTGTACCAAGTGTAACTCCTCCTACTCCTACCCCAACATGAACTACTCCCACATTGAATATAGTTTCTCTAGTACTCACCTCTAAGAATGTTACCCTTGGGGCTAAAGCCTTGTTCCAAATTATTGTAGCAATGAAATCAAAGGGAAAAAATCTATCTCTTTCTTTGTTCTTATCTAAACTTCTTAAGGAGTGTAGATTGGTACTAGAGGAACTTCTCAAATCTATTGCCATTTCAATATACATTAAGCCTCATGTCTAAGTAATCTCATTGGTGCTTAACACTCCATGGCATGAAATAGATTGTTTGGTATTCAAAGAAGAAAAATCAAAACCATCCAATGATGAATAGCATGTGTTAGTTACCCATCTACATCATGATACATATTTCATCATGATATAGATTTGGGAATAACATGATACTTCCCTTGATGCATATAGATGGTGAAGCCAGATCCAACATCATCTCATAGGTAGTCATCAAACATCTCAACCTCAAAAAATAGGTTATGTACTCTAACTAAAACTCCTATTTGATTTCATTTAGTGGGAATAGACTAGAAATTATAGGGATGATAAAACTACCTTTTATAGTATAGAGTTGTATTAATTTCAAGGTTGTCTTCATTATCCTTCATTTGGCATTAACACCATTTTAGGTAGGCTTGGATAGCTTGTCATCATTGCGTTTTCTCACTTGTATACTAAGAGATACATTTTCTTTGTAAGGATGGGGAAGTAGTTATATGCACTAATTCTAAAGTACAAGTTATCTCCCATCTTGATGTTTGAGAAGAAATTAGCCTAGGATTCTAACATGCATTGGTAGGACAAGCTTCATTAATGGAAGAAACTAACAAGTCTAATATTAGCATTCCTTGATCATCTAACATGTATGAATTCATAGACCCAAGATTTGAAGAGCTAGACATCATGAAATCCATTAAAAGTATCAAAAATCCTACCTAGTCATAGGCTAGAAAATCCATCACCAAAGCATAACCTCTTTGGAAATCATATCCTCTTTATATTTTTCTTCATTCATTCTTTACTTAGCTTTTACATGCATATTCTATTTCTAGTAACATACCTATTTATGTTATTTTGTTACCTAACTTTATTTTTTTCATGTTTAACACTTTCATATTTTAATTTTTCTTTATGTATTATTTTTATTACATAACATTTTTTAATCATTCATTTCAAGTATCATTTATCTTAATTTTACATTAGAAAAAAATAAAAAAGCATAAATACCTTAAAAATTAAAAATTCAAAAACTACAGAAAACTAGACAATATAAAACCAGAAAACTACAAAAATCATAAAAATATAAAAACATCAAGCCCATAAATAGAAACACTCTTTATATTATAGTTAATGTTGTTAGAAATGTCCATCATAAGTACATGTCATTATCAATAGTAATATACTTCTTAAAGACTATTAGTACATTAATAAACCCCATCTTCTCAATTAGCATGTCTATAATCCTCCTAGTAATCCACTCCTCATTAAGCTATCTTATAAGAAATAGGTTTTGTTTCTTATAGAATAGCTTATGGTTCTTCTGCTAACATTTCCAATACTTCCATGCTAGACAATTGTGCTTTTGTCTAGTGTTCAATCTCTTCGTAGCTAACAAATTATGTTGTTGAATAGTATGGAAAGCTATAAAAGCATCATGGAAATCAAGTAATCACTATTAGGAGGAAGCTATGGGGTTGAGACATATCACTTTGTTTTCATGTGGATCTTTCTTTTAGATTCTCCATCTCTTTCTATATTTGTGCCATCTGTGATAATAGCTTCTTGTGATTTTCTTGGTAGTCATTAGCTTTGTTGTTATGCCTACATTAGCATTAACATGCTTTACTACCATAGAAGCCATCTCCACCCCCTGTCTAGCCAAAGAATCCACCCACTTTTGAACTTCTAGATCCTCATATTTGGGAACCTAGAAATTAGGGTAATACTTTTTTTTGAGATTAACTAAAATCTAAATATCTACAAAAGTAATTCATCCATTATCTTAGTAACATACTAATCAAACATCGCCATCATAGCTATCCACAAAATTACACAAACTTACTAGTATTATTTATAGCCATTAGCTCCTTTGTAAAGCTATCCACCATCCTCATATCCACTCCTCTTTATCAATTCTCTCCTAAAACATTTTTCTTAACTCCATAAATACATCCAAGTATATAAAAATCACAACCTCTAAATTAAATAAAAATATAAATCCAAAAATATAATTAAAACATATACATACATAAAAAATTAAAAATCAAAGCTAAAAATCACTGACTCATCAAAGATATTTTATCGCCTTTTGCTAGCTTGCATGCAAGCTACTTTCTCCTAGCCTAATCTAAAATAGGCTCCTTCCTAAAGGGCAAGAAGCTAGGGACTCTAGCAAGAGAAAATACTATTGATGAGACTCTAGCAAGAGAAAATACTATTGATGAGACGCGACTTACACTAGGCCGCGATATCGCGTCTTCTNTTATTGTTTATATCATTCAAATCATCACTTGCATGATCACTTAACCAATTATATAATTTATCAATAAATCCATTTCATTTTAGTTGCTCTAAGTGTTAATCTTACCTACATTATGCCACAGGTCCAAGTTAACTTGTTTCTTCAATAATCTTTTCACAATTTCCTCCTCCTTCAAACACCACCGAAATTGCATGTTGTAACCTTAATTGCATTGTAATCCTCATCGCATGAAACTCAAGGCTAAGATTGCATTGAAAAGTGTGAGGATTGTAATCCAAGAGATGCAGTTTCACATACTTTAGCTTTTGAGGCTGAAAAAATGCCTCATAAGTGGTCAAAGCCTCAACCCCCAAGTGAAAAAAGTCATATTATGTCCATATTTAGGATTGGAGGGTTAAAAATGCCTTTTGGACTGCCAAAATTGGCATTTTGATGGATTTTGTGGGGGTATAACATTTTCTACGCTAGAAATACTTATGGGGGGTGTAATGTCACTCATGCCTAGCATTGGGGATATAACTCTTACCCCCCAACATTACTCCATCATGGGTCCAACATTTCTCTAGGATGGATCCAACATTGCTTCAACGTGGGTCCAACATTACTTCAATGTGGATCCAACATTTCTCCAACATGAATCCAACATTACTTTTGCATGGGTCCAAAATTACTCTAGTGTGGGTGTGATATCCCTAGCATGAGTTCCATACTCCAACGTGGGTCTCATAACCTAACATTTCCCATGTTCCTTTAGCATGGCTCCTATAGCTCCAACATGGGTGCCATACCCCTCACATGGGTGTCATACCCTTGTGTTGCCCATGCATCTCCAACTTGGCTCCTACAACTCCAACATGGATGCCATATCCCTAGTGTAGGTGTCATATCCTAATGTTTCCCATGCACCTCAACATGGCTCTTGTAGGCCCAATATTACTATTGGAAGGCCCAACGTTACTATTAGAAGGCCCAACGTGGGTAAAATTATTATTTACTATTTGTAATAAACAAAATGGTTTTTGTACATTGGGCATATCAAAACTCACCATACATAGACACCTACAACACCTGCACATAACTATAATCTATCAACAATTAGGCAAAAAATTTCTAGCAAAATTCATGGTCATAAAAAACCTATATAACCCAAAATTGTTCTGCACAAATTTGGAGCTCCACCATTTTTGAATTCCATGGCTTTGAGAATCCCAGGCAAACACAAAGCTCTTGGAAAATTCTAGCATGGAACACATAGCCATTGTAACCCCTTTTACCTTCTTGAGATTGTATGTGGTCCTGCAACAATGTTAAACAACCTGGGCTTTGAGACTCCTACTGTGGCTCTTACTTATAACCCAAAACCCCCACACATCTCATCCTTCTACACCACCAACACTACATATCTAGTGAGGATTGTAGCAAGGTTTCACATTTTTGGAAGTTGTGAAACATCTGAATCATGGAGCTGACTATGGCATCCAAGGATACTTGCTTCAACAAACTTCAAGCACTCATCGAAGTGAAACCCCCTTTGCATCCTCAAGCACCCCCTTATACACATTTCTAGACCTCTTTTATTTTTTATATAATAAAGTTTAAAGTCTTATGTGTTGTGCAAGTTAATATACATTTTTTATATTATGTGCATTATTTCACATCAAATCTACATTATTTTCATTTTGCATTATCCTTGTTTACACTCTGTAAGTTCCTAGGGGATCTGTTGGACCATCCAAGGCACCTCGAATCCTATTTTTTGGAGGCCCTTGGGATCTGGGGTTAAAGCTATTTCCTTGGAATTTTTAGTTTTCTAGCAACCAATATTTTTAGGTGTAATAGTTTTCTGGCACTAGAAGGAGGGCCTTTGCCCAAGTTCTACACCCAATCCTATTGCCTGTTCTAACAACATTGCTTGCCAGCTGAAAACTTTGAATTTTGCAGCCAAAACCTTTGAATTTTCACAACACCCAACGTTGCCATGCATCCCTCTACCACTAAAACCCAACATGAAGGTTGCAAGTGATTTAGATTTTGGAAAATAATTTTCATAATTGTTGCTAGTAATTCCAAATCTAGCATGGATGTTTCACCCAAAACCTTATCCCCTTGCTATGAAAATTTTCCAACAAAGCTAGCATTGGTGATTTTATCACCAAAAACCTCATACCCCTCTACTGTGAAAATTTCATAGCAAAACCTAGTGTGGGTGTCATACCTCCTAGTGTGGATGTGTGTCATACCCCCCTTAGCATGGGTGTCATACCCTCCTTAGCATGGGTGTCATACCCCACAGCATGTGTATCATACCCTCAACATAGGTGTTTGAGTCTTGGTAGAAAATTCATAGTAGTTGTCGAATTTTCTAAAGCTAGCATGGGTGTTATGTCCCTAGTGTGGGTGTATACCTTTGGATCACCCAAATCCCTCCTATTGTGAAATTTTCTACCAAAATCCAATTTTTTTCAAAAAGAACATTGTCTTGGCCAAGAGAGTAAAACCCCAACATAGTGCAAGTGGATAAAATAATTGTTGGCACCTTATCCCCTTACCCCCCCTCTCCAATAGTTGTTTCCATTTATAGCCAATTGCACTATTGGGAAACCCAACTTGCTAAAAGTTTTACTAAAAATAGTAAGAGGTCAACACGACATCTATTGATAATGTCTTTTAGTTGATTAGCCATCCTACTTCTTAGCTTGACAAATATTCCATCTAGCTAAGATGCAATTTGTGTCTATGACCCAAAAGATCTTGCAGTCATAGAACAAAGATAGTCACATAGGCAAAGAGGCAAAAACCTGGATTTTGCAATCCTTAATGAGGAGTTCTACAATCTTCTCTATGCTAAGATACAAGTCATACTCTTGCTACCATGTTCTAAATCTAATGCTAAGCATCAATTTGAAATCATATATTTGGATAGAAAAGAATACATCCCATCTCCTTATGACCAAATTCCCCTCACTGACTTCTATGCACAAATGCACATGCAACTCATAGAGGTTGATGAGTTTAGTGAGGAAATTAGCTCAAAGGATTGTCAAGATGAGAAAGTTGAGTTTGAGCCTAAATAGGAGTTAGACACCTTCATTGGAAGTATTTTCCAACCATTGGCTTCCCAAACAACCACATCCAAATCCATGTCTTCTACCTCATCAATGGAACAATTCCCTTAGTCCAACTCTTCTTTTATCTATCCTACCATGTTTGGGTCCACAACCATCATTACCACACACTAGACACTACCTGTGTTCCAATCCACATTCTTATTCTCATTGATACCCTTTGTCACACAACCTCACTTTGTTCACCTAGTGTTGGTGATTTCAACCTCACCATCTCCCTTTGTCATACCGGTGGGGCTCTCATGGGGACCTCAAGCAATACAAGCCTCTTATACATCATTTGCTACCTTCATACCATAAATCCTAAATTATACTTCTTTCTCCTTATTAAGCCCACCTACAATGGTGATCACCCAACCTCTTCCATCTATATAAATACCCATCACATAGTTCCAAGCCTCTCAACTCCCTCCTCAACCATTGACACAAGCACCACAACCTACAAGAATGCCTCAAGGCTTGTATCATGCCTTTCAAATGATCTATGATCTTAATGAAGAGATATGAAAACTTAAGGCCAATACAACTTAGACAGTCAAGGTTCTAGATTTCTACCAAGATGATCCTATAATCCATATGACACCTCAAATAACCTTGCTCGCAGGCTTGCCTATTCCAAACTTCACCAAATACAATGGTGAAGGAAATCCCAATGCACATCTAGTAATCTTTCATCTAAGTGCATCTTTTTGCAATCTTGGCCTCATACAATATTGACATCTCTCAAGGTTAAGTCTCTATATTGATACCAAATCTTGCCTAAAGGTTCCATCTCTTTCCTTGAGGACTTGATTAACCAAATTATCAATTTTTTCAAATACAACTTGAAGTTGGATGTTACACTGGATTAATTGATGAAGGTGAAGTAGAGGCCACTTGAATTCATCAAAAGGTTCATTTAAAGATGAAACTTAACACTTAACAAGATTCAAGAACCTATTGCTGAAAATCACCTCTTGGCCATCTATAAGGAAGCGGTAAATGAATTTATCAAGTCAAAGCTTTACTACCTATAACACTAGTCACTAAGCCAAGCCTTCTCACAAACTAGGAACATTGAGGAGGCAATTGAGGTAAGCAACGATTCAACCTATGTGGCCTATAAAAACCAACATGCAAGAATGGATAACAATAAAAAAAGATAAGACCATACGACCATTGCCACAATAACAAAAGATACAAAATAGGCAGAGAGGTGAGGATCACCATTTTGTAACACATCTTCTAACTCATCCCAACGATCCACTTCCTATGTTTTAGATCAACCAAGATCAAACTTTGGATGGAAGGATATGTCTAAGTACACAAGGTTGCCTATGAAGCCCTCTAAGCTTTTAGAACAATTACTTAAAAATGATCATATACAACATAAGAAACTATCTGAAGAGGCTCATAAGAGGTGCGATCATCTTTTTGACATAGCTAGAGATCAAAGGATAGCTACCAAAGATGATTTGAAGCTATCAAGGTACCTCAAAATAGATAGGAATTGTCATTATTATCAAATGGTTATTCATGACACCAATTTTTTCCTATCATTAAAGGATTGTCGCCTCATTTACAAAAGAAAATGGTCTAACCCTCCTAAAAATCCATTTATCATTAAAGTACCATCACAATCCCAAAATAAAAAGCCTAGAGATCCATTCTTCATACATGTATCACCTCCTCCAACCCATAAAAAGGCCTTCATTATACATGTCCCACCTTCAGTGACATTAACTTCATAACCAAGACCATGAGTTGCTAATCCTTCAAAGCCTAGAAAGCCATTTATTATCTAGGTCCCTCAACCTTTGCCAAGTAAAATCATGACAACCCATGATCAAAGCCCACCTATAATGGTTCACAACTCAAAGGTTAGAAAGAAATCATCATCATAATGGTGGTAAAAGCAACCTATAACCAAACCAACAAATAAGCCTACTAAAGGTAACCAACTGAGACCTACACCAAGATCAACTACACCCATGGACAAGAGGCTGAAGGCACATGTACCAAAACCTAAGACACAAGCTGTAGTAAGGAAGGATGAGGTTATAACCACTAAGGTTGAAACATCACATGCTAAGGGAAAGTATTTCCTTACAAAAATGGAGCAAGCTAAATGGTTCCTTAAACAAAAGAACACATCACTGAGCCTATACAACTTGGTCATAAATTCTCCTGCTCATAGAGATGCACTAGCCCAATTACTAACCTCTATCCCTATGGGTAAAGACAAGTTAGCCAACAAAGAATCAATCCACTCTATCATTGAGAAAACTTCACTAAGAGAAAATGAACATTAACCCATGCTCAATTTCCATGACAATGAAGTGAAGATTGACTCTTGAAATGGAGAGGTGCTATCCACTCTTCTCCTTATCACTATACATGTTGGTAGGTATAAGGTTCATCATGTTCATGTGGATGATAAAACAACCTCTAATGTGATACCATTTTCCATTGTTGACAAGCTAGGCCTAATCGAGCACATCCAAGTAATCACTACCTCAATTCTCAAGTCATTAAATGGCTCATGAATAGTAGTGTGAGGTTCCATCACTTTGGGTTTTGTAGCTAGTGAGAAATTCCTTACATCTGCTAACTTCCTAGTAATTGAAGAGACACTTGGCTTTAACTTGATCTTGGGAAGATCATGGTTAGCGAAGCTTTGGGTAGTTTTATCTCTTATATATCAGGAGATTGACTTGCCATAAAAGGATGGGGAACTGATGATCTATGGGAACACTGTATTAGTATTATTGGTTAACTATGTCAACATTGACTAAGGTTCAAAGATGGAGTTCCAAGAGAAGACTCCTGATACTTAGACTAGGGCCAACAATAATGAGAACAACAATGATGCAAATAACATCAACTTTGTAACACCAAATTGCCAACAAAAATACATGCAGCTTGTGATGCTAAGCAAGAGAGATGGTGAGCACAAGATCATGCCAAAGGGATTCATTAATCTTTTAAAGATCAAACAACAAGTTCATGATAAACATCTCATCCATTCTTTTGTCAATCACTTCTTTATAGTTGTGACATTATATCATGTTTCATTGTTGATTCTATCCTTATATGCTATTTTGAGAGCATCCCATACTTACTAGGAAAGTATGGATAATGGCCTGCCAAGGCCTAAAATTTGCAACTTAATGGCTTGCTAGGGCCTAAAACTAGTGAAGCCATGACTTTCAAAGGCCTAAAACTAGTAACTTTATGACCTGCTAAGGCCTAAAACTGCCATCCAAATAAGCCTTGAAATGGGTTCCAACCACCAACCATGAACAAAGCACATTCCTAGCCATCCATCCTTGAACCATTGAAGCCAACACAACCTTATACCAAACTAGGAATGTAGACACTAACACTAGAAGGTCTTGAGTGCTAAAAATGATTGAAACTCATACCAAAATAAGATATTTTTAAGGAACTACACTAGAGCCATGCTAGTTAGCATAGCTTTGATAAACAAGGGCAAAAACAAGGTTCTAATGACTTCTAGGATTAATAGTTTTAATCCTGGATCATAGCCATAGGTACCAGTAGCCCCAAGGGATTAAAACTTGGTTAATTAACCTTCTAAATTTCCCAAAAATTAACTTTTTTTACAACACTAGAGCCACACTAACTAGTGTTTCTCCAAGGGGGATGGATGTTCCAAACATTAATCCAACCTTTAATTAACTTCAAAATGGTTACATTATGTCCAAAACCCAAGTAGAAGCTTATGGTAGCTCTGAAACCTTGTCAAATCTAATAAAAAGTCAAAAACCATGGATATTAGTGGAGCCATGCTCGGGTCACCCCATCCATGTTGGCCAATGTGGCCCCAGTGTGGATGGATGGGCTATAACCTTGGAACACTAGAATCAACCTTCTAGTTGATAAATGCTAGTCTTCACACCTCTCTTTAGTCTCCAGTATCTAAGAACTAACAAAATATAAGTTGAAATTCATGCCTAACATCATTTGCATGCTGGCCAATGTGGGTCCAACATGGATGCCTTGGCGATGATCCATGAAAGCCTCCTAATACCCAAAATAGCCTTAAAACTCACTTCCATGATCTTAACACCTCTTCCTAACCTCCAATATTCAAGAGTTGTGAGAATATAAGTTCAAATTT
This sequence comes from Gnetum montanum, assembly GCA_015680685.1. Taxonomy (NCBI): domain Eukaryota; kingdom Viridiplantae; phylum Streptophyta; class Gnetopsida; order Gnetales; family Gnetaceae; genus Gnetum; species Gnetum montanum. Next base: position 84,025 of record MNCI01021909.1, read on the forward strand.
AGGTCTAAAAACATGACCATATAGGGGAGTCCCCCACCCATGTTGGCCAACAATGGTCTAATGTGGATACTTTGGGGTGGTCCATAAAACCTAATTCATGGCCTAAAATAACCTAAAAACTCACCCCTATGACCATAAAACCTTGAAAAAACATCCAAGAGCCATCAAAAATTAGAAAACAATCAAAAAATAGCAAAACGCTATCATCCGCCTCCATCCACACTAGAGCCATGCTAGCTAGTGTGGCTCAAGGGGAGATAACTACAAAAACTACCAAAAGACCTTCAAAATTGATGATTTTGAAGCCAACCCTTGGCCATGAACACCACTAAACTTAATAACTTGAAAAATTAATTGATTTTCCATTGTAAATCATCAAAAATCAAGATTTAGGTGCAACCATGCTATAGGGGGCTAGAGCCATGCTGGGCAACATGGCTCTAGCATGGTTGGGATTTTAAACCAAGTTTTCTAGCACCACAACACTCAAAATGACTTAAAACTTGGGTAGGAAAGCCTAAATCTGGTTATAATTTAATACTTTTTTTACCATCAAAAGTCCATGTTTTATTTATCCATGTTGGGGCAACCTCCAACCATGCTGGCCAACCTAGCTTTGGGGGAAAGACCTCAAAACCCACTTTCTATAGTCTATTTTAACCTCTAAAGTGGGTAGTTTCAACCCCCATGACCCTACACTACCGTTGGAAGCCAATTGAACATAAATTTCAACCTTGAAAATCCATAAACTCAAGTTTTTTAAGCACCCATGCTAGGGCCATGCTAGCCAAAGTTGCTCCAGCATGGGTGGTAGTTCTAGGTTGCATTTAGGGCTTCTAGAGCTTCAAATTGACACTAGAGTTGACCAAACTTCTTTCCCAATCCACTACATTGACCATATAGTCCATTAGGGCTCCAAAATTGATCATAATGAATATGGAAAGCCACATTTCCACCCTCTCCATGCTAGCAGACATCCCACCCATGGTGGCTAGCATGGATCTAGTGTGGATGCCTAGAAAAGCCCCAATTTTGACCTTAACCAACCTCAAAACAACCTTCCCAAGTGTCCAAACTCATCTTTCAACCTTATAGCCTCTTACCATGGCCTACTAAGGCCTGAAACTAGCAAAATCTAATCTTGATTGATCCATATTTAGCATGTTTTACCTCATGTTATCCACCTTGACTGATTTGACCTTGATTCACCATGTTGTGGCTCAATTTGAACTTGTTTTACATTGTTGACCCTTATTATAACTAGTTAATCATTATCTAGCCTACCAAGGCCTTAAACTAGCAATCCCATGGCCTACCAAGGCCTTAAACTAGCAAAATGTAACCATAGTTGACCATGTTTGACCTTACATTACCTTTAAGTCATATGTTATAGCCTTTGTTAATCATGATTAAACTATATTTGGCCTTTGCTCTAATGTTTTTTGACTTATATATGCATTATTATTAATGTATTTTTACATTAGTTTGACATTTTTTAATCATTGTATTACATAGATGCCACTTGATGTGCTTATGTTGACATGTAGGATGAAGCTAGGGGGATGAGAAAGCAAACTTGGCTAGCCTTAAAGCCTAAATAAACCCCTCTCATGATGTTGTTAGGCCAAATAAACCAAATATCCAAACCTTAAGCATTGAAACCATTGTATTATACAACCATAACATCCTAAAGTAGCCTAATGACCATTGACCTTGAAGCAAGAAACATCACAAAGGATGCTTTAGTTGAAATTCCCATCAAAACCATGTTGGTGAGGAGAAAACACATGAAAATAAGTTCCTCACCAAAACTTAAGCCCAGTCATAACCTCATCAAGCCTTGGCAATATAACATTAAAGCCATTACATAGGCTCAATTACCTCTAACACTCACATGTTTTCTTGTAGTGTTGTTTACCACAGCCTTGGCAATGAATGACTAATGTTAATGATTTTTATGGTATACAACAAGTGAGCCTATATGCTTTATCTTTCTCTCCTTGTTTGGCATAATGAATGAACTAAAGAACTTTGTAAATTTGATGCACATTGCACATATTTCCCTATGTTGTACCAATTGTGACCTATTGTGTTTTTGTTTGCTAGTTGTCTCAAGTAATCCTATGCATTGCTTAGTAACAACATGTTTTCTTTGCTTGGTTTTCTTGTCCTCTTGAAGCTGTGCTTGCAAGATGAAGCTTGGAGTCATTGAAAAGATGCAACTCATCATGGTACCAAGTCACCATGTGACCTCATCATGCAAGATTTGATGAGTTTGTTCTGTTATGTCAAGAGTGCTAGTTTCTCCTCATTTCCTATTATCATCTCCTTGAACCCAACCCCATAGCCTAAATATAACCTTCCCTACCATAAACAACAATGTTGATCTATGTTTGACACTCATGTATTGTGGCCATGTGACATTCCTTCGTTATGCTTCATTTGTAAATCCATTGGGTGTAACACACCTCATTCAATGGGAAAACTATTGAGTTTTCTGGATGTAACACATCTCATTTAGTAGGAAAACCAAATCAAACCTAGCCTTGGTAAAGAAACCCAATCAAGGTTTTTCCCCACAAAAAAAAAGAAAAAAAAAGAACAAATGGGGAAGCAAATTGCCAAGAAGTTGAAAGGCCAATGAAGATTAAAAGAACAAACCAATAGCTTCAAACATGCAAAGAAAGGAGCCTAATGGCAAAAGAAACCTTGGAGTAAGGTGTTGAATCCTCAAACACATTGCCAAGTAACCAACACCTCAAAATGTGATGTGCAAAACCTTTATCGATTAACCAACATGTTAGTGTCATGTCATAGCCATCATGTCATCTTGGAACCCATTGTTAGCCATCATAACCAAGTGTAACTCTTATTATCATTTCCTCATCATAACACTTCATCCCATCATTACATGCACTCTTTGGCATGGTCCAACATGACTAAATCAAGTGTAGAGAGGGAACATTGGTGATGGACCTATAATGGTGTTTTTTATTCTTTGTCAGTGTCTCTTGGGTCAATCCTCTAGGAACCAACACAGAGGGGCCAATGAAACACCACCAAAATTGCATGTTATAACCTTATTTGCATTGTAATCCTCATCCCATGAAACCCAAGGCTAATACTACATTGTAAAGTATGAAGATTGTAATCAAGACATAAAATTTCACATACTTTAGCTTTTGAGTCTGAAAAAATGCCTCATAAGTGGTCAAAGCCTTAACCCCCAAGTGAAAAAAAGTCATATTATGTCCATATTTAGGCTTGGGGGGTGTTAAAAATTCCTTTTGGACTACCAAAATTAGCATTTTGATTGATTTTGTTGGGGGGTATAACATTTGCTACGTTGGAAATACCTATGGGAGGTGTAACATCACCCATGCCCAGCATGGGAGATATAACTCTTACCCCACAGAATTGCTACTGCACCCCCTAGCATTGCACCTTCCTCCCAGTGTTGCTCTAGCATGGATCCAATGTTGCTCAAGTGTGGGCCCAACATTGCTCCAATGTGAATCCAGTGTTGCTCTAATGTAAGTCCAATGTTTATTCAATGTGGGTCTAGAATTGCTCCAACATGGGTCCAATGTTGCTCCAATGTAAGTCCAATGTTGCTCTAATGTGGATCTAGCGTTGCTTCAATGTGGGTGTTATAGCCCCAACTTGGATGCCATACCCTAGCATGGATGTCATACCCCAACATTGCCCATGCATCTCCAGCATGGCTCCTACAGCTCCAACTTGGATACCATACCCCCAACGTGGGTGTCATACCCCAGCATTACTTATGCACCTCAGCATGGCTCTTATAGGCCCAACATTGCCATTGGAAGGCCCAACATGGGTAGACTTCCCATTTACTATTTTTAGTAAATGAAATGATTTTGGTACCTTGACAATATCAAAACTTTACCATACATAGACACTTGTAACACTTGCACATAACAACAATCTGTTAACAATTTGGCAAAAAAAATTGTAGCAAAATTCATGTTCATAAAAAACCTATATAACCCAAACTTGTGCACCATGAGAGGGTTCCACAAATTTGAAGGTTCCACCATTTTTGAATCCCATAGCTTTGATAATCCCTTGGAAATACAAAGCTTTTGGAAAATTCTAGTGAGGAACCCATTGCAATTCGAACCCCTTTAACCCCTTGAGATTGTGTGTAGTCCTACAACAACAACATGGGCTTTAAGACTCCCAATGTGGCTCTTATTTGCAACCAAAAACCCGCACACATCTCACCTCCTACGCTACCAACGATGCAAATTTGGTGAGGATTGTAGTAAGGTTTTACATTTTTGGAAATTGTGGAGCATCCAAATCATGGAGTTGACTGTGGCATCCAAGGCTACCTACTTCAATGGACTTCAAGCACTCATCGAAGTGAATCCTCCTTTGCATCTTTAGGCATCCCCTTGTACACATTTTTGGACACCCTTTATTTTTTATATAATAAAGTTTAAAGTCTTGTGTGTTGTGCAAGTTAAATTATATATATTTTATATTCTATGCATTATTTTACATCAGATCTGCATTACTTTCATTTTACATTATCCCCATTTACACTCTCTATGTTCCTGGGTGATCTATTAGACCGTCCAGGACACCTTGGATCCTATTTTTCGAAGGTCCTTGGCATTCAAGGTTAAATTTGTTTCACTGGAATTTTTGATTTTCCAACAATCGAGATTTTTAGATGTTACACTCCTCTACTTTTCTAGTGGATTTGGCTATGAATTCTCTTTTTCTAGGCCTCTTCTTTCTCCCTAGCTTTTTTCTTTGCTTTCTCTCTTTATCTTCTTTATACTTTTTCTTCACCTTTCTTTTAGCTTTTTCTTTGGCTAAGGCCTCTTGCTCAACTCTCTTCTATGCCTTTAATGTTATTGTTAATGATGTATACATGTATCAAAACATGTAAAGAATCAATTAAAAACTAAAAATAAAAGAATATAATAACTAAATTAATTAAATTAAAAATATAAAATGCATAGTAATGACATATGTTTACCTACCCTCCCCTCTATCTTAGCAACTTCCACCTTTAGTCTTTCCTCCTCTAAACCGTAATCCTCCTATAAAACTTGTTTTTTTGAGAGAGAGAAATTTTTCAAGAATGGTTTTTTGTAGTGCTTTCAATGATAAGGAATCAATAAAATTACTTGATTTCTTCTCATTATATTTTTAACATTCTCTATTTATTTACATTTGTATGTTCTAATTAAAACATTCATTCTTGTTGTGATTTGATTTGTTCTTATTTGTTCTATTTTGGAGTAATTTCTTATTAAATTAAAGATATAAGATTTTTTTGTTTCATATAAAATACAAATTTTAATTTTTATTGAAATTTTCAGTTTACATATAAATGTTATATCACACCAAAGAAATTTTCCATTTTCTATATTACAAGAATGTTCATATGGCTTCAAACAAAGTGCCTCCAATTGTAGATCCTTATCATCAAAAGATTCAAACCTTGAGATGATTAAGAAGACTGAAGAATTTAATAGCCATACTTACTAAGAAGAAATATAAATTTCTTTGTGTAAAAGTTGAATTTTCCATATCCTTAATAGAAGATGAAGCATTTATGAATGCCTAATATGAGATACAAAATGATCTTCCTTCCTTTAAACTAGATCCACATAATCTAGTTGAATTAGATGCTTTACTAGAAGATTAGTTAAATTATGCTTTAGCATTAGATGAAATGCTCCAAGCTATTCTTACTACTAAAGGAGTAAAAATTGAATAACAAGCTACGACTTATGCTATCTAGATTATCAAACAATAGTAGAGAGGTATCATCATCAATCTAAAAATGTAGATGAAGAAGTAAATGTGGATGAAAATGAGTCATGAATGCTACAAGTTTGAACATCCACAAGTTTAAAAAAGCTATTCACTCTACTTTTAATTCTACTAAAAAGGTAATAGATGTTAAGAGAACCACTAGTGATCAAACTAGTTAAGGTTGAGTTTTAACAATGTAGAGAACAATACTTTTCCCATGCTGACAAACATGAAGATAGAGCATTTATCTCCTAAAATAATTGCTCAAGTTCCTTGCAACACCCTAATAACCAGGCTTACACTAGAAAGAAATTACTTAAATAATTAATAAAATATATTTAAAGATTGAAATTTCTACTTAATAAAAATGATGGATGCTAAGAAAATTGAAGAGGATAAGCAGAAGGGATCCATAAGAAATATACATAGGAGCTAGAAAATGCTTTAAAAAATAAAGTTATAAAAATAGTAACAATAGCCTCATGCCTACAAAATATAACATTTTCACTAAGAAAAATAGTACGAAGCCTTATTACTCAAGCCAAAATAACATTTGCAATTGCAAAAAAATTTATAGTGAAATTAAATAAAAAAATTATATAAAACTACATAAATATATGAAAGAATAAAAAAGAAAATGGGCTATATCATTAGAAAAAAATATTAAATGCCAGTAATTTAAAAATGATTAATGTCGCATAATGAAGTTTGAATCCAAGATAAGCCTACATCAAAGATAGACAAAGTACAAATACAAATTCTAATAGAAAATAAATAGTACATAAATCTTAGCTAAACATTATAACTTAGAATAAAAATAATTGATAACTGGAAACATAATGGATAAACTAATAATGATCTAAAATGGAAATCTAATCGTGAGCTTCTCCATCCAATTCCTCCTCGTCACAATTAACCACATGAAAGGTATAAAAAACACAAAGGGAACTAATCCTAAGATTGACTAGGATAAATAAGCTACCAAATACTTCCTTATTTGATTTTGGTTGGAGGCATAAGGTAGCTAAGTGCAATAGGTAGCTCTAAATAAAGAGTTAGCATCCAAAAATACAAACTTGCAAAGATTATATTAAATAACCAATAATAATGAAATTATTATCCAAAGAAAAAATTACCCAAGAGAGACTCTACCACTAACCACTAAACCCAAATAAAGTTAAAATTGAACAAATAGTACTTACTAACCTAACTAACCATGTAAGTACCTAACTCACTACTAACTTGACTGGCTGTAGTGCAAAGATATATAATACTTATCAACTTGAATGATTGCATACCTACATAGTCACTACAAAGATTGTTAGTGTTGCTAACAAAAAACATAATCTAAAGCCAAAATGATCAACTATCAAATATAATATGCAAGATAATAGAATAATCCTTGAGTGGTAAGAAGACGTATTCAAATCACTTAGTGAATCCAAAGAGGTCTAAGACCAAGAATGGTATTGTCAAAACAAAGATTCTAAGATGTTAAAAAAATGTCAAGACTAAAATGTATGTTTTAATGATTATCTAGAAATGGAACAAAATACCAAAAAAGAATTCTAGACTCCTAGAGGCCATTCTAGGTTGCTAAGAGAATTAAATGTTATTGATTATTTTATCTATATTTTCAAGGATTAGAAGAAGCCCTAGATGTTGCATTTTTCACCATTTTCAATGATTTCTATTGCCCAAAAGCTAGGGGTCTCTTTATAAAAGTTGTTTATTTTTCAACATGCTTTAGATAACAATATCAAAATTCATGGTGACTTGCATTGCAACGCATGATGGAGGTCATGATAGATGGAGAAGGTATCCTCAAGGTTCACATTGACAAGTTGAGTAACTTCTCCTTTTTAGCTATCATTATGCCTCAAAACCTTAGTTCTATAGTTGAAAAATTTAATAGAATGGAAACGAGGTCAAACCATGGTCAAAAGAGGTCAAAACCTAATCAAAATATTGAATAACATTCCATGCATGATAAAAATATTAGAAATATATTAGTACTTAGAAAATATTAATAAAATAATTAGATCTAGAAACTAAGCATTTTGTCAAATAGTTGCTAAATAAAAATGAGTAGCCAAAACATATGCACATGAAGAAAAAATACCAAAATTTATAGAAATGGAGTAAAGCAAGAAATTACACTACCTAAAATGATAGTGCTATAAAAAGAAATCTTCACATGGCTCTAATCTTCTAAACAAGCTCCAAACCCTAGGCAAAGCTACAAGTCAATGATGGGATCTAAGGAAAATCTAAAATAAGATTTGAAACTATGGTCTTAGTAGGGTTTTAGTTGATAGCACAGATCTAGATCTAGCTCACTCCAATCTAGAAGGATCTTCCTCTCTAGTTCTATCTTCTAGATATTATCTATGCAAGTGAATGAGTTTTTAAGGAATGGTTGTGAGGTATTTATGCTTAAAATAATATGGTATGATTGGGCAAAAAGGCTAATATAATGGATAAACACCACTTCCAACTTTTGCATTGAAGTCTCCACAAAGAATAAATGGAACTAATTTTGTATAGCTTAGGAATAACTTATTCTTCAAAATTTGTTCTATTTGATTAATCATGTATGCTCCTTAACATAATTTGACATCTGAACATGTTGGTTTGGCAATTAAATGTGTTAACCATGCATACACATCTTCCTAATTTATGAACTTTTAAAATAACTGCCAAGGCTATGTGATTTTTCCAAAACCTTAACTATTTTTTATTTTACATCTCTTGAAGTTTTGGAATTTCAAAAATCATATTTTCTAAACTCCATTCAAATATTTGTACTAATTCAAACTTGGCTTCTTTATAAAAGGTCGCACAACCATCCATGTTATGATTTCTAGAATAGGCTAATCTATACTACTCAAAACAAAAAACAATACAAAAAAAACTTCCACAAGAACCTTTTTGCTTATAAATACCTTTGTATCCCATCTTTTCCAAGTTTGGCTGGAATTAGTATAGAAATTCCCATGGCAAGAAATCTTATAAGCACAAGACANCTGGAATTAGTATAGAAATTCCCATGGCAAGAAATCTTATAAGCACAAGACATCACCATCCAAATCTTCTAACTTTGTTAAAATGTGTGGGTATTGATATTCATGTTAATCCAAAGCCTATGATGGACATAGCAGATGTTGTTACTCATTAAGGATCTTGCAAGCACATTGTATATTACAACTTTCATTCTCATTCTTGGATTATCTTCTGAATCATTTCTCTTCATGAATATCATAATCCTAGTTGAAACAATATTTTGAGTCTCCATGTTGTTTTGCCATATGTTTTGATTGCAGGACAAATTAATATACCTTTTCTTGATGTTTGAATATTATTTTGTTTCCTCAACTAATACATCAACTAATCATTAACTAATACATCGACTAATAATCAACTACATCAACTAAACAACTACATTATTTAATTTTAGTAATATATAACTACATTACCTGATTTTTAGTAATAGTTATCTATATTATCTAATTCTTAACAGCCTTTCTACCCCCCTTAAGAACATTGACTCTTGGTAGTGTAATTAATGACATGAATTAGTGATTTTAAGACTATCTATAAAGGTTATGCACTAAATCTTAAAGCCCAAAAGGTTGAATTTATGATATTATCAAATTATTTAGTGCTCAAATGATAAATTTAACCTTACCATTGAGTTTATAAGTGTGAAAAATGTTGGAAATGACTCTTTATATGTTGAAAATGGACATCATATGCTTGAGTTGTGTGAAAATTAAACTTTTAAGGATCTCAAGGTATTGTATTAGGAAAGGAGTAAAAAATAATATTTGGGGTTTCCTGGGATGAATCTAACTTCACCATTGGGTTCAAAAGGTTGAATTCTATTTGAAGCAACTCTTTTTTCATCGAAAAAGGCTTTCAAAATCAAAAGTTATGGCTACTAAGGTTGAAGCTCTTTAGCATGAAAAATAAGACTTCCTAAGAGGTCACCCATCCTAGTTCTAATCCAAGACAAGCATGCTTAATTGTGAAATTTTTTTTGTTAATACCAATGCACAAAATTAAAAATTGAAAATTATTTTTGTACATTCTTAATTTAAATTGACAATTTGATGATGGGAATTTTAAATTTTCCATCAACTAATTGGCATTTTAAAATTTTCATCAGTTGATGAGAATCTCTAATTTTTCATCTGCTAATGGACAATTTTCCTATTGCTAATAGCAGTGATGATGTCAGTAATGACCACGGTGATGTGCTAGTAGTGAAGTCCAAGGAGGCTGCTAGAAACATTAGTGGTTAGACTAGGCAGTAGCGGTGATGTTTTTCTGACCATTGATGACAATGAGGCCATTTTCTTAGGCCTTCCTAGGGCCTATTCTGCCCATTTTAGGATCTACATGATCCTCCACTAGGCCTATGTGGCTTGTCTCTAGGCCTACATGATCCCTTAATTTGGCCAGCATGGCACATCATTAGGCTCAGATGGCCCATGCAAGGCTTGCATGGCTTCTGTGCACAGTTGAACAAGGCATGCATGCTGCATCTGAAAGAGGCAATGATTGATGGAATCCAAAGAGTTAATGATTGATGTCAAGGGAGGTGATGTTCAGTAGCATGGAAGGTGGTTTTTGGTAGTGCAATAGGTGGTGTTCAATGGTGTAACATCCAAAAACATTGGTGGTTGGAACACCAAGAGGTCCATGGGCATACAGCCTAACCCCAAATTCATGTGAGGGTCATGCTAGGGAAATAGAAATAAGGTGCCCTAAATGGTCTAGTTGATCAGACAGGGACTTACATGTTAGCATAATCATTTGTGAAAGGGGTTTGCCAAGCGTTAAATGCAGACACCAGGACAACAAGCAAGAGCATAGCAGACACTCCTGGCCCAAAAATAGTGATGTGAACATGCAAATATGTGTTAAATAGTAGAGAAATGTAAGATTTATTCTTAATATTAGAAAAAAATGCTTATAAAATAAATGAAATAGAGCTTGAGATTAGAAAATGCATTAGCCCAAAATTAGGGAGCATGACTTTTGATAAACAGGAGGTGAGAATGATACGTGGCATTAGGCAAGCACAATGGAAACATAGTAGTGTGGTCACATTCTTTGGGACCTCTAAGACATGAAGCTAGTGGTTGCAAGGGAGGCTGAACCTACTAGATTGGCTATCACCATGTCCTACAGGTGCAATGGTAGACTACATTCCAATAAGATGCCAAGGTGTGAAACTCGGATGCTCAAATGTTGGAGTGTGAGAGATGCTCAGAAGGCTCAAATTCTCAATGCTCTTTTAATTTTCGAATGCCTAAAGTGCTGGTATTTGAGGTATTTATAGGGCTAGGTTTAGCATAAAATGTGGATCGAGCACCACATGGCACTCATGCCACGTGCCATGAGCATAGACAAGGTTATGCTAACATGTCATGCTCTTATGAAAGTGGCAAAGTGTTACACTCTGAAGGATAGCAATGGATACCTAGAGACTACTAAATTGTGACCACACTACTTGGACTACGTGTTCTAGAGTCTGAGAGACCACAATGTAACCACAAACAATGTCAAAACAATGCAACTTGGAGACTACACTCCAGGACTACGTCTTCCCCCTCTTTTGAGCAGGGTCAAGCGTAGAGACAATTTTGGGGATCAATGAAGGTGCAAAATAAATGCAAACTAATGATCTTAATCACCAAAGGGACATTGGAGCTGAGATGAAGGTCGATGCCAAGTTGTCAAAGGCCTTTTCCTAGCGTCAAGCTGGCTACACTCTAGAGCATAGTACAACACTTAGTGAAATTTTACAAAATTTTGATCTTTCACACTGGTTACGCTAGTTACACTGGAGAGCATAGTAGAGCATAACATGGGTACTTAGCCAAATTGTGATGAAATTTGTAGCCTTCCTTCATGGAACGCTGGCTATGCTTTGGGGCATAGCAAAATAGGTAGCCTCAGAAGTTAGGAAATGTGTCAAATGTGTCTTCTATGTCGAGCTAGTTGAAAGATCCTTGTCCAACACTTAGTTAAAATTGGGCACTAGAACCTGAGTCATGCTCACTACGCTATGGAGTGTAGCAATCTAAAAGATAGAAATTTTACTGAACTATTTTTGCCATCCCAAGCACTTTTGACATACTCTAGCCTAGTACTTGGGCAAACTAGCAGCTGGGACATGTGTCAAGCTGGGTACGCTGGGGAGCGTAGCAAGCATGATAGCCCAGAAGATAGAAAATTTGCCAAACTATTTCATCCATCCCAAGAAACCCTTGAGCACTTCTAGCTTGACACTTGGGAAAACTAGCCATGGAAGTGTATGCTACACTAGCTATGCTAGGGAGTGTAGTAGGTAGATTGAGCGCATAGTAGGAAACTTAGAAACATGTTGCAAAAATAAGGCTCAATGTGTGCTACGCTGTAGAGCATAGCACCTACACTTAGAAAAAATTTACAAAGTTTTGACGCTTAGAAAAATTTTCCATTGAAGTGTAGAAGCCTGAAATTGATGGTGTTTCAAGTGGCATGGGAGGTAGTATTTGGCAAGATACTGAGGATGGTGATGTTGCAAATGTTCAAGAGGGCTTTTTCTTGATGACGTGAACTTCATTCTGGAACTACTGTTTCCCATCCCATTTTTCCTAAGGGGTGTGGGTAGGTGATGGAGGTTTTGAACTATTCTTGCTTGCTTATTTGCAGAACTATGTATGTTGAACTATGGATGCTAAACTACAAACCCAGTTTTAGATCTTGGTAGACTAGATGCTATGCTAGTTTAAGGTCCTAGTAGACCATGATCCTAGTTTAAGGTTTGGAAAAACTGTGATGTACTAATTTAAGGTCCAAGCATACCACTATGCTAGTTTAATGTCATAGCAAATGGTGGATGGCTAGTTTAAGATCATAGCGGACCATGCTGTGGGTGCCAGTTTAACATCATGGCTTAGGGACATTTTGTGCCACTTTAACATCATAGCAAACATTTTGTGCCAGTTTAACATTATAGTAGATGTTTTGTGCTAGTTTAATGTCATAGTAGATGTTCTGCTTACCTTGTTTTATCATTGGCATAGCACTATGTACTAGGTGTAGTACGGCTTTAGGTATGAGTGGTTAATTGGATTGGCAAACTCATTACCATCTAGATTAGCAAGTTTGAATGCTCCATTTTCATAAGCCTTTATGACCAATAAAGGCCCTTCCCAATTAGCTAAGAACTTGTCTCCGGGCTCGTGAACAGCCTTGAGAACCAGGTCCCCCTTCTTGATCAAACATTGATGTTGATTATGACAGTGCTTTTTCCATTACTTTTCTTGGTACCACTTGATGTAATCAAGTGTTTGCATGTGCTCCTCCTCTATAGAGTTGAGGTTAATGGTTCTCAACTTCTTGTTTTGAACCTCATCAATGAAGCTTGAAAGGATCATGCAGAGTGATGGGACCTATAGTTCAAGAGGCAACATTGCTTTAGATCCAGACACAAGACTATATAGCATCTTACTTGTTGTTCTTCATGTTTTGTGGTAGGCCCATAATGTGTAGACTAGTTGTTTGTGCCATCATCACTTGTTGTTGTTAAGAATCCTCTTCAAAAGGTTGACGATGAATTTTTTCGTGGCCTCTGCTTGACCATTCGTCTATGGGTAGTATGGTGATGAAAAGGAATGTTTAATGCTAAGGTTTTCATAGAAGGCTCTATTTTCTACACTACTAAATTATGGTCCATTATCTATGACTAGAGTCATGGGTAGACCAAATCAGGTCACTATGTTATCTAGGATGAATTTGCAAATTTGATGTGATATTGCCTTCCTAAGGGGAATGGCTTCAACTCACTTTGTAAAATATTCATTTGTGGTAATGATGAAGCTATGTCCTATGGAAGACTTAGGTGTTATAGGCCCTATGATATCCAACCCCCAACATTGGAACAACCACATGATCTATGTAGTATGCGGTTCAGTGGGTGGCACATGCATTAGGTTACTGTGTCGTTGACACACATCACATGTCCTAACCTTGGAGACGTAATCACACTCCATGTAAGGCCAATGATAACCTAGACATGATTTTTGTTGACATTACCCTGGGGGCTATGTGGCCTCCACATAGTCCCTCATGGACTTGGTCAATGATCTTTTAAGTTTTACTACCACTAATGCAAGTTAATAGTATTACATCATAGGATTTGTGACACAAGTTGCTATTACCTACAAGGATGTACTATCATGATCACTTTCATATCGTGTATTTTTAGGCATAGGTTAGATTTTGTGGGGGCTCTCTTTATTGGAGGTATGCCTTGATTTCATCATACTGCTCTTAGGCATGAGTTGTGCTTGTTGCATCTATGGATGCAATGCTTGTTTTTTGAGTTATAGGTTCTGTGCAATCCACTATTGAAGTGGACAATGCAGAAAATATTTTAGTACTATGCTTAAAGCTAAAGTAGCTAATGCATTAGCTATGGTAGTTTCATTATGGGTGATATGTTGGACATCTACAGTTGCAAATTTTTTGAACAAGTGTTTCACCAAATCACAATAAGGTTGTAAGTGTTGTGTCTTACAAGTGTAAACCTTTGTAACCTGGTTGACAACTAGCTGCAAATCACCCCGAACTTCTATGCTTTGGATTCCTAACTTTTGAGTTGCTAAGATACCTCTAAGGAGACCTTCATACTCTACCATATTATTTGTACAAGGAAATGTGTGAAGTGATATGCAAAGGGTCAGATCTCCCTAGAGGGGAACATGATAACAGTAGTAGCATTACCACCTTATGTGGTTGAAGCACCATCAAAGTGTAAAAATGCCTTAAAGTTTGTAGGTACTTAACTTATGCTGTTAACATGCTCATCTAGAAATTCTGAATCTATTGTTTCTTGATCATCTACGAGTGAAGTTGTGAGTTGTGCAGCTATTGCTTGACCTTTTGTGGATGCTTGTGCTATGTAGTGCAGGTCGAACTCCATGGTTATTACCTTCCATTGTGTTATTCAACTACTTTCGTACATGTTCATTATAATTGCCTAAAGTGCATTGCTTTTGTAGATGACATTAACTTAACTATGGAAAAGATAGTGTCTCCATTTCTTGATTGCAAAGACTAAGGTGAGACAGTTCTTCTTCACATCGTTGTATTTTTCCTCATGGGCCACTAGCACATGGCTTAAGTAGTAAATAGGTGTAGTGATCGAAAATGTCAGAGGCTGGAAATTATCGACGGGTCATTGGCCGTGGATAGTCTTAACCCCGTATCCGCGAGAGGACCGTGCTGGATAGAACGGATACGGGGCACCCTAAACGGTTTGGTGGATCAGACAGGGACTTTGTCGGTGTTAATATAACCTTTTTCAACGTGTGATTTGAAAGCAAATTTTATAGCACAAAATGATGCTTAAATGTAAAAGAGGCAGAAAGCGATGTAAACTACAATGATAAGCAAGAAACAAAGTAAAATGCGGTTAGAAAAATGCACCACTTCGAAGCTACAACTTCGCTCTGTCAAGGTGGATACAATTGATTGCATGACGCTGGGAGGCACAGAGATCCCAAAGGTAATTGGGACATGTAGAGCAAGACGACTGTATGCTTGGGTGCTAGCTTGGGAGTTGGCAGTGCACAATGCTACCAAGGTGGTAGAAAAAAGCAGAACAAAATGTCAACCAAAAGTGCTAACTATTTACAATGTTGGATAGGAAGCTTACAATGCTCAAGGCTACCAAAGGATCGGACTAAATCCACCCAAAAGGAAGTCGAAAAGTAAAAGCAAAAGTCAGCTAGAAGTTGAAAAATCGAAAAGTCAAAAAATGTCGGCTGAGCAAAAAATGTAAAATCCTTTTAACGTTGCTCTTTGGGGTATTTATAGGACCAAGGGAGTGCAAAAGGGATAGTTTGGACGCCACATGCCTTGGGCCCATGCTGACTTGTCTGCGTTGCATGTGCCTGCATAACCATTGGGTGAGCTTGCCATGCAGCAATTATGAGACTACCACGCTGTAATTGCGTTGTCAGAGAAACGGTCAATTAGGTGAGGTGCATTGATGTCGCACAACTGCCTACCATGCTTTGTTGTGCCCTATAGCATAGCATGTTTGACGTGGCGTAGCATCTTGTTACGCGTTTTTCTACATGTGTGGAAGCCTTCAAAGCGCGCTGACTGTTTATTGCATATTTGTTATGCTATGCTAGACTATGTAGTGTGGCAGCTAGCCTTAGGCACAAAAAGTGTCACCAATCTACAAACTTTACCTTTTGCACTACGAAACTTACGAACTTACTGATCCTGCCCTTTGAGTTACCTTCTTTCATTTTTGCAGAATTGCTACACCTTGCTACGCCATGTAGCTTAGTGTAGCGTAGCAGTAGACATGGTCTGCCACTTTCTGACGAAAGGATACATTGCTAAAGGACTTGAAGTCGGGCGAGGGGCTGATCATCTAGATTTTTTTATGCTATGCTATGCTACATAGCGTAGCGTAGCACTTTACTTCCATAAACATCTTCTGAAGTCTGCTTAAGTGTTTTGTGCATTCCAAGCATTGCCAAAAATTCCACGCATCGTCCCTAAGTGCATGGTCAGCTAGATGAACTACTCAGGTGGGCAGGCTAAAGAATTCGTTTAGCCTGTTGACACCTGGGATAGAAAAAACTCACCTAATTGGATAGTCTAAATACCAGACTATCCATCTTCTAAAGAACTGTTGTGTGACACTGCGTGAATTGCAAAGGCTTGGTGGAGCAAGCATGCCTTCAATTTTGGGGTATTTCATTGGCCCCTCTTTGTTGACGTTTGGAGGATGGGCTCGATAGATGTTGACAAAGAATACGAAACACCATAGAAGGTAGAATGCTAACATTGTTATTTAGTGAGTGTCAAGGTGTCGCTTAGCTAGCTTGAGAGTGTTGCATTGGAGGAAAGAGGCAAAGCAGGGAGGAAGGAGGCTCAGGAGAGGGATAGAGATGAGGTTTAGCTGAGTCCCTCGTCGGAGTGCTCATAAGGAAGTTGCTTGCATTTTCATCTTTACTTTTGCTGATCTCCAACCTCTCGTAGGATAGGTGTCTTTCCCAGGATGAGTTCTGTTACATCCATGTAGGGTTTCAACTTGCCTATAGATTCTTTCCATGCAACGAGTTGTGTTACGTACATCATGGAATTTGCACTCTGAAGCTTCCCATGTGGTGAGCTATGTTACACACGTCATGGAATTTGCACTCTGAAGCTTCCCATGTGGCAAGCTATGTTATGCATGTCATAGAATTTTTACTCTGAAGTAACCAAGCTAGTCGTGGCACTCACTTCGTGATGCCGTAGCATTTGCTACTATCGTAAGATGTACCCTCGGTCGGCGAGGGTAAAGGTCTTGCTAGCTGCAGACATTGACGAAGCTCTTGGACATCGTTGCTGGTGTACGATGTCCAAAGAAGGAGGGCCAGCAACAACCTTGGTAGCATCAGCGTGGAGGAATTGGCCTCGAAGGAGCGAGGAGTTCCTGTGAGTGAAAATTCTCTGGTATCCCTGCCGAAGGCATGCATTCTCAACTTAGTTATGGGATCAGCTACCACATAGCTAAACATCGTGTAAGCCCAGGCGTCAGCAGGGAGCTATAGGGCAAAAATATTATGGATGGGCCACAATAGTCATGGGACTCCAACAGTGGACACTGACCAAGGAGCTACTGTCAGGGCGATGGGTCGTGGCGACGGTAGGTCGGGAGGGCCAGTGCAATGTCGTACAACATCTCTGGAGGGTTAGCACAATGCCATCGGTGGCAGCATCTTGTATGTTCTAGATTACATTCCCATTATGTTGTGAACTATGTTCTGGAGCTAGGACACCCCACCCCCATGTCGGCACTGCGCATGCTCGTTTGATGTGTACTCGGTGTGGATGCATGCTGGGGACGTGCCGCGAACCCAGTTTAAGGTCCTAGTAGACTATGTGCTAGTTTAGGGTCCTAGTAGAAGATCCCAGCAGACCGTACATGCCAATTTAACATCATAGCGGATGTGTCGTGCCAGTTTATAGTCATGGTGAACTAGCTGTGCCAGTTTTATGTCGTAGCGGACGATTACTGCCAGTTTAATGTCGTAGCAGACGCTGCTTCTTATTGTTGCCAATTTAACATCGAAGCGGATGTTGCTCGTTGTTGCCAGTTTATCATCGTAGTAGATGTTGTTCATTGTTGCTAGTGCCTCAGACGTAGTATGACTTGAGGTACGAGTGATTCACCAGGTTGGCAAACTCGTTGTCATCCATGTCTACCATCTTGAAGGCTCTATTCCTAGTTGGATGAGAATTTTCTCATGTGCTCATGGACGACCTTGAGGACGAGGTCTCCCTTCTGTACAGGATGTCTATGGGGGTTCGCATGGTGCTTTTCCTGCTGCTTACTCTGGTAGTGCTCTATGCAGCTTAGCGTCTACGTGTGCTCCTCTATTGAGTCAAGGTTGATGATTTGCAACTCCTTGTTTTGGTCTTTGTTCACGACATCAGATAGGATCATCCAGAGTGATGGTACCTGCAACTCAAGAGGAAACACAGCTTTAGATCCATAAACAAGGCTATAAGGAGTCTTACTTGTCGTGGTTCTGCACATCGTTCTGTAGGCCTATAGAACATAGAGGATTTGCTCATGCCACCACCTCTTGCTCTTGCTAAGAATTCACTTCAGCAAGTTGATGATGGACTTATTTGTAGCCTTCGATTGTCCATTCGCCTATGGTAGTACAGGGAGGAGAATGATTGTTTGATGCCTACGTTGCTGCAGAAGGTTTAGGTTTCTGTACTACTGAACAGTGGCCCATTGTCAGTCACAATATCCATTGGAAGCCTGAACCTCATCACGATGTTGTCTAGGATGAAGTGGAAGATCTGCTGAGACGTTGTCTTCCTCAGGGGAATAGCTTCCACCCACTTAGTAAAATACTCAATGGTGGTGATAATGAAACTATTCCCTACAGAGGACTTATGTGTGATAGGTCCTATAAGGTCTATTCCCCATAGTTGGAAAGGCCATGTGATCTACGTTGGGTGCAGGTATGTAGGTGAGACGTGTATGAGATTTGCATATCTCTGGCACGTGTCACATGTTTTAACTTTTGATAAGCAGTCACACTTCATGTGGGGCCAATAGTACCCTAACCGTCTAACTTTCATAGCCATAGCCCTAGGTGCTATATGTCCACCGCACAGTCCTTCATGCACTTCATTAACTACCTTCTGCACCTTCTCCTCACCCAAGCATGCTAGCAATATCTCGTCGTAGGAATGCTAGCACAGGGCATCATTTCCCATGAGAATATATTGTTGGGCATGCTTATAGATTGCATCTCTCTAGGTAGATGTCAGTCTATTGGGGGGTTCACCATGTTGCAGGGAGGTTTTAATGTTGGTGTACCACTCCTGGGTATCTGCAGCGCTGGAAGAGGCCACGTTTCTAGCCTGAGTGATAGGCTCAATGCATTCGACGATCGAGGTGGGCAAATTTGCAAATGAGTGTGGTGGAATGTTTAGTGCTAGGGTTGCTAAGGCATCTTCCATGGTGTTCTCATTGCATGGCATGTGTTGCACATCTATGGTTGTGAATTTCTTAAGCAGGCTTTTTGCCAGATCGCAATAGGGTTGTAGATGCATAGCTTTGCAAGCGTAGACCTCGGTGATTTGATTCACAACTAGTTGTGAATCATCGCAGATTGCCAAGTGTTGTATGCATAGTGCTTGGGTAGCTAAGAAGCCTCTAAGTAACCCCTCATACTCTGCCAAATTGTTGGTGTAGGGGAATGCAAAACGATAAGTAGACGAGTGCATTTCCCTAGAGGGGAATGTGATGATGGCAGTTGCACTACCTCCTCACGCACTTGAGGCTCCATCAAAGTGTAAGGTAGCTTCGACATGCGATGGGACAATGGGACGAGAATTGAAGATCTATGGTTGCCTGGTCGTCGATGGGCGAGGCTGTGAGTTGGGTCACTATGGCTTGACCTTTAGTCGACGATTGGCTTACATAGTGTAAGTCAAACTCCGCGGTTATTGCTTTCCATTGGGCTATCTGACTACTTTCGTATAGGTTTTTAGTGATAGCCTAGAGTATATTACTTTTGCAAATACTATTGATTGTACTATAGAACAGGTAGTGCCTCCATTTTTTTAATGCAAACACTAAGGAAAGGCAATTCCTCTCCACTTCATTGTATTTCACCTCATGTGCTATTAATGCATGACTCAGATAATACACTGGTATCTTGGATTCGTCATCTCATTTCTGACATAGCAGTGTCATGATAGATGTGTCAGAGGTGGCAAGGTAGATGAAGAAAGGCTTATCCCTCTGTGGCAGATGCATAGTTGGGAGGTGCAAAAGTTCCTTCTTCAGGTCGTCGAAGGCCTGTTGACATTGGGTTATCCACTCGAAGTTAACCCCCTTCTTTAGAAGATGTTGCATGGGTGTAACTTGTTGATTAACCTTGCTATAAACCTTTGAATTAATTGCACCCTACCTTGCAACCCACGTAACTCCTTAAGGTTTTTGGGAGGTGCCAAGTTGACAATGGCCTTAACTTTGTCAGGGTCCACCCATATTCCGGCCTCCGATACTACGAATCCTAACATGCATCTGATTTTCACCCCGAAGACATACTTCTTAGGATTAAGGTGTAAGTCGTGCATTTGATAGCACTTAAGGACTACCCCTAGATCATGTGGGTGATCAGTTACCTCCTTGGACTTGACTGCTATATCGTCCATATAGTCGTTTAATGTTTCTAGGATGTAGTCATTGAAGATGTAGGTCATGGCTCGTTGGTAGGTTGCTCTGGCATTCTTGAGCTTGAAAGGCATCATGGTGTAATAAAAGGTACCCCATGGGGTCATGAAGGTTTTCATTAGCTAATGCACTGGGTTGATGCAGATTTGATTGTATCCGAAGAAACCATCCATGAAGGATAATAGAGCATGACCAACCGTGGTGTCGATAAGAATATCGATGTTTGGAAGTGGGAAGTTGTCCTTGATAGTTGCCTTGTTCAAATACTGGAAGTCTATACAAATTCGTATTCCTCCTGTTTTCTTCGAAACCACAACAATGTTGGACACCCATTCTAAGTAATCAACCACGTGGATGAAACCAGCTTAATAGCTTGGTGATTTCATCCCTCATGGCTAGTGCAATTTTGGGTTTGATCCTATGAGCTTTTTGCTTGACTGCCTTCATGCACGGGTCTAGGACGATGTTGTGGTGTATCAGTCGTGAATCTAAACCCAGCATGTCGTTGTACGACCATGCAAAGACATTGATGTTGTCTTGCAGAATCTTGGCTATGTTTTCGTGTGTCTGCACATCTAGGAGGGAGCTAAGCTTTAATGTTTTTACCTCTCCCTTGGACGTGGTCACAGACGTCTCGATGAGAGGATCCTCAGTTACATCCTTGGCCTCTAAGTCTAGGGTTCAAACCAGATGCTCGGGGTAGTCTAGGGATGCTTCTAAGGCTTCTATAGTGTTAGCTGTGGTTGACCCCCAGTCGATCAGGTTGGGGTTCAATTGTCTCGCGAGCTTGCCATCTGGACCTATTAGAGCTAAAGGCGTGGAGAGATCGTGATGGATTTCCATTTTTCACTCAACCTGCGAAAATGAGATAAATCCTAGTTAAGAGGCACCTATTGGCAGTAATCGTGTATAATGAAAGTTTACAAAGCGATGAAGAAATGCAAATGGCGAAGTATGATGATATGAAGATTACAAGTTTGCCAGTTTAAGGTCATGGCAGACCGCCAAGGCATAAGAATGTGATGGCAGTTAAAAAAATGCAAACTACCAATTGTGAAAACATGAAACTACTAGAAAGTGTGAAACTGCTGATGTGAAGGTGTGGAACTGCTAGTTTAACATCATTACAGACTGCAAATGTATAAGAGATCAAAATTTCTAGTTTAAGGTCTTTCTAGACCGTTAAAGGTGCAACTATGCTAGGATTGCTAGTTTAAGGTCTTTCCAAACCGATAATGCTACGATTGTTGGGGTTGCTAGTTTAAGGTCTTTTTAGACCTGTAACAAAAAAAATATATTTTTTATTTTTGGGAAAGCAAATAGTTGGCTTGAAGTGTGTCAAGATTTTAATGCCAACAATGCAACGATGTCGTGGTGAGCATGCTACGCTGTACGGTGCACTCTACATTAAATGGAGAGAGAGAGAGAGTGACAAGTTTCCCCCCTTTTACCATTACTGCTATAAATAGGAATTAACCCCTATTAAACTTTTTGTTTTCATTGTAACAATGTAGAGCCCACATTCAGAGCATAAAGTGATTTCAGAGCGCGGAGCAATTATATTAGTAGAGAGTAAGGCAATTTCAAAACAACAATCAAGGAGGAATTAGCAAGCAAGACGATGGCTCCTAAGAAGGAACACATGAATTTGGCACTCGCTAAGGTCGAGAAGGTGAAGCAAACCTTAGTGCGCATGACACAAGCACGTGTTGTGGCGTGGGAGGACATGCCATTGACCCGGTAGGCCACCATGCTTCCTCTATTTTTTTGCAATTCTGTTATCGTTGTTTTGTTTTATACTTTTATTGTGTATCCTAGTTTTAGTCATCTGTGTTTTCTATTTTGACATTATTTTGGCCTTTGCATCACCACTGTTGTTGCTTCGTCCATGGAAAGTGCATAAACGCTATGCCATCATTTCATGTAAGGTCACTTAATCCACCACCACTACGATCATCATAACCGCGGGGGCTTGGATGGTTTAAGTTACTTGGCTTTTGAATGGTGTAGCGTAGGACCCTTAGGAGGGTTTGGCCATGCATGATGCGATAGTGTGACACGTGTTCTATCAGGGCATACTGTTAATCACCCTATCAAGGTTAATTTCTCTATTGCTACGCTAGGCTATTTCTACTACGCTAGTGCTTTTATGCTCTGGCTACGCTATGTGTAGGGAGAGGGTTATGCTAAGGTGTCAGGTGCTGCTGTGTTGCATGCACACTGTGCTTTGGTCATGATGCTAACACTTGCTGGTTGTATTATTTAGGATGGGGCTAATGCCAATTTTGATTATCTTAGAAATTGCAGGGGTCCTATGTCATGTAAGTAAACCTATCAACAATGCTCCTCCTCCCCGTATACGTGTGGGGGAGCGAGGGGTATGGTTCAGGAAAGGAGCACAAGAGTTCCTGCAGTACCTCCTCCAACACTTCAGTGTGATCGTTTGGTCATACCTAGAGGAGGAAGAGGCGACCGTCATAACAGAAGCCATATTGCTTGGGGCAAGCCGGGGCATCCTACGATTTCTGGCAGATGGAGCAGTCTTTAGAAGACGAGGAGAAAGATCCAGTCAACGCCCCACAGGGTTGAGACATTTAGCTTGGATTTGGGATATGCCTGAGTACAGCTGCTACTATTCTTACAACACATTGTTTCTTGCACATTATATGGCAACGTGCTTCCAAAACCCACTAGGAACCGTCTACTGTGCTAGGGGGTGATTTTTTTGTTGCAGCCTTGCTTCGCTGTGTTGTGCGATGCTTACCATATTGGCCAAATGCTAACAATATGTCTTTGTTACCAAGTTCTACATCAACAAAGAGGGGGTTCATGATCGACTGGGTCTACTAACTACAGCACATATAGCCCTGCAGGAGTTCTCTTCTGTTGAGAACCTTCTAGCGGGAGTGATTGGTTAGTGCGGGGATGAATACCACACCTACTCACACCTATACCTCATTCCCTACGATCAGTGCAAGGGGTTTGGTTGGCTGGATGAGGGGTGGGTAGAACCTTTCAAACCGGCCATCATTGAATAGGTTCTGGTTAGTCTTCTGCCATTCCCATTACAATAACAACCTCATAGGCCAAATAGTAAGTGTTGCAGGCTTTAGTCTCTTTGCAGTCTTTGGATTTTCCTGTGTTTTTATGCTAAATGTTCCTTGTGACAATTGTTATAGGGATGAAAAAGCTCCAAGAGGTGATGATGGTAACCACTGAGACACAAGGGGCAAATATCTACTTCAAGTATGGGGAAGTAGATACGAGCCAACGCTGCATAAATGGTGGGGCATCGGACTCCTTGGTCCAGAAAATCAAAAAGGCTAGGCTTATGGATCTGTTCCTAGCCCTGAATCCAAACATTCCTGCCATCGAGATGCTCTCCCTGGTCGACTCCTTTTTTGACAAGGAGAGTTACTTCTGCACGCGCATACAGGGAGTGCGGGTGGTCATTGAAATCAATGACCAGTTGTTCGTGGACCTTTTTGGCGTCCCTACTGATGGCGTCCTCATAGAATCAAAAAGCAAGATGGAACTGACCCTTCAAAAGAAGGACATCCAGGAGTGACTAGGGCTTGCCAAGGAGTGAAAGGGGCTCCCCATGGAGAAGCTCAAAGAAGGACTTGCCAAGGGGATTTACCCTGTGTTTCGTGCTCATGCATTCCCGTAGCTGCTCTTCCAAGGGAAGGTCATGGGGATCAAGAAGGCCTGGGTGATGCATGAAGTCATGGAGGAGGGGGCTCACTACAACTAGGTCAAGTTTTTATGTAAAGGCTTGTAGACCAAAATCTTAGGGCTCCGTAAGAAAACAGAGTCTCGTTCCAATATACATTATGCCTTTTACATAGCCTACTTGAAGCATTTCATGGAGTTCCTAGTGGTTTAGGAGAATGAAGTTTGGGTCATGCGAAATCGCAACTAGATTTCTAGACCGTGGCTCTGCCAGATCCTCAAGACCACATGAGCCCAAGATCCCCCAAAAATGATTGGGGAGTTGTTCTCTGTGACAACTAAGGATCGGGTGGTTCACAACGTTCGTGGCCAGGATAGCATAGGAGAGACAGCCCCCACCATAGATGGTAGCATGTCACGGGGGGAATGTCTCAGAGCTGAGATTGCTGCCAGCAAGTTGCGGTGGAAAATACCTCCTCCAGCAAAGGAAACCCTTCTCACAAAGGAAGAGGATGGGTAGAGACTATAACTTAAACTGAGGAAGACGCAACCTCCCATCAATAAGTGTTTTTCTTAATGCCTAATTTATTATTATTTGCTATGTTATGCTATGCTAGTCAGCGTAGCGTAGCGTAGCACCTGCCTTAGGCTAACTTGTTTTGAGCTAATTCAAAGACACTTCTCAATTGCCAGAAGAAGAAGAGGAAGAAGAAGAAGGTGACAAAGAAGTGTCAGCCCTTAAGATGTGGGTGATGAATAAATACATGGGGGCCCCAGTCTTGGAGAGAAGGGCCCTAGTCAAAATAAAGGGAGCTCCTGCCGCTAAGGCAGGGGCTCTTGTTATTAGGGAGAATCCTCCCAACGTAGAGGAATCTTCCTTGAATAAAAAAGATGCTAGTCTCTTAAAAAGAAAAGCACTAGCGCATGTGGAAGAGGTCTGTAGGGACCCAACAAGAACCTCTAGCCAGGATACCTCCATCATTTTGCATCAGTAAGAAGGAAGGCCACAATTGGGCATTGGTAAGTTCAGTAATATGTCTGCCTTGTCATAGCTCATCTTATCCATTGCTAACGTTTCTAGTTATGTGATAGGTGTTACTGTTGATGCTACAGGACCTCCTCTGATTCATGCGGAATCATGGGCTGAGGTCCTTGATAAGTTTGCATACATGCAGGGAATCGTTGAAGACATGATTAGCCACCTTCAACAAGTGAACCCTAAAGTGAGTAAGTAGTAGTATGAAATGCTTTCGTGTTGCTGTGCTAGAATTTCTTGAGTTTGCTACTTTTGCTATACTAATGCGACTAGTATGCCCTTTGTGTCATGGTAGCCTCTCGACTCAAATGGGATCCTGCACAGCCCTTGAAAGTCGGTGTCATGTCTACACTCCCACCTGAAGTGACCGAGGTATCTCATCATGCATACAACGAGGCTTGCAAATGCGCTTTGCACTCGGCATGCTCCTTGTGGGAGTATAAGCGTGTCAACGAGGACCTGTGGAAACGGTTCCAAAAAGCTGAGCAAGAGAAGGCTAACTTGAGCACCGAGGTGAAGGATCTCAAGTCGAGGAACGAATTCCTCATAGCACGTGACACTAATAATGAGGACTGGCACACGGCTATGATAGATTATGCTAGGTTTTGGATAGTTGCACGTTAGAACGTCGAAGCCACTTGCGAAATAATAGAGTAGCTAATGCAGATGGAATTGTTAGCCCATAAGTGTTAGGATTTGAAAGACTTCAGCGCCAAGGTTTATGAATGGGGGTAGTCCCAGAAAAATCATAAACATATG
Source organism: Gnetum montanum (assembly GCA_015680685.1). NCBI lineage: Eukaryota > Viridiplantae > Streptophyta > Gnetopsida > Gnetales > Gnetaceae > Gnetum > Gnetum montanum. The sequence goes on from MNCI01021909.1 coordinate 110,067, forward strand.
TATAAACTGGACCTTGCCACCAATCGTGAACTGTACAAAGATGCAAGACACTGCTGTGGAGGCGTTTACGTATAAAGCATTTGTAAATGCTATTGATGCTTCTGAGGCCTATGCCAAGTTCAAAAAGCAGGTAAAGGTCACGGAATCTCCTGACTTGAAAGTGAATCTTCCCACAGGAGAAACCGCAACTATCTTCTTTTCCCCGGGACCACCAAGGTGGACGACCACAGAAAGGGAGAGAGCTGCTGCAGATGCTGAACCAAGAAATAGGCGTTGGGCAGACATAACGGTAGAAGAGGTTTGGCACCGCCTTGAGCTCAGTTTAGACTAGATACCTTTTGAGATGGGCATAGGTCCATCTCAGGTTGGCTGCTTTTCTGTTGTGTTGATGCTTATGCTTTGTTGTAATTTGTGTGTGTCGCTTTAGCTGAATGCTTCATTCCTACGATGTAGGCTCTAGATGAGGACGTAGGGCCTGTAGAGGGAGGGAATGAGGAATCGGTAGAGGAAAACATAGAGGGAGGTGATATAGAGGGTAATGATGCAAAATCGGATGGCAAAGATGATGTGAATAGGGACAACCCATAAGCATGGGAAATTTTTTTTTGAGATTTTGAAATTTTGTAAATTTTCACAAACATTGGCCAGGAGACCAAAATTTTGAATAAAGAGATAAATTGGTTCTCATGCTAACTTGTGCATTGTGTATGCATTGAATGTCATGCTAAACGTTCATTCTTCTACTACTAGTTTTAGGCCGTTTCGGGCCTTTGCTAGTTTTAGGCCATTTTGGGCCAATGCTAGTTTTACGCCATCTTAGACCTTTGCATAGATACGCATTGCTAGTTTTAGGCCATTTCGAGCCATTGCATAAATGCACATTGCTAGTTTTAGGCTGTTTCGGGCCATTGCATAGTTTTAGGCCATTTCGGGCCATCGTGTAGTTTTTGGCGATTTCGGGCCATTGCGTAGTTTTGGGCCATTTCGGGCCATCGTGTAGTTTTGGGCCATTTCGGGCCATTGTATAAATGCACCAAGAAGGTGCTTGGGTAGGAAGCAGTGGGTTTGCTACACTAGGCATAGTTTCTTCTTAAGCCAACGTGAGTTGAGCGAAGCATAAGACCAGCGTGTACTGCCGGAGCCTTTGCCTACATCGTTGCCCCCCACTTGGAAGGCAACTCAGCCCATGCATTTTTGTTTTGGGGGTAAACTTTCTAAGTTGATCCTCTTGCCAGATGGTTAGAGTAGGCTATAATAGGTGCTTCATCCTCAGAAGTTATAACCTCTAAGCCCTGTTCTATACCTACATTGTGGATTGCTTGCGTTGCTACCTTGTCACCATGGATCACCACCTCTCTACTTGCATAAGGTAGGTGGATCTCCTAGTGTATGGACAAGGAGACAGTCCTAAGCTGTGCTAACCATGACCTCCCTAGGATCAGGTTAAACCTAGGCATTTCCTCAACCATGATGAATGTCGTGTTTGTGGGGAACTAGTCCCTTGCTACAAAGTCTATGTGGATTGTACCCTTCACCACGACCCATGCCCCATTGAACGACCTCAGGCACAACATCGTTGTGGGTTTGACCTGGTCGACCAAACCCAACTTATCCACAACAGGGAAGGGGATGACGTTCGTGGTAGCCCCATCATCAATGTGTACCCTTCAGATTTGGTGTTGGCCTACTCGAATTATGATGAAAAGGGGTGTTGTAGTCACTTGACCCCTTTCAGGATCTTCCCTAATGGCATCATCATGGAAAGTCAGTTGAGGTAGTTCTGGCTCTGTAGGTGCAGAGGGGAGCATGATCGAATAGATTGCTTCCTCTTTTGCTGGCATGTCTTTGTTGACCAGAATTGCTGTCAACATGTGGGTCAGAGCCTCACAGTGTGGGACGGATGTCAAGATTAGATCGTATAAGCTCAATGCAGTGTTTTTTTTATTTTAGAGCTTGCTTGACCCGAGTGATGGTGTCCAAAAGGTCTTGGCTGCCCCCCTGTTTAATACTTACCTCCTCTTCTATTTGTCCTAGAAGACGAATCTCTTGAGGAGGGGCAACTTCGGATCTGAGTTTAGATCCTTTTTGGCAGGGCAATGCAGGTTGTGTGGTCATGGAAACGTTCGTCTTTGGTGATGAAGGCACATATGTAGGGGGTGAAGACGTAGGCTTGGGAATACCTTGGGTAGTACTCCTCTTCAATGTCTCACCTGTGAAATCAACTTCTTGCCTTTTAGGATGAGAAGGCTGTTCAACTGTCTTGTGAGGGATGGGGGCTATTGAAGAAGTCAACCCCCTGATGATAAATGGTGCTAAAGACACTAACGGGAAGGGCACGGTTTTGCTAGCAGGTGGCGCAGAGATGGATTCCTATGAAGGGACTCTCAGAACAAATAGCTGTTGCAAGCTTCGGTCGATCATTGATGGCACTGGTGCACTATGCTGAGGCACACAGATCATGAATGACCACTAGGGTGGCCTAGGATCACTTTCGATACCGATGGTATTGATAACATAACCAATATTGTTAGTGTTAAGGGGGTCTGTGTAGACATGCATAGATTGGTTCTCATGGTATACTGGTTTGCTTTCGTCTAACACAAGTTTTCCTTGATCGATCAATCTCTGGATGTCATCCTACAACGCCAAACAGTAATCTGTGTTGTGATCACACTATTGGTGATAGTCACAAAACCTGTCCAGCCTTAAACCCTTAGGAACCGGAGGCTCATTGGGCAAGGCCAAACAAAGGTTTCCAAGGAGCTCGCAGTAACATTGATGCTTCTTGATTCCTTCTTCTGACATCTGCCTATGTTGGATGCACCCCACTACCAGTAGCTGCTTCAGAAGTTCCAAAGGCTTGAGAGGCAGTGGGGTGTACTTTGAGCGATCTTTATGCTCAAAGTTTGGTTTGGGTTGTGTAGATGTCTCAGGTGCATGTATAGTAGGTTGTAGTGCGTGGCCTTGCTTGGGCACAGGGTTAGTTGCGGGTACGACCGATTTCTTGTTGTTCTTGTTATCATTGTTACTAGCTTTGGGTCTGGCCTCAGTCGCCACAACGGCCACTGTGGTTGTCGAGGCCTTACCTTTATCCTTCTTTGTGAAGGTGTTTTTGTAGGTAATGTAGGTAGGGTCTTTGCTTGCCTCAGCCATGTCTTGTATACTCTTAGTCTGAGCGAAGGCTTGACTAAGAGTACGATGAGTGAAATAGTATAGTTTAGACTTGATGAAGTCATTCACTACACCCTTAAAGATGGCCAGAAAATGGGCCTTTGCTATGGGCTCGTGGATTTCATTAAGGGTTGGGCTCCAACATTGAATGAATTTTTGGATTGGCTCTAGAGGTTCCTGCTTCACACTCATCAACTAATCCAACGTGATTGTTGGCTTGCAGTTGTACTTGAAGCATGTCATGAATTGGGTCAGAAGCTCTTCCAGAGTTGAAATAGATGAGTGTGGCAATGCGCGATACCAATCTAAAGCTTTCCTAGCTAGGGACATAGTAAAGACACCAATAATCATGTGTGGCCATTGTTGCAACAGTAGTGATTTAGACCTAAAGGTAACAAGATGTGCATTGGGATCTCCCTCTCCGTTGTACTTCATGAAGTGTGGGAGGGACATCCCTGGGGGTAAAGTCAAAGCACGGATTGCAGGGCTGATGGGGTCATCCTGGTAAAAGTCCATAACTTGTACTGTGTCAGACCCAGCAGCCTTAAGGAATTTTATTTCCTCAGTGAGGGTTTGGATAAGCTGGAACGCTTGGTCCAGACCTTGCGACGTTGTGTATGGTTGGGGAACTGTCGAGGTAGCTTCCATTTGTGGAATGGCAGGGGCAGCGGCGTGACCCATCAGCGATACCATTGGGATAACCCCTATGGACGGTGTTTCATGCGTTGTCCACCACCCAGTGGATGGTGCTGATGGAGCAACAACCATGATTTGGGCTGCTGGATAGCTTGTGTTGTCAGTGGCATAGACCATAGCCTCGTGTTGGGTTGTACCATTTGTGAGGTTTGGTAGGTCTAATGGTGAACATAATGAGACATCTGCGACAGTTGCGGAATAGGAAAATAAGTGAATTAGGTCCACCATGTGGACGGGCCTAGGCCTGCCACGGTGAGTGGAATAGATGTGAATGTAGAAATAGAAACAGAAGTTGCGTACGACTACAAAGTAGGTAAAGTATGCACGTGCATTAGGGTAGTCGTGGTTGGTGTATGATGTGCTACAGGAATGGACTGAAGAATGATTTGTGAAGGAATAGTGGTCATAGATGAAATAGGTGAGAAAGGGCATTGGAATGCCTTGGGGTTGATGTGGCTACCATTAGCAGACATAATCGTGGGTTGAAGAAGCGTAGGTGTAATCACAAAGGGAGCGGTTATAGGCAATAGATTGACCTAGAAAGACTAGGTAGAAGGGACTGTGATGGGGTTGTCCTGACCTCCCCCATCAGATTGAGAGTCTAGCTCCTCTTGTCCATCCTAGAAGACATCCTTGTGGTTGGACGCTATGTCTTGTTGCTCCCTAAGCCTAGCCAACTGGATTAACTAGTCTAGAAGCCATTGATTCATCTGTGCCAAAGGTATGGAGGCACCAGGAATAGGAACAAACTCCTTCCTGTTGTAATAAGCGAACTCGAAACTACGTTTGTCTTCGAGTTTATGCACATCCAAGGGAAAGTTCGCTTGAACCTTTGCACAGAGGAAGTTATAATGCTTGTGTTGCTAGGCCAATCCCTTAGGTCCCCAGTTTTGGATCCTGAGGGATCAACGTGTTTCCAGCATCGGGTTGTGTGGTTGTTCGGCATCTATGATGCCTTGAACCGTGATGGGAACTTCAACGTTGAAGGTATTAGCAGTGGTTCTCGAAGGAGCCATTGCTAAGCCAAACATTTTTGCAAACAGGAAAAAGTGAAGAGATTGAAAAGCTAAACAGTTTCATGAACGAGAAGAGTTAGAGATTGGAAAGTGATCAAAAATAAGTTGGAGAGCGATCAAGAAGGCTTTATGTCTTCAGGGTTCCCGAGGAACCGTTGAAGTTACCGGTCTATACCACACGATGCGTAAACAATCGCAAAAGGATCTCATGATTACGCTAGTGCGGGATACGGTACAGAATGTGTGCAAGACTACCATAAGATAGACAAGTCAAGTAGCAATCGGAGGCTTTATGTCTCATAGGGTTCCCAAGGAACCATCAAGGCAACTGATCTGCACGGCATGATGCGTAAACAACCATAGACGGGTGTCAATTTTATGCTAATGCATATCAGGATGCAAAAGGCATGTGAGACCACCGTAAGATAGGCAAGTCAACTAGCGATCGGAGGCTTTATGTCCTGTAGGGTTCCCGAGGAACCATTGAGGTGACCGATATGCACCGCACGAGGCGTAAACAACCACAGACTGGTGTCAAGTTTACGCTAATGCGTATCAGGATGCAGAAGGCTTACAGGACTACCGTGACATGTGGAAAGGGCACTAAAAGGCCCTCCTTCTAGCGCCAAAAAACTGTTGTGATCGAAAATGTCGACTGCTAGAAATCATCGATGGGTCATCAGCCACGGACAATCTTAACCTTGTATCTATAGAAGGGTCGTGCTAGATGGAATGGATACGGGGCGCCCTGAACGGTTTGGTCGATTAGACAGGGACTTAGTCAGTGTTAATATAACCTTTTGTAATGTGTGATTTAAAAGTAAAGTTTATAGCACAAAATGACCCTTAAATGTAAAATAGGCAGAAAGCAATGTAAACTATAATGATAAGCAAGAAACAAAGTAAAATGCAGTTAGAAAAATGCACTACTTCGAAGCTACAACTTCACTCTGTCAAGGTGGATACAATTGGTTGTGCGACGCTAGGAGGCGCAGAGATCCCAAAGGTAATCGGGACGTGTAGAGCGAGACAGCTGTATGCTTGGGTGCTATCTTAGGAGTTGGCAGTACATAATGCTACCAAGGTGTAGAAAAGAGCAGAACAAAATGCCAACCAAAAGTGCTAACTATTTACAATGTCGAACAGGAAGCTTACAATGCTTAAGGCTACCAAAGGACTAGACTGAATCTTCCCAAAAGGAAGCTGAAAAGTAAAAGAAAAAGTCAGCCAGAAGTTGAAAAATCAAAAAGTCAAAAAATGCCAACCGAGCGAAAAATGTAAAAGTCCTTTTAACATTTCTCTTTGGGGTATTTATAGGACCAAGTGTGCACAAAAGGGGCTATTTGGATGCCACGTGCCTTGGGCCCATGCTGACTTTTCTACACTGCACGTGCCTGCATGACCGTTGGGCAAGCCTTCCATGCCACAATAACAAGCCTGCCACGCTATAATTACACCGTTAGAGCAACGATCAATTAGGTGAGGTGCATTGATGTTGCACAACCGCCTGCCATGCTTTGCTGTTCCCTGTAGCATAGCATGTTTGGCGTGGTGTAGCATCTTGTTACGCATTTTGATACATGTGTGAAAGCCTTTAAAGCTCGCTGACTGTTTATTGCATATTTGCTATGCTACGCTACACTATGTAGTGTAGCGTAGCGTAGCAGCTGGCCTTAGTCACAAAAAGTATCACCAATCTAAAAACTTTTCCTTTTGCACTGTGAAACTTGCGAACTTGCTGATCTTGCCCTTTGAGTTACCTTCTATCATTTTCGTAGAATTGCTACACCTCACTGTGCCATGTAGCTCAGCGTAGTGTAGCAGCAAACATGGTCTATTTCTTTATGATGAAAGGAGACATTGCTGAAGGACTTGAAGTCGAGCAAGGGGTTGATCGTCTAGCTTTTGCTACGTTGTGCTATGCTACATAGCGTAGCGTAGCAATTTACTTCCACAATCATCTTCTGAAGTCTGCTACGCTACGTAACATGGTGTAGAAAAACTCCTTGACTTAGAAAAATTGCTGAAGCATTTTGCATGTTCCAAGAATTGCCAATAATTCCACGCATTGCCCCTGAGTGCACAGTTGGCTAGGTGAACTGCTCAAGTGGGTAGGCTGGAGAATCCGTTTAGCCTGTTGACACCTGGGACAAAAAAAACTTGCAGAATTGGATAGTCTGAAGACCATATTATTCATCTTCTGAAGAACTTCCGTGTGACACTGTGTGAATTGCAAAGGCTTGGTGGAGCAAGCATGCCTTCGAATTTTGAATTGTTTCAATAGGGACCTCCAAGCCATCATCTCACTTTTTGCAAAGTAGAGAAGCAATAGACATGTCTAAGATTACAAGGTAAATGTAGAATGACTTATCTCCTTGTGGAGGATAGATTGTTGAAAGTTGATCCTACTCTTTTTTGAGGTTCTCAAATGCCTCTTGGCATTGAGGTATCCACTCAAGGTGGATCCCCTTTTTGAGCAAATGTTGCATTGGTTGCAGCTTGTTAATCAACCTTGCGATAAACCTACATATGAATTGTAGTCTAACTTGTAACCCACGTAGCTCCTTAAGGTTTACTGGTGGTGCTAATTTGGTGATAGTCTTAACCTTATTGAGGTCTACATGAATACCTACTTCTAATACTACAAAGCTTAGCATGCGATTGGTTTTGATGCCAAAGACACACTTTTTGGGATTTAGCCTAAGGTCATGTTTAAGAAAATTTTTGAGGACACGGTCCAAGTCATCTATGTGGTTGTGAGCTAACTTGGACTTAACTGCTATATCATTAACATAATCATTGAGCAAGTCTAGTAAATAGTCACTAAAGATATATGTCATGGCACATTGATAGGTTTCTCCTGCATTCTCTAGTTCAAAGGGCATCATTGTATAGCAAAATGTACCCCAGGGGGTCATGAAAGTAGTACTGAGATGGTGCTCTAGGTTGATTCAAATTTGGTTGTACCTTGAGAACCCATCCATAAAGGACAAAAAGGCATGGCCATTCGTAGTATCAATGAGTTGGTTAATATTAGGCAATAAGAAATCATCTTTGATAGTTGTCTTGTTTAGGTTCCGAAAGTTTATACAAATTCATATACTTTCATTTTTCTTAGGGAAAACTATGATGTTTGAGACTCAGTCGACGTAGTCAACTACCTAGATGAAACTAGCTTCGCAAAGCTTAGTGATTTCATCGTGAATGGCCAATGCCACATCAGGCATGACTTTGCGAGCTTTCAATTTAACTAGTTTTATGCGAGGATTGAGGATAATGTTATGCTATATTATGTGAGTATCTAAGCCCATCATGTCCTTGTAGGACCATGTGAATGCCTTGATGTTATTGTTAAGGACTTTAGAGATGCTTTGTTTGATTTGAGGCTCTAATAAGAAACTAAGTTTCAATGTCGTAGCCTCACCTTTACATGTTACTATAGGGACTTCTATGAGAGGATCCTCGATTACATCACCTACTTCTAAGTCTAGATCTCTAACTAGAAGGTCTGGCTAGTTTAGAGATGTCTCTAGGGATGCTACATTTGTTTCATAAGTGAATGGCTCAAAGTCTAGAAGCTCAATGTTTAGGCATCTCATGGAATTACCATAAGGTCTAGTCAAGACTAAGGGTGAATAAAGACTCTTGTATGCATTCATTCTACGACTTTGTCAAAAAATCTTATAAAGCCACCAGAAAAATGTCAAGCGACACGTGCCGACAGACTAAGCCACCAGAAAAAATTACCATAAGGTCTAGTCAAGACTAAGGTCCATCTGTCGGCATGTGCGTCGGATGTTGAGTTTGAACTGGATCCACCTCAAGCCGCGCGCCATCTTGACCCATAAATATCCCCCTAAGGACGGCTGGCTGGCGGTCTGGCGCGGGCGGCTCCCCGAGAAAGTCAAAATCTTTCTCTGGATGCTCAAATCTACCGCACTCCCCGTGCGTGTGTTTTTGCAGCAGCGTGACATCTTGCAGGACCCCACGTGTCCGCGTTGTGGCCATGACCCAGAGACCCTCAACCACTTCATCTATGACTGCCCCTGCATGAGCACCACTTGGCGCGCATGCAGAAGGCCCCCACCCCCCCCCCCGCGGCATTTTCATGGCGACTCCTGGTCGACGCTGTTGTTGTGGCACGCCTGGAAGGCGCAGAATCACACGGTTTTTGCACAGGCGGCTACCCCCCAGCAACTTATCCAGCGGACCTGCAGAGCGTGGCGGGAGATTGCAGACGCTATGGGGAAGATGCCGACGTACGAACCTGACTGCACCGCCTGCCAGGCAGACGAGGAGTTGTGGCGGATGGTCTGCCAGTGCGGTTGGGCCGCCCTGCTGCAGAGGTTGGTCGGGGACCCTAACCTTCCTGACAACTCTTTCTTTACTAACTGGCACGGAGATCAGACCTACTTCCAAGGCCAAGAAATTAGCCTGACGGAGGCTGCCTTGGCCAACTACCTGGGGGTCCCGACCGCTGGGGAGGTCATCCTGCCAACCTCCCACGGCCTCCATAACTCTGCGACCTTCTTTGAGGGGTTTTCCCCTAGAATGCAGAGCTTTCAGGTCCCTCAAACGTCCCTCCCGCGCCTCTGGGCTCACGCTGCCGCCTTGGTGGAACAATTTTTTATCTAGTCGGAAAATGTTTCCAAGCTCCAGGGGCTGCATTTTACTTTCCTGAGGTGCTTGAAGGAAGGCACCCAGGTTAACCTGCCGCGTTTCTTCCTCGAGGCCCTCTGCCTTCAGCGGCACGGTCGCCACTCAGGGCTTATTCTAGCTCTATGGAGGGGGAGGGGGGGCAAGGGGAGCCGGGCCCATCCTCTGCCCCCACTGGGGGTCATCTCGCTGATCCCACCCTGCTTCCCCCACTTCCTCCACCCTGCCCACTCAACGGTGGCGGGCCGCTTTCAACCTTACCTGGGGGCGCCGCTCCCGCCGCAATCTTGGCCCCTCGCCTGACCCCCCCAGCACCCCCCAAATTGGGAGGCACAGCTTCAACAGGTGGTTGCTGCGGCTCGGGAGGCTGAGCAGTAGACTTAGGAGATTCGGTGGATCGAGACCCTGGCCCAGTGGCATGCCGACCACGAAGCCCAGCTTCAGGAACAAGCACAACAGCTAAACAGGCAGCATATGCTCACGATGGAGACCTTGTGGGCCCAGCTCACGGATGAGCTCTGGGACCGAATCAGGGAGGAGTTGCGTTAGGTGGCAGCAGCCCGTCAGGCCCAGGCGGCGGCAGCCCATTAGGCCCTGGCGGCGTGTGCCCCCCCTTTTTTTGTTGGGGTTTTTGAGGTCTGTATGGTTTTGTGGTTCGGTGGCTTAGCTCGGTGTCCTACGAGTTTGATCTTTTGTGGGTTTCCGAGGCCCCCCCCTTCAGGGTGGGCCACCCTTGGCCCCCCCCTCTTGTATTTGTATACTCGTGTACCATACTTTTAGTAATACAATCCCGAACATTCTCTCAAAAAAAAATAGCACACTGAATCAAATAACAATGTCTTCTTCTAACAAGAGCAATTCACCACTTAGGGATTATACTAGAAACAGTCGACAACATCAAACACATAACCAAAATTTGCCATTTCCTCAACAGCATCGGGTAGTATATACTCATCCCGATGAGTATATACCAGATTTTACCTTTATCCTCCATCAAGATGAACAGCTACGATGGAGAGATCTGCAAGGTAACATAGTGTTACCCCCAGATCATGCAGTCCCAAACATGCTCCTCCGTGCCTTGGCACAGATTGGCATGACACAGCTCTATGCTGAATATGTTGTAGGTGATTTTGATACAATGGATTATCATCCCACAAAAGCACAATGTTTAAGGGATTTATGGTAGGAGAGCCATCATACACTGTTGAAGGGCAAAGGGGTCCCACACATCCTAAGTGAAATCAGAGATGGTGAACCCATTATAACAGGTTCTCTATTGAAGGATGTTCCCCCTCCTAACGATAGTGAGGAGGTGGGGTATCAAAACTTACACTCTACGATACATAACCCTAGTTCTGATCCTCATGAATGCCAACTTTTCACTGAGGGAACAACAACACACGACAAGGATGGGCACTTTGATCGTCATCACGATCAGGATCGTAGTAGCCAAAGAGAAGGTAAGAAACATCTTCATGGCGATAGTTCTCCTTCTTCTCCTTCATCACATCACTCACCCTCTCCTTCCACATCTAGGTGTAGCCATAGAGAACATAATGGTGAGGATAGGGGTATACAAAATGAGAGACCTCGATGGGAAAGTCGAGAGAGAGGACAAGGGCATTCACGAGAATCAAGGCATGAACGAAGGGAAAGTAGGGAACAACATAGACATCATAGATGTCATGAAAGATATGATCATGAAGAGCCCCAACTTGCAACCTGAAGTATGCTTGATATAATGGAGGTAGTTAGGATACCCACAAGGCATCAAAAGGATAGCCGGATCAAGCGCTTAGACATAGAAAATCATTTACAACGCGGATCCACAAAATCATTTACAAGTATTCCACAATGCCTGCGCCTTGTAGAACATAGAAAATGAGTGGCAGAAACTAAAGTTGTTCCCTAGGACACTCATCAAGGAAGCAGAGAGTTGGTACCAGTCCTTAGAACTGGAAATCATTAGGAGGTGGAGTACGATGTTAGAACTCTTCAACGATAAATAACAAACATACTCCAGAGTGTCTAATTTGCATAAGTAGATCCAAGGATGGAAGCAAGATCATCATGAACCCTTGGATGCTACCATGGGCTGCTACTACGCATTTCTACATCGTTTCCCAGGCCATGGTTACGCATAGTGGGATCAACTCCGCCATCTTGTAGATGGGCTAACGTATGAAACTAGGAGAACCCTTGGGACTTATGCCCAAGGGAGACTATCAGAACTTAGATCCCATGAAATTCATCGCTTGTTGGAGCAAGTAGCCAAAGAAGAAGGGGAGCTATGAAAAAGAGAGAGCGTGGAAGAATACAATCGTGATCCTTCCCTTCAAAATAAGGGAAATTTTTCGATGAAGAGGATGAGTTACCACTCGAAGAGTTGGTCAACAAAAAAACTTTGCTAATTCAAAAGCGAACAACAGAAGTATCGGCTAAGATGGATCAATTTTGGGATTCCTTAGACTCTAGACTTGAAACTATCTTGAAAATCGTAGAAGAGTCTAAGGAGGAACGAGGTAGTGACTCCGATAAGAAAAAGCGGAGAGATTCAGGCCCTGCACGTGACAAGGGTAAAGGGAAAATTACTATCTTCGATGAGGTTGTGGACTCAGACATAAACGATGACGGTGGATGTGAGATCTGCCAATATGACCATACTAAGGGATGTTGTCCAATCATCTCACATCTACAAGCGTCTGGGGTGTATGCACTTAATCCGAGACTTAACAGATGGCAAACACCTCGAAGGTTACCTTATCCCCAAGGTAACCCAAGACAGTTCCACCAACCGTTAACCTACTATCCAAGTGGAACTTTGCCACAACCCATCGAACAACATCAGTAGTGGTAATACCCACAGTCATGGGGGATGCCACTGCCTGGACAGCAATACCCTTACTAGTAGCAAGACCCATATGGATACTATGTGTAGCAGCCAATTTCTCCAAGTGACTATATGGATCACACAACTCCCCAATGTCACTACCAAGTTCGGGAGTATTTTAGAAGGACTCCTTCTCCTACGAGAGACACCCCACACATGTACCATCCTCCTACTCCATCCGTACCTCTTCCGCCAATAGTTCCCATACCACTTGCTCCAACAATGCAAGGGAAACTCCCCACTCAACCGCAGCAACATAATGCTACGAGAGCCGTAAACATTCAACCCACTACTAGTTCTGACAACCGCAAGAAAAGAAGATATTTTTTTAGAACCAAAAGCCCAGACAAGCTCTCACAATAACAAGCAGTTGAGGCTGTGCACACTCCTCCAACATCCAAAACTTCGAGGCTCCCTTTAGTCTAACAACAGGGCTTAATGCATACTGTTATGTTAACGCATAACGTTACCGATTGGATCAAGGTAGGCCAACTTCCCAGGAAACTATCTGATCCTGGAAGCCCCTTAATCTATCTACAAGTTTCCAGGAATGAACCACATAAGGTTCTTCTTAACTCAAGTTCCAAAGTCAACTTAATCTCACAAGAAATGTATCAAGCTTGGAACCTGCCCCAACTTAAGAAGAGCAATATTCAACTGGAGTTGGCTGACCAGTCCATCACCATTCCCTTGGGATTGGTGGAGGACATAGTTACCACTGTGTGTGGTTGGTCATACCCAGCTGATTTCCTGGTGATAGAAGTCAATAGTAACAATGGGGGCTTCCCAATTATAATGGGAAGGCCATGGCTAGGTACAATAGATGCGTACCTAGGGATCCACAATATTTCCTTGAAGATATCTAAGGTAAACATTTATGGAAAGATCAAGAAGAAGAACGTTTTGTGCATCACATACAGTGACTCAGAGGGTGATGACATGGAGGAATGCTTAGCATCTCTTTCATGTAACCGGTGTGCCCTAGAAACACAAATACAAAGGTGCCTGTATGTAGCAACCACACAAGTAGTGGACACCCTGTGGTTGACAACTACTAGAAAGAGCAACCCAATATGTATGGAATGAACTGGGGGAACAACTCATGCCAACAACGAAGGCATAGATACATTGGAGTATGAACGTCGTTGACTTCCACCCCTTAATCTAAGAACATCATTGGGAAGAAGTTGGGCACTTTTATGAAATTCAAATAGACATTCATTATTTCGGATCTCTCCCTTTCCATTTAGTCATGGGGTAGATGGCCACCTATGCTGATCATTGGAGGCCCTCAGTTCATTTAAGTTTTTTTTTACACGTTTTTTTTTTAAAAAAAATTTCTAACACATTTTTGTTTTACAGATTTCTTTAACTTTTCTTATTTTTTTTTACAACATCGTTACACTTTTTCATTTCTTCGTGTGTTTGTGTGTGTTTTATCTGTAAGTTTTTCACCCAATAAGTGTTCTTCAGGATGGTATGAGATGTTTTTCCATTTGACTGCTAATGTTTGGTTTTTATCTTTAAGTTCCAAGTGGATACTAAGGTATGTTTCTTTTGATATGACAGGAAATGAGTTCACTTCATCCATTCATCCAAAAAGTTCTATGGTCTCTCTTGGCTTGGAAATGTACAATCCCTTTTAAATAAGAACATTAACGAATTGGTAACTGGGCACTTCTCAAACTAAGGAAGGACTCAAGGATTGAAAAGGGTGTAACTTCAAGGGAACTTGATGCATTTGTGTTGGCCATTCTCTTGGGTGCTTGGATGTTTTCTTCTTTGAGTTTTCTTGTCGTTTTGACATTACCTAGCTATTGGAAAGTTGAGCCAATAAAAATAACAAAGTCTTTGCATGGTGTGGTTCTCACGCAAAAAAAAAAAGTGGGAATTCAAAGCACATCCCTTAGATGAAATAATCTTTGGGCTACAAGCACTAGTTATGGAACTCCACAAATAAAAATGTTCCCTCTAACTAAGGCCCTTCTCGCTTCCCATTCTCTCCTCCTTTGTTTCATCGAAATGGTAGTGGCTCTTGGGTGAAGGCATTCTTGTTACTTTGAGTGGATGGATTGGCCAAATGCATTAATGTGAAGTCACTGGATGTGGTTTGTTTGAGGCCAGGCTTGGAATGGGATTTACTAAGTCACATTAATCATGCAATACACAAGGGGCTGTACACCACCTTGTTCTTGAGATCCCATTTCATCCTATTCTCTCCATCCTTCTCTCCATTGTTCACCTCATTGTCGGTTGTATCATTAGTGTATATTTTGGTAGATACATTGTATTATTTTTGGTAAATTCTTGTGTTAAGACTTTAACTCTTGTTTCTAATGACATTCCTAGAGCCTACGGACTCTTTGAATGTGGGTTTGTCAGGGCATTAAGGGCATGAACCTGCTTTGGGGAGGACCCACTGGCATTCCTACTTGGTGTATCCGTTAAATTCCTTCCCTTAACATTTTTGCAATCCATTTTATTTTGTTCATTTCCATCTTGACATCCATTTCATCGATGTCCTAGTTGTCTCTTTTTATCCATCTTTCTTATTCCTTCTCTTTTTCCATTCTCTTGCTACCGGAGGTTCGTGATTAGTCATGGGGGTAGAAGGCCCAATTTTTTCGATTTTCTCCTAACCCCTACACCTTTGGTAGTCACCAATATTATATCTCCAGATCCACAATCAGCCATACCACAACTTAGCCAATGGACTACACCGAAGCAAGGTAACAATTGCATTATGATTCATTTACCTTGTTAATATAAGATTGTGTTATGTGTGCAGATGGCAATCATGCAATAATGGATTGGATCTGGAGGGAACACTTGGAATGGAGCAATGCTGAAGCAGCTATGCATGGAGCAAGATCGATGGTGCACTTTTAGATGGACAATGAAAGGTGTAATCTTGGCATTGGCAGCAAACTTCTTCTTTCTCTCTCTTCTCTTTCTCAGCTGCCAAATGAGGCCTGATGTCAATGTAATAAGGTGTTCCCTCTTGTTGTCATGAACACCAATTTTGTTGTGTCTTGTAATGATGATCCATTCACATGCCACCCCATTAGTTTCATTGAGTCAATAATCCCATACCTTCCCAATATCATTGTAAGGAACTCAAGGACGAGTTTTTATTTAGTCATGGGGGAATGATGGGATGCGATATCACATGGGCCGCGATATCGCATCCGACACGATATCATGTCGTCCCCTATGATATCGCGTATATGGTATCACGGTGCTCTACAAATTCTATAAATAAGAGGTGGCATTCCCTTATTTCTCATCCTAGGCTTAGATCATAGTGAAACTCTAGTAATTTTCCCTCTCTAGAGATAGAATATTTTCCATGTGCCCGTAGTAGGAACTCCAAAGTGAACGGATCTTTATTCGAGCAGACATTGTACCTGAACACAAGTTTGTGTACAGTAATAAAGATGAGCTTCTTGGATAAACCTTGTAGTGCATGGAATAGGCTAATTAGGAGTTTATTTATAGTTATTTATTATTTTTCATTTAATTCTTTATTAGTTATTAAATCTCTCTCAACCCTTCTCTCATAGTTAAGTGCCTCAGTACGACTGCTTCAAGCACGTGCGTTACGCTTGGTGATCCCAGTAACGATTAGCGTTTGGTAGCCAAGGTTGCATTGGTTCAGGGTGTGAATGGTAAGTGGGAACAAATGTTGACGCTAGGTTAATTTAGACTTAGTTATTTAATTAAATTAGTCAATTAGTCTCTATTCACCCTTCAACTCAATAGCATAGGAGATAAAACATAAAAAGCTATAAAAATCATATACCTCAGACTTACTTAACCATACACCTTGAAAACTACATGTAAGTCTGGGAAGACAACAAATGATTAACCCTAAGTGTTCCATGAGGTGTGTAGGCACTTAGTCTGCGGAATTCGACCGGATTGCACGTGTAACGCTCATATTCATATGGTTGAGTGTTGGGATATCTCTCCACTCATCAGTGTTAAACTTGACCCAAACTACCTTACAGGAATTCTCATCTTTTGAGAATGTTTATGCAGCAATGATTTGTCAAATCAAGGAAAACTTGGCGGAATACCCTCACAAATATTCCAAATCTTACAAGAGGTGTCGAGCTCTTGGCTAGTTGAACATTGAGTGGGCAACTAATATACCAAGCATGAAAAAAGTTTTAGTCCCACTATTGCCATCCCACACATCATTCATGCCACATAAGTTGTATGTCTCTTATTTTCATGCACTTTTAGTTTTTTTTTTCATCATGTTGCTAATTTTACCTTTGCTTATTGCAGCCGTAACTAAGTCAAGAGAGGTCATGGTGGTTGCTACAGGTTGCATTGAGGTCACTTTTATCTTTAAATATGGTAAGGTTGAGAGTTCATAGCACTGGTTGTGCTATGAGGCCTCAATGAAAGTAACAAGGAATCTTCAATGGGCTAGGCTCATGGACCTTTTCTTGGCTATTAACCCAAGTATCCCAGTGGTCAAAATGATTTTCCTAATTGACTCTTTCACTGAGAGTGTTGATCACTTCAACACACGAGCCCATAATGTGTGAGTGGTATTTGAAATCACAGATGAACTCTTTATGGATCTCTTCAGCATCTTCTCTAAGGGTCTACTAGTTGCAGAAAATATTGACAAAGACCTAGACCACAAGAGGGGACATTGAGGAATGGTTGGACACTCACAAGGGATGTAAAGGCATACCAATGAAGGAGGTGAAAGTACCCATGGTCCACCACCTCTACCCAATCTTCTGAGCTTGTGTGTTTTCAAATCTACTTTCCCAAGGAAAAATTCTTGGGGTTGCGCAAGCTTAGGTCATGAAGGATGTGATAGAGAAGGGGACACAGTACAACTAGGCTAATTACCTTGTCAACAACCTACGTGCTGAAATCATTAGGCTACATCACAACCTCTAGCCGCAATTGCACGTGCATTTTTCTTTCTTCATAGCATGCCTAAGAGGATTTGTGGAACTGTTAATGATTCACAAGAACAAGCAGTGCATTATGCAAGACTACACTCAGATCTTCAAGCCATGGATCCACCACTTGTTCTACACCACACGATTGCAGGATCCTTCATAGGCAATTGGTGAGTCATTCTTAATAACAACTAAAGGCCATGTGGAGAAATCCTACCACACACGTGATAGTGCTAGGGAGGCTCCACCAAACAATATTGGAAATGCAGTAAGAGGAGCACGACTCATTACTAAGATAGTGAGGTCATCGAAAATAAAGATTAAGAAGCCTTGTCCTACAGAAGAGCTCACATGTGAAGTGGAGGATGGTGGCAAGAAGCTATGATTCAAGCTCCATGATGTACGTTCAAAAATTGCAAGTGTGCATTATTTGATACTACAATGTGTTATGCTATATTGCACTTATTATTAACAACTCTAACTCTAACTTGTGTGATGCAGGAAAAAGGACCCTTGCAAAAGTAGCGAAGCCTGTACAGGATGATGTCCCTCAACCTGAAGGACAATCAACAAATAAAGAGGAACAAAAAGCTGTTAAGGTACTAAGGCAGCTCAAGGAAGAAGGGTTGTAATTTGAAGAAGGTGAGTTTGAGCATTTCTTTGACAGCATGCAGATGGGCAATCCCCCTGCTCTCACACCTAAGGGCTTGTTGGATAAGAGCTTTGCACAGCCATCTTTGTTGTATTTTTTTTCTTTTTTTTGTTATTTTTTTTATTTTTGTATTTTTTTTCTTCTCTCCTTAGCTATTGGTTACTTGATGATTACAAAGTGTGTTATGTTGTAGTGGCTCGTGCTTCTGCTGAATGTTCGGCATCAACATCCACCTTCCATACATGACCATGGATAAGTTTGCCTTCATGTAAGGCATGATGGATGATATGATAGATCGCATCAAAAAAATGAACCCTAAGATTAGTATGTTTATCTTATTATTATTATTATTATTATTAATTTATTAATTTTCTTTTTTGTCTTATGACTAACATTATTTTGCATATTATGGAATGACAAGCTTGTAGCTCAAATGGGACCCAAATAGAGTGGTCCAGGTCAATGTTGTACCTGACTTTCCCCCCTAAATTAGAGCAGGTGCCTCGTCATGTATACAATGAGGCAAGCAAGTGTGTGCTATACTCTACAAGGGCATTGTGGAAGTGAAAGCGTGTTAAAGAGCACTTATGTAGATGAGTGCAGGAGCTTCAAAAAATGGGTCAAACCAGGAGGCAAGACTGGAGGACCTATAGTCCTGCTATGACTTCCTGGTAGCACATGATAAGCCTAACGGTAGCTTGCACATGGCCGAAATTGATTATGCCAAGTACTAGTTGGCTGTTCAAGGTAAGAATGAGGCCACCCGTAAGGTTATTAAGAAATGGCTATAGATGGGCCTCTTAGCAAGAAAAAATCAAGATTGGAAGGAATATAGCAAAAAAGTGTATTAGTGGGAACAAATGAAAAAGAATCATAAGTACCACTACAAGAAAGAGCACGAAGCCTACTGTTGGCACATTTGGCCATTTCATGGAATAGCAAAAGTAGAGGCTAACAAAACAAAATATTTGAAACAGATGCATAAACAATCAATCTATTTTAAAATCACTGGAAAATATGAATAATGCTGGAATTGTATAGGATTTCAATTCCATCAGACAAGATCAAAATGTAACTTTTTATTGATCTACGATGGTGCACATGGCAAGCTTCGCATGGAATTTAAATTCTGGAAAATCCTGAGGCTTTGGTAGTCAGATGGGAGTGTATGAAGTCTTGAATATTTGGGTTAAAGCCCATCAATACCTAGGACGTTTCTATAATGGAAGGAGCAGAGTGAAATTAATTTCAGAAAACATGTACATGTACTTTAACTGTTAAAGCTTTGCTCATGTCCGATACTGCAACTACAACTGTTCACGTCACAATTGGTACCGGTTGCGAAATTTGGGTTTAGCAGCCTTCGAGCACAAAACCTCAGTCTTGGCCTGCACTTTTCTCTACCATGTCCTACTCGCCATCTGCTTCCTCTTATGTTTCTCATGTTGTTGCTTTACCGTTTTCGCCTTTTCCTTGCCGTTGGAGATGTGCTGTTAAGAATCTTCTTGAGCTTTTGCAGAAAATAAGAGCCTCAGCATGTTGCTGTAAATCGGTGAAAATTGACCCCTGCAACAGCTTCCCGAAAGATCCAGTGGAATACACTATTCTCTTGCAGAAGCTTCGTTTTATGTAAGGGATGAAGTGGCTCTGCATGTGAAAATTCGTATGAACAGATTAGAATTAGAGGATTGATGTCTGGAGAGAAAGTATTGGCCCCTCTGCGGTAACGTTACACCCGTACCTGGCCTTGGTTTTAGCAAATAAAATGAACACTTAGCTTGGATAGTATTACAGAAGTTATTAGCCCCAGGCCAGAGCAAAGTTACGATGATTTTGTATGTGCACGAACAGAGACAACGCAGGCAAAATCAGTGGTCAAATGTGAAGCCAATCTGCAGCAAAGAAAAAAAAAGGGCATTGCCTACATATAGCAGTATCTTGATGGTAATCCTTTCAATGGAAGGCAATCTACAATCTCCTGAAGTTCCAAATGTTTTTTGAAATTGTAGATAGTTGAAGGTAGTTCCTGTAAATTCCAGCAACCGCGTCTAAGTAGGTATCTCAGTTACTAAAGGTTCTTTAGATTCGAGAAGCTGTTACAAATGGCCAACATAAGTCCTACGACTTTGCTACAGCCCGGCAACATGCTCAATAGCAATGTCAACCCAAAAAAATAGCGAAAATCAGCAAAAATTCATGGCCTGCATTAAGCCCTAGCAATACCACCATTACGGACAAATTCGAAAGAACGTAATTGCGAATCGTCACTGAGGATTTATAGGAAGATGTGGAAGCTACCAGAGAATCGTGCTCAGAAGTAGTTCCAACTGCTGCGGGAGGTGCAACTTGCATGACGAGTTCAGCGAAGGCATGGCCGCGCGTTGCATAAGCTCGTTGAACAAAATCGGCAGCTGGCCAAACAAAAAAGTGCCTCCTCCATAAATATTTCTAAGGTTCTCACTTTAAGATATATTTTCACGTTTTAAAAATAATAATAATAATAATAATAAACTCATCAGTTATTCTCCCAATCCATTTATGTTCTGTTACATCCATTGGTAAAGTTCTAAACATGGAGGTCTCTTCTTGTAAAAATGAAACATTTCTATGGCCTTGTGACTTAACTAGAGGTAAACATTGGATGCAAACGTTGTATACCCCTATGAATTCCTAAGGAAATTATAAGAAAAAAAAGGACAAGGAAGGTCTCACATCATACTTGGGAGAAGACATTGATACTACACTTTGGAAGGCTACTAGCTAATACTTTTGGGAGCTCTCACTTGGAGACACACTCTTGGAAGAAATTGTGAAAGATTGCTTGTAAGATGACTCACTAAAGAAAAGATTTCAGCCTCTTTGTCATAGTCCTGTGAGTTATGCTTATTGTTTTTTATTTTTTTTAAATTGTTTAGCTAGTGGTTTAGATAGTATCATCGTTGGCAAGTAATTTTGGGATTTTTAGATTACTCTTATTATTCTTGTTGCCTGATGAAAATTTCTGTTAAAATATTTCCATAGAAGCGCTTGTGTTTGAAAGCCTTAAGAGCATTTTAGTAGTGAATTTAGTTATTGTGCAATGTATAAGAATTGCTATTGGGATTGTTGTAAGAGAGCCTCTGCTTGTAGTGATGCCGTTGAACGATTCAATAGTCAAGAGGGTTCAGAAAATCTTTGGTATTTTGATGGGACCAGAATAGCTTCTTTTTATCTTTAAAGTGAATCTCCATGGTATTTCAATTAGAAATTGTTAAGTCTTTTGAAGGTTCTATTGAATGCAATTTTTGACATCCATTATCTAGCCAAAATGGAGTCTCGTACGTGGTAGTTTACACAGCAATTTTTTGTTAGCATAGTAGGTTTATCTTGAAGAAATTGCTTATTTGAGCCTTGGAAGTTTGAACAATTCGTAGATATTGAATTTGGGATAGCTTTATTGCGAAGTGTTTACTCGT
The DNA here is from genome assembly GCA_015680685.1 of Gnetum montanum. Classification (NCBI taxonomy): domain Eukaryota; kingdom Viridiplantae; phylum Streptophyta; class Gnetopsida; order Gnetales; family Gnetaceae; genus Gnetum; species Gnetum montanum. Next base: position 131,537 of record MNCI01021909.1, read on the forward strand.
GTCATTGTACCTTGTTTAAATATTTGAGGTTCATGCAAATCTTATTTCTTTTCTGTCTATTTCCATCGAATCTTGCTCTATTTCTAGTTTTCTTGTGGAACTATCTCTTTCTCTGGGGAAAATTAG
>MNCI01021909.1:150020-187783 GCA_015680685.1 Gnetum montanum
AAAAATTTTGGCTAACACTTGAAGACAGAAATTAAGCTAAGTCATGTTGGTCCTTAGCATGAACAAGCTTGAAAGCCTCAAAATAGCATTAAATGAAGTCAAATCAAGCAAGTAAAAGTCCCCTGGGACCCACAAAAGACTACGATGACATCTGGCATCAAACTTGGCAAATTTCGAGCTCAAAATACTTGGTTTTCACTAAGTATGCATCCTGTACGCTGGCCTACACATGCCCAGTGTACAGAAACTTTTGGGGCCCAAAAAATCCTCAAAACATGCTAAAGTAGAGTGTCTAGACCCCACAAGACCTTCCCCAGGGTCCCCAGCAGGTCGCAGGCACTTGAAAATCCGATTTTGGGCAACAAATGATGATCTTCGATTCCTATACGCCCAGCGTATACGCTGCTATAGTGTTTCAGCGTAAATGCTACAGTGTTCCAGCGTAAATGCTACAGTGTTCCAGCGTAATGCTACAGTGTTTCAGCGTAAATGCTACAGTGTTTCAGCGTATACGCCCAGCGTATACTCCAGCATCCATCCAAGTTCACACGCCCAGCAAGTCCAGCGTATACGCCCAGCGTATACGCTGGCCTAATGTAGCGTATACGCCCAGCGTATACCATGTTTCTAAATGTGCACGCCCGGTCAACACGCCACGTGTCTCCCAACCCGATTTTCCCGATAACCCTTCCCCTATAAAAAGCCCAGTTTTCTGCATTTTTTTGGGTCGGCAAAAATTTATCAGAGCAGACCTAGAGCATTTACACTGCAAACCAGAGCCGGGGCCTTTCGTCTGCCTTGTGTCAAAGCCACAATTGCGTTTGGACCGGTACACTTTGTAATCAATTCTCAATACAAAACAGTTTACATTTTGCCCAGATTTATTGCAGTTTTCTTTGTTTTTCAGTTTACGTTTACAGGCTCATTTACATTATCGTGCTTGTTTACGGTTTACATTTAACGTGCATTGTTTACATATAACCCAACGTGTTGTAGTGGCAAACGTTGGGGAAGTCCTTGTTTGATCCGCGTGCGGACCATTCAAGGCACTCTACCTTTGTCCGTTCCAGCTTGCCCTCAAGCGGAGGTAGGGTCGACTGTGCTTGTCTGTAGATCTTTCGGTGCTCGTAACGTTCCAGCCTTGCACCGACGATTTCAGTCGGTACACACCTAGCACTAAGTAACTGGTTTAAGAGCTCTGATAGCTTGATAGGCAAGGGGGTGTACTTTGAGTGGTTCTTGCACTCAAAGTTTGGTCTTTGGGAAGCTTACCCTACAATCACCAATGATGTGGGTTGGTCATTTCCCGTAATATCAGAACTTGATGCCTTATTATTGTTGATCGAGGCCTTAGGTGCCTTGGTTGTTAGCTTAGTGTTGTTGGGCTTAGCCTCATCAACCATAGCTGCAATGGTTGTTGTGGCCTTTCTCTTTTCTTTGTCCTTTTTTTTATGTGCATTTTTGTAGGCCACATAGGCCAGGTCCTTACTAGCTTCCACCATGTCTTGTATAATCTTCATTTTAGCAAAAGCTTGGCTCAAAGAATACAGAGCTAAGTAGTACAATTTTGACTTGTTAAAGCCATTTACTGCACCCTTGAAGATAGCCAGAAGGTGAGTTTCAGCTATCAATTCATGAATTTTGTTGAGGGAAGCACTCTAATGTTGTATAAATTTTTGCACCAGCTCCAGCACCTCTTTCTTGATGTTCATCACTTTTCTTAAGGTAGTTTCGAGCTTCAAGTTGTACTTGAAGTAGGTCACAAATTGGCTAAGTAGTTCCTCTAAAGTTGAAATGGATGCTCTAGGTAGCACATAATACCAATCGAGAGCTTTGTCGATCAAGGACATTGCAAAGACACGAATAATTACATGTGGCCGTGCTTGCAAAAGTAGACACTCAAAATGGAAATTTACTAGGTGGGTGTTGGGGTCTCCCTCACTATTGTATTTCATGAATTGGGGTAGTTGGACCCTACGAGGCAATGTTAGTGGCGGGACTATGAGACTAATCTAATCATATTGATAGAAGTCCATCATGTGGATTGTTTCCAAGTTAGCTACTTTAAGTCTCCTAACCTCCTCTATGAGACAAGATGCTACAAAGGGTTGCATTGGTTGTGCTACTTGTGGTGTCGTCAGAGCAGCCCATAGCCCTGTTGTGGGCTGTGCCACCACATGTGATGCTTGTTGAGTTTGCTATTGCATGTATTGTGGCATGTATAATAACTGTGCCATAGGCATAAAGGTCGTGGCCCACCACATAGTTGAGGCTTAGGCTATCATTGGCGGTGGGACTAAGATCGCTACAGTAAAAGGCATATGACCCATCTGCGGCTGAGATATGGGTGTTATGTGCACATATGGTAGTGTCAGCATCATGGATGCTGGTAGGGAAGGCTATATAGACTATGAAGATATGACAAAGGGGAGAGAGGTAGAAGGTCATGCACTTTGTTGCTCATGTAGGACTTGGTGGCTAGCTACCATGGGCAGGGACTTAGGCTACAGAAGTGTCATGGCTACCTCAAACAAGGTAGAGAACTATGATTGGTGTAGCAGGAAAGTGGAGGTAGGCTATGGAATAGAGATGTAGAATGGGACAATGTTGTCTAAATGGGACTCAAACTCCTCCTAGCCATCCTGCAGGGGTTCATCATAGTTTGATACCACATCTTGTTCTTTTGGCCCACTTACCCTAATAAAATGGTCCAAGATCCACTTAAAGTTATCGATGAGTGGAATGACCACATCATGGGTGGCAAAGAACTCCCTCCCATTTTGATGAATGACCTCAAAATTTCACTTTGCCTCTATTTCTTGGCAGTCTAATGACAAGCCTTATTGAAGCTTTGCACAAAGGAAGTTGTATCTGAAACACCACTAATTTCAGCCTAGCACTTTGAAATAAGAATGACTCAAGCCTTTTCAAAGTTTCGAGAGGCAAAATTTGACTAAGGCATGGAACTCATGCCTAGATTTCTCAAGCCAACTTGCTCATGCTGTCAAGATAGCTTGCCCCCAGCATGAGTAACTCCAAATAGCATCAGAATCAAGTCAAAAGTGGCTTGGTTTGAGGGTGCAAGGCATTCTCAAGGGTCACTGTTGTGCCTAGCTTAAATTCTCAGCATTCAAGGATTTAAATTTTAGGACAAAAAGTGCAAATTTTCACACTGACGTTGTCACTCACACTGAGGTCACACTGCCAGTGTGAGTGCAGTGTGAGCAACTTTCAGAGCCCAAAACTGAGTCAAAATGGTCCAAATATAAAGGTGCAAGCTATCCTTAAGGGCCACTAATGACCACTCCAAGCTTTAGCATTTAAGGATCCAAATTTTAGGTCAAAAATTTTAATTTTTCACACTCATGCTATCACTCACGCTGAGGTCACATTGCCAGCATGAGTGTAGCATGAGCAACTTTTAGAGCCCAAAACTGAGTCAAAATGATCGGATTTCTAATGGTTCAAGTCATTGTCGGGGTTCACTATTGACAACTATGGGTCACAACCTCCAGAATTCCAGAGTTCAAGTCCAAAAATTGTAGGTTTTTTGTAGCTCACATTGTGGTCATGCTGCAGCTCATGCTGTGGTCACGTTACACTCATGCTGGCAGCGTGAGTCTAACATGAGCTGTCAAAGGTGGCTCAAAACAAGTCACTTTCAAGCTCAGTTTCTGATTTTTAGATCACTCTTAGGGTTAACCACAGTCAGACAGTAGTTGCACTCAAGAATCAGGCTTCAAAAATCAAAAATTGGAGTGAAATGCATCATTTTCAGGTTACTCATGTTGAGGTCACGCTGAAGTCATGCTAGTAGCATGAGTACAACATGAGTGTAGCATGAGTGTAGTGTGCACATGCTAGGACAAATTCAACTCACACTGGAAGTTCTTGTCAAGCAGAGATGCCTCAAACAGCCATAGAACCACTCAAATCGACATCCTATGGCAACCAATTCAAAGATTCAGAAGTTTCAAGCGAGATGGAGTCAAATTCTCTTGTTGTACAGTATCATTTCATTGTAAATTTTCATCATTTTTGAGCTTGTCAAGATCTTACGCTCTGAATTATATGTGCTTTCATGAGCATAAGCTAGCTTGAGTAAGTCGACACACGCTGTAAGATGCAATGCACCTGGTTGAGAACGTAGCTTGCCCACACATGACCAACTCACATATAGCTGTCCATCGGACACGTGTCACATGATCCGTTTTCTTCTCATCTCTCAACCGTTGATTCCATCCATGGATTCAGTGCCTGAACTTGGCCAAACCCTATAAATACCCTATCAATTCACATAAATGGGGTTGGAAATTTTGAAAGTTGATGACTTAGGAAACTCAGACCAACAATCCTTGGGTGCTCAAACACAATTAACTCCTAGCATCCAAGCACTCCTGAAACACATCACATCACCCTGGGGCTTGGCACTTGACGTGCCATCCACACGGGCAACTACACTTTGACCGATGCACATTTTTTCTAAGAAATACAATACAGTTCGTTTTGCCAACCATTATATTATTTGTTTTGTTTTACGTTCAGTTTACATTTTGTTTACAATACCAATTCTGCATACGTCTCTGTTTACATTTCGTGTGAACTATTTACATTTTAAAACATCAGTTACGATAACCCTAGCTCAAGCTGTAGTTTATGCTCGGGGAAGTCCTTGGTTGATTTGCATGCAGACCATCCAAGTCACTCTTCCTTCGTTTTCTTTTCTAGCTTACCCTTAGGTGAAGGCAGGGTCATCTATGTCTGCCTGACAATCTTTTGGTGTTTGTTTTCCTTTCTAGCCTTACACTGATGATTTAGGTCAGTACAGTAAATTGGCACTAGAAGGAGGACTGACTTGTTTACTGTCTTGTCAAAACGTTGATCACGCTACTTGTCCAAACGCTACACAGACAAAGCACTAAAACTAAAGCCCAGCTTGTCTAGCTAGCTTACATATGCCAGCTTGACTTACCCACCCTATCCCTGATGCCTCATGCTGCAGTTAACTCACACTATGGCTACTCTCATGTTGTTTGTTAGTCATGCTACAATTAACTCACGCTACAGCTGCTCATGCTATTTGTCACGCTATAGTTGCTCACACTGCAGTTGCTCACGTTCAGCTCGTCTAGCCTAGTTTACTCATGTTTACTATGGAATCCTCCCAAATTAACCTAGTGACACTGCCGATCTCTAACTTTGGGGCTGAAACCTCGAATCTTGTGACTGCTATAGAACCCATAACTATTATTGCACAGATAAACCCCCAAGGCCCTACACGCTAGTGACTTAGGCTACAAGGCAAGGATCCTACCTATGCAAATCTTACACTTGAATAGTATAACTTCATCTGTGTCAAGATCCAAGCCAACTTGCCTATCAATCATGTAGAGAGGGAAGCAAAGCGAGACTATGAACTTATTCAAAAAGGAGGTCGTGAGTTCATTCCCTCAGCATTTGATATAATCCCCCTCTCCGAACACCATCATGGACTCATATCCCAGCTTCTCATGGCAAGAAGCCAAGCCTTCCAACCACCTCCAATAGAGCCTTAGGGTGAAGATGAGGAAGATGACTTCACAGCTCAATCTAAACATGGGGATTTGTACCATATCGTCAGTCCCCATGCCCATACAAACTCATTGTTTCAACCCTTCTTGGAAGAGACTATACTTCCACCACCAACTTCTCTATAGGAAGTACCCACCTCCATTCCCATCTTCTCCAAGCTCAACATTCAATCTGGCACATCCACTTCCATCATACCTCTGAAAATACAATCCCAACAACCTCCTCCCCAAACTAATGTAGGATCGGCCTTTTGACCTCAAGTAATTGGGATGCCATCGGTTATACCAGCTTCCACGTCCATCCATTACATACCTCAAGTGCAAATCCAACAAGCACCATTGATCACTTCACAACCTATGGCTGGGTAGTGGGTTCCACCAGCTATTCAACAAAACCTATCTACTCACTACAACATACCACACCCCATAGTCTCAGCCCCAAATGTCATTCCACCACAATAAACGACAGTCCAACAATCTCTCTTTCCACAAACAATGAAATAATCAAATCATTATCAACCACCGCCAACTCAACCCACTGGTCTGCCTACCACCAACTCAAATCATTAAAGAGCCTTAAAACTGTAAACATTGAGGAAGTCAAGGTACTGGACTTCTATCAAGATGATCTAATCGACCCCTCAATTCCACCGTTAACCTTGCCAAAGGGAGTTTCATTACCCCAACTAACCAAGTACAATGGAGAGGGAGATCCAAATTCTTACCTAGTAACATTTTGAATAGAATGTCTATTGCTTCAAGCATGGCCTCATGTAATTCTACATGTGTTTTCTATGTCCTTAACCAGAAAAGCCCTAGGCTGGTACCGAGCTTTACCCCGTAGCTGCATATCTTCTCTAGAGGACTTGTTGCACCAGTTTGTCACCCGTTTCAAGTACAATCTGAAACCTGAAGCCATGTTGGATAGCTTGATTCAAATTAAACAAGCACCATTAGAGCTAACATAGAAATTTATCTAGAGGTGGAGCACAACCTTGAATGAACTTCACGAGCCCATCCCTGAAACATACCTACTTATCATCCTTAAAGCGGTTGTAAATGACTTTATTAAATCAAAAATTTATTATTTGAAATCCCATACCTTAAGCCAAGAATTTGTGCAAATTAAAGATATAGAAGAGGCGGCACAAACAAGTAATGATGCAACGTACTCGACCTTTAGGAGCCAACATACGAGGAAAGATAAATCCAAAACAATGGTAGCAGTAGTCACCGAGATAGCCCGACCCAACCATCTAGGACAAAAAGGAAAACAACCCATGGTCCCGAATGGCTATGAAAGAAACACACTCATGCCTACACCTGAAACTTCCTCAACTAGAAACATCAACATGAGTCATGCCTATACATTCAAAAGAAAAGACCCCACTCAATAGACACCCTTGCCTATGAAGCCTTCACAATTTCTTGATCAACTTCGAAAGGCCAGGTTAATCAAACATAAATAAATGTCTCCTGTGGCATCTCAAAAAGATGATCAATTTTGTGAGTTGGCCAAAAACCTAGCCTTAGCAACAACTAACGAACCTCCCATTCCAAGAGGCTTTAGGTTGGATAGGTTTTGTGAATATCACCAACGGTGTGGTCATGGGACTGATTACTATTTCATCTTGAAACAAGATATACAATGCATGATTGAAAGGGGTGAAGTAGTATTTGATGAGGCAAACCCAGTAAGACCCCAAAATCAACCTATGGGAGTCTACAAGGATCCTCTCAATACCAATGATGCACCATATGTGATTAATACTATCCATGTGGAGCACAAATAGAACGTCCTGTGAAAACCTTTTGTAATTCGCAGGCCTTCAGAAAACACACCTACCCCAACATCTCCTCAAATTCCTTTCATCATACACACATCTCTAGCACCACAAAAACCATTCATCATCCATGTAACTCCTTTCGTTGCAACAACAACCACACCATCTAAAAATTAACCCATTCCCTTTGTGATCCAGGTGCCAAAACACCCTGACACACAACCCACCTCTGTTCCCATGCGACCTTTGTGATAACGTCTTGCTGATAGACTTACAAGAGAGCACCTGGAAAGAGAAAACCATTAGCACAAATTATGACCACCGAAACCCACACCGTCAAACATTGTTCCTATGGCTCCATCCATTAATGAGCCTAGTATGAGTCATCAAAACAAGGATAATGTCACGGGTTGTATCCCGAACCTAGCATCCTTAGTTACCAACGCAAAAATTCCTCCATGAGAAATACGAATGTTGGGTCAAATGGACCAAATCTCCACGAATGAGGCTGTTCCAAACTGTAAAGACCTAGCAAGCGCGTTGACCCAGGTCACACAAGCCTTGAAACAAAAGAACACTTCTTTAAGTCTATATGACCTAGTAATGACTTCACCAGTACATCGAGAATCTCTTGTACGGATGCTAACTTCGATCCCTGTTAGTGAGGACCTTCCTGTAGATGAACCATCCATTTATGTAGTATTGTCCTTGCAACCTCAGGAATCAAAGACTACATCCCTAGAGTTTCGTGCTAACAACATTAGTCAAGGACCAATTCTCCACATCAGTTGAATTTGTAGTAGTCAATGAAATGTTAGGGTTTAATCTGATTCTAGGACGTCCCTGGCTGGCTCAACTTAGAGCCGTATCCTCACCAATCCATCAAGAGATCCACCTACCTTACGAGGGTGGTGAAATCATCATACATGGGGATACAACAGTATCGTTCACTTCCTCATACCCTGAGGTAGATCAAGAGTCAAAAATTGAGTTCGTTGAGCCTAAGCAAGGAACTATGAGCATACCTCAAGACATGAACCCAACATTAACTCACAATCCTACTAAAACTAAGGAAGCACCAGACAACACAAACATAGGAGCCATTCCTACTAATGTCTCTTAGTCAGAATTACCCTTTGACATCATCAATGAAGGGGAAGGTGAGTATAAGATCATACCTACATGCCCAACCCCACATGTTAAGATATAAAAGGTTAAGAGGCAACTCAATAACTAGAGCAAATCACCAAATGTCCAAAATGACATTAAACTACCAATTGTCCAGTATAATGTTAAACTACCAGCGAACATCTGCAATGACATTAAACTAGCCACAGTTAGAAATATTTGGTTTCCTTTTTAAAAGATTCCTAAAAATATTAGTGCTTTTGGCCCACTATGGCATAAAACTAGTGATCCTTCTTCCTTTAACAAACAATGCAATAGTCCATCATGACTTTAAACTAATGTGCATAGCCCAAAATGGCTTTAAACTAGGATTCAATATGTCGCAAGTTTACAAACATTCATTACGTTATGTCAAATTTTAGTTTAAATAATACAAGTTGCAGTCTCGATCTATGTCTATTCGTTACTTTCTTCTTTTACAAGTGTTGATTTACATTTTGTTCCCATTTTACATTTAGCTTCATGCATATGTTCACGATAATACTTGAAAAAGGAAAAAATAAAAAATGATACATTAATATGATAGTAAGATTCCAACATGTTATGCCACAACTAAGCCATGTTATTACATTTTTCAACCATACATTTCCATCAAACATTCAAAAATCCAAAACATTTAATGGCTAAAGTCTAATTAACAATAAACTCATGGAGGGGGCTGGTCCCTAAGATCCTCTCCATCATCTGCTCTTACTCCACTGGGGCCAGCTCCATCATTAACATGTTCCGACAAATAGAAAACAGAAAACAAAAAAAGGGGATAAGAGTAATAAAGAAAATCATAAAAACTATAAAAATAGTAACCCTAGAAATGAAAACAATAAAACCATACAAAAAAAATGCCACAATAAAACACTCACAAGTGAGGAGGGCCCTAATTTGGCCTCCAAACACCGTAGAATCTCCTCCTTGGGCACATTTGCCCAATCCTCCTCCAAGACAAGATCAATGCTAGCCAAGGTTTTGCCCTTGTCCACCAAAGTCTAGGTAGGACACTCAAGAGAGAACATGCCTATCAAATCCTCACCAGAGGTGGTAGCAATGGTTCTCTCGGGAGATCCCTCCACATCGGTGCACTTGGAAAACCTGTCATAAGTAGGCCGCAATCCTAACCCATCAATGAACATCTCCATCCATCCAATGATGTTCAACTGACTCCTCCTTTAACCATTTCTTATATTGATGCTTGTGGTCCTTTTGGTCTTGGCCCCACTTCCATACTTTTGCAGCAAAATACTTCCAATCATGACATTTCCTGTTCAGCAAGTCCATCTGTGCTCTTTGTTCTGCTAAGTCCCGTGTCGCCTACACTTTACTATTCAAAACCATCTAGTAACGTGCATAGGTGATTTCAAATGTGTGCCAAGTGCTATCACCAGATAGCCTAGCAGTAGCAAGATCGTAAAGGGAATGGAGATCCCTTTTCTCCTCTCTCTCCTTTGCTAGCGCTTCCTTCAATGAATGCACCTCATCCCATAGATACTCAACTGAACGCCTACAAGTCCAAAATGATTTGGCATTCTGTACAATGCAACTAAAAACTACATCATACACATTTCTTGGGACTTGCTCAATATTCCCTGGCAGTTCAGGGAGAGCATCAATGTGAGTAGCTTCAGAAGGATCCCACTGGAGCTTGGCGCCTGCAGGTGTAGGCACCACACACATGAATCATCTAAAATAAAAATGAATGCAAAGAAACACAAATACAACTAGACACTTAGCATAATAGGAAATGTACACATACCTAGTTTTGGATGAACTTCTTGTAGGAGAGTGACCACATCATTAACGATGCCCTTAACAAAGTCCATTTTACTAGGCATCTCAGGCCATGGCCTTAGCTGGTCAGTTGATGTGGGACAAGCATGGAAGGTCACCTCACTCGGAACTTGTGATCCTAACACCTCTACCCGAGATATATGTGCCTCAAAAACTTAGCATCTACCTTTGATGTTAGAAATAATCAAAATGATTAAGAACAACACATGAAAAATAAAGTGTACAAAACATGGATTAAGCTAAAAAGAACATACCAAAGAGCCCTTTTCTATTTAGCTTGGGCGGATCGCCAAGCTGCAAAGACCCATTGAAGAAGCCAATGAAAACACCTCTTTCATCACTTGAATGCCTAAGTGTATCCAAAGCCTCTGCAAGCTTTGTCCCTATGACGTTTGTCACATCTTCCTCTTGCGAGGCGGGAGGTTCTTCGATTGTCTCTTCTCTTTCCTTCACTTCTTCCTCTAGCCCTGTGACAACCACTTTAGGATCAACCATCGGGGCCAAAGTCTCTCTCTCTCTCTCTCTCAGGAATTTCCTCTGATAATTCCAAAATCTTAGAGTTAGTATAACATAGTATATATAACATATAGACCAAAAACAACAAACAACAGAAAATAATAATGATAAATATATAACAGTAGCATAAACTACTTACCCTCCATTGGCGGTACAAACCGAATCTTCTTTGCTCTTGGTGGTATCACATCTGGAGCAGGCTCCCTTGGACGTTCCTTCCTCTTCACCTTCATCTTGGACTTCCCAATAGTCTCACCAATCAAACATTCAACCCTTTTAACAAACGTGCGTAGCCTAGGTGGTTCCAATCCCAAGATATCATGGGAATGATGGGAACGGCTAGCCACACCTCCAGTTGTAACTGATACTGATTCTTCAATGTCTTTCAATGGGTCTTGGGATCTAGTGATGCTAAAAAAATGGTAGATCCAAGGACAGGACAATTGTGAACGAACCCTCAAAATATAGCAATTATCATCATAAACTACTAGGAACTCAACAAACCTACGTAGGTACCCCGCAAAGAAAGCAAATGTAAAATGGGATTTAGCATGGACGTTTGAAGGTAATCTAATGATCTCCCCATGAAAACCAAATTGAAGAAACTATGCCCAGTTGTAGTGCATTCCTATCTCTAAAACTACATGCATGACATGCATAGACTCGATGCCAAGGTTTCTTCCTTGAGAAAGAGATTTAGGAAATGCCCGTGCCCAAAAGAGAGGATACAAGAAGTTCATCTCCATTGATCGGGTATCATCTCACATGGCAAAGCCCTTAGGACCCTGAGACACACCTAACCACTGCTCAAGCTCCCTTATGACCTGGACTTATTTAGTTGCCCTATCTATAATCACCTTGGCACCATCCATGGGCATGCCAAAAAGATCAAAAAGGAATTCAGAGGTCAGGTGGAAAGATACCTTGACTCCTCGAACCCGCGTGCTAAAGTGGGAAGCATCATCATTGAAATAATTAATAATTCTGACCATCTCAGTAACTAGAATATTAGGAGTTAAAGTTGTGAACAAGTCCATCAAACCTGCCCGGGTAAGGCGACTGATGATCAACTCAGAAGCTTTCTTCTGCAACCATTGTTGTGACTACTCTACCTCCCCAAATTTCACAAAAGGGTGGCCTCAGTGCACCCTATTAAAATAGTAACTTCTTCGGGGTGACAATTGCTGTAAAAAGAAAACATAGAGCAAAGAGTCAAAAACATAGTATATGATAATGCAAAAAAAAATGGAATCTAAAGTGTGGTCATTTACCATCAGTAAGTGGTGTAGGTGGGGTAGGTCTAGGATCAATTCTTTGAGGGAAAATTAGCCCATTAGAAGACCAATCCTTGTGTAACCAACCACGAAATTGGTAGTGCTCGAAGGCTCTTGAAAACTGCCTACGATAGTCAATGATAGCCACCTTTTTCTAGTCCAGTACTATGGCATGAAGAATGGGGCCTGCCATGAATGTCTCTAGCGCTATGCATGCTAAGGCAAGCCCACCATCATCATTGCGCATCCCATGTTCATCAAAGTGGGGCCTGCATAGGAAAACAACATTTACATTTAGATGATGACATAAAATTTAAAAAGGAATCACAAATTAAAGTAAGGCGCAAAAAAGCATACGTGTCCACTCTATATACTATCCCAGGTGGGTTTTGGAATAGAGTATGCACACGGAAGGCTAAGAAAAGTGTGTTGCTACTGTTGTAATGAGCACAAGATGGCAAATCACATACACGAGTCAAGGGATGAGTAGATCTAGGACCCTCAACAAGCCCTCCCCCAACCTTAAAAAGTCGCTCATCGATGTCAGTGATAAGGGCAAGCATGCCTTGTATAGGCTTGGGTAGTGTTGTCTCAATGATATCACGAGCCAACTGTTCACTCAGGTGAGACCATTTAACCACACTAAAATTTTGCAAGATGAATGACAAAAATGAACTGACACTCGGACAGAACCATATCACATGGGGCCTGATGCGCATGTCATAGGGAGGTGTGTCTGGTCCAAAAGGGCCAAACCAAGCAAGTACGCCAACAAGCTGAACCATGAGGAGAGAAGACTTAGGTTCCCTACATATAGCCAAAAACATTAGGTAAGTAAGAAATCTAAGTGCTAACAATAGGTCAAAATCACATAAACAAATGCTTTAAGTACACAGCTTCACCGCATGAGACAAGGACACCAATATCTATTTAGTGTATTTGACGCTTAGTTGTGTACATTGAAATCCATTTCACAATAAATCCACACAAGTAATGGACATCCCAGCAAACAACACATGTCTTCACATTCTAGCTCACACTAGGCCTTCCAGCAAACTCACGCTGGGGCTTCCAACAAACTCACGATGGGCCTTCTAGCAAGCTCATGTTGTGGCCAAGAAACTCATGCTAGAAGACTCACGCTGAACAACCCATGATGGCCCAACTCACACTGGCCTTCCCCCTAACTCATGTTGACATGCTGAACTCACATTCATGCTGGCTTCTATCCAACCATTCACACTAGGGCTTGTCTAGCCACTCATGCTGGGAACTAGCCGCTCACACTACACAAAGAAATTTGTGTTCACATTGGCATAGAAAAAGAAAAAAATGATGCTAGAAACCTCCCCAATAACCTGGCAGTCACTCTACCAACACAAAAAAACACATAAGAAGAATAGGCCTTCCCTGCAACGCAGGCCTTCTTGGTCCACACTCACTTTGGCCCTTTCATTGCCCACACTCGCACTGGTCATTTCCTGGCCTAAAGCCTAAGAAGGTTGAGAGGCCCAGGATGCCAAAAAAAAAATCCCAAAAGCCCCAAAAAATCCTGTAGCCTAGGATGCCAAAAAAACATGAAAAGCCCCAAAAATCCTATGGCCTAGGACACCAAGAAAACCCAGAAAGCCGTAAAAAACCCCCTCATGTTGCTAGGAAGCCCTAAAAACCCAACTTCTCCAAGAAGCCCCAAAAAACCCCACATCACCAGCAAGCCCTAAAAAACCCCACATCGCCAAGAAGCCCCAAAAGCCCATGATGCAAGAAACCCCAAAAGCTCATGCTATCCTAGACATTCCTGGCACTCACGCCCTACACACATGCCCTAAGCACTCACGTTAATGCAAAAAATCCCAAATAAACCCCAAAACAACCCAAAATTGCAGCCCCAGAAACCCCAAAATTGCGGCCATAAAATTCTACTCTAAGTAACGTTGTCCATGAAAAGCAAGAGAAAAAAAATCTACCTTTGCAGGACCCCATCCCATGTTGGAATCTTGGCTTGGGGGAGATGTTGGATAAGCTCTTCACTCTCCTCCACAAATGCTAGATCTGCCTACCTCTTCCCCTTATCCCAGCTTGCCTTTCCTCTGCCCTTGTCCTTCATCTTGCCTTGCTCACGCTGATGCTGATGACATTGTAGCTCACGCTGCAGTCCAAGAACTCAAGCTAGCACAAAATGCCCTTCCTCCACTTCAAAATCCCCCTTTTTAAACCCAAAACATTCTATTTTATTCTCTTATTTATTTATTTAAATTTTTTTCTCATTTATGTCATCTTTTTTTTATGTTGGCTTAGTATTTTTCATTATTTCAACCTCTAGAGATGAGCCCAAAAAATTTTATCATTATGCAAAGGAGGGGATGAAAAGTTAAAACCAACAAAATATATATACATACATACATATATAAATGGTTCAATAATTCATAAAATTTTAAATTCTTGTAAACTTATCATTCACACAAGGTTTCAAAAAATCAAAAATGCTTTGTGCACTCGTGATAAGTCAACATGAATATTATTGGCCTAATATTGCCTTAAACTACAATGTGGCCCGGTATGGCCTTAAAACTGCCATTTGGCCCAGTACGACCTAAAACTACCATGATTACCGCTACATCTTCCAATTCTATCAGTACATAGTTTGATTACCCTATCTTCATTTACATTTAGTAACTCTTCTGCCAAGAGGGTTTCTCTTACTTCGCTCTCGTTTTAAATTGGCAGGAGCAAGCACATGGGCACCAAGAATATCCTTTCAACATTGTCTCTCAGTGGACCATATGGGGAGATAAAAAGAGCAATTAATCCAGAATCCTTGGATCTAGATCCATCCGCTTACACTAATTTAATAGCCTCCACTCAAGAAACATTAGACTAGCCTAAAAATGTAACTAAGACTTTGGATCTAGAAGCCGATAATATCACTGAAGATCCTTTGGTTGAAATCCCCATTACTACATTCAAAGGCGAAACTAGAACATTGAAACTAAGCACCCTACTAGACTCACAACTTGTAGGTGAAATCACTCAAGCACCAAAAGACAACATAAAAATATTTGCATGGTCATATATCGACATGCTAGGATTAGACCCCCGAATCATCCAACACAACATCATTCTAGATGAAAAAATTAAATCGGTAAAATAAAAAGCACGAAAGGTTAGACCTGAGGTAGCATTAGCAGTCCGTGCTAAAATCACAAAGCTCTACCAAGCCAACTTCATTCGGGCCATTGATTATTTTGATTTGGTATCAAACATTGTTGTAGTCCCTAAGAAGAACAATAGTATACACATATGCATCGACTTCCATGATCTCAACACAGCCACTATAAAGGATGATTTCCTGTTACCTAGCATTGATTAACTTATTGACACAACTACTGGCCATGCACTATTATCCTTTATGGATGGATTTTTAGGATACAACCAAATAAAATCAATTTGGAACATTAACTCAGAACAAATTTTATGACACCTTGGGGCACGTTCTGTTATACTATGATGCCATTTGGCCTTAAAAATGTAGGAGCTACATATCAACAAGAAATGACATATATATTTAGTGATTACATGCTCAATTTGCTCAATGATTACGTTGACAATATCACGGTTAAATCTAAAACAACCAAACAACATGCAAAAGATTTAGACCTAGTGATTAAACATTGTCTCAAATATGATCTTAGACTCAATCCAAAGAAATGTGTCTTTGGTGTCAAAATAGGATAAATGCTTGGGTTTGTAGTCTTTGAAACAGGAATATGGGTAGACCCTAATAAGGTTAAGGCAATAACTCATATGCAACCACCAAAAAACCTTATCGAATTACATGGCCTTCAAGGTAGACTACAGTTCATAATGTGCTTTATCGAAAGGTTGATAGATAAGTTAAGACCTATGTAGCACCTATTACGAAAAAATGTGCATTTCCAATGGACCCAACAATGTCAGGAAGCATTTGAGAACATAAAGCAAGAGCTAGCTCAACTACCAATAGTTTATCCCCCTCAAGGCGATAAACCCTTCTACATCTACCTTGCAACTTCTGATTCTTCCATTGTGTCCATGCTTTGTCCAAAACGTCAAGACGAAATCGAAATCCCAATATATGACCTAAGCCATGCTTTAATTGCTTATGAAAATGATCCAATGACGTAGAGAAATCATGCCTTGCCCTCATCTTCACCTTGAAGAAATGGCAGCATTATCTCTTTCGCAACCAAGTTTACATCATTTGCAAGGATAATGTACTCTGTGCCATCACTAACAACATCTACGAGTCGAGTAGGATAGCTAGGTGGAAAGCGATGATCGTAGAGTTTGACCTACACTATGTTGTTCAATCTTCCACAAAAGGTCAAGCAATAGTCATACAATTAGCTATCTTTCCAACACATGATCAGGCAATAGTTAACCCTGAGTTCCCTAATGAGAATGTTAACAGTATAGACACCGTACCTGACAACTACGAGGCAATCCTCTATTTCGATGGAGCTTCAACCTCCCGAGGAGGAAGTGTTGCGGCCATTTTAACATATCTCTCTAGAGAAATCCAACCCTTTGCCTACCAATTGACATTTCCCTATACTAACAATATGGCAAAATACGAAGTTCTTCTCAGAGGTCTTCAAATAGTGTTGACTTCAGGAATCACATGTCTTGTAGTTTGAGGTGATTCACAGCTAGTCATTAATCAAGTCACTAAAGTTTATGCATGCAAAGCTTTCCATTTGCAACTGTATTGTGATTTGACCAAACATATGCTAAGGAAACTTGTAGAAGTGGATATACAGCATGTCCCTAGAAGCAAAAACACCATTTCCGATGCACTCGCTACACTAGCCTTAAACATGATACCCGAAATGTTTCATGCGTTGCCTAGTTCTATAAAAAGTTGTGCTGAACCTATAATTAATGCTCTTAATGAAATTCCTATAGAATCCATTATCACAACACACACAATAGAATGGTATGATGACATAAAAGAGTACCTTTTAAGAGGTGAGCCTCCAAAACACTTGACAAACGCTCAAAAGGACGCCATGCGAAAACGCTCTCAGCAATATGCGTTAATAGGAGACACCTTGTGTTACAAATCCTATGAAGGCATTTTGTTGATGTGAATTAGAAGCATTGATGGTCAAACAATTATAGAAAAATTTCACGAAGGACTTTGTGAAGGGCACATAGCAGCCAAAGCAATGGCAACAAAGATTAGGCGCTTAGGCTACTACTGGCCACACATGGAGTACGATTGCATCTCCAAGGTTAGAACATGTGACATTTTCCAAAAGCATGGTAATCTAATACACGTGCCATCTAATGAATTGCACACAACACAAATCACATGGCCATTCCAAAAATGGGAATTAGACTTAATTAGACCACTAACATCATCATCCTCTACGGGACATAGCTTTTTTATCACTACAACTGAATACTTCACAAAATGGGTAGAAGGTATTCCCCTTCAAAACACATTTGCGCTTTCATAATAGAGAATATCGTGACCCATTTTGGTATTTCAATGACCATCGTTACTAATAATGGGCCACATTTCAGTAGTGCAGATACTAAAAGCTTTTGTGAAAGCCTAGGTATTAAACATGCATTTTCATCACCTTAATACCCATAGAGCAATGTTCAAGCAGAAGCTACAAATAAAAATATTAGCATGGTGCTCAAAAAGATGCTAAATCAGATCAAGAAACAATGGCATGAATAATTAGTCTACACATTGTGGGCATACGAAACAACACATCGAACATCTATAGGTAAAACTCCATATAGTCTTATGTACGGATCTGAAGCTGTTTTACCTTTAGAGTTATAGGTTCCCTCATTGTGGATAGCTCTCTCGGGCCTCCTCGATGAAAGTCAAAATAATGAACTATGCATTGCTAACCTTGACTCAGTGGAGGAAGAACATGTGTGAACACCTGATCAAATCGAGTGGTACCAAAAACAACAATGGCAATGACACAAACATGATTTACATAAACGCCTGATTAAGGAGGGAGACCTAGTTCTAAAAGCCATCCGTGAACACCTAGATAAGTTCTCAGCTAACTAGGATGGGTCTTACTTGGTCACCAAGGTGTACAATAATAGAGCATTCAAACTTGCTGACATGGACAGAAATGAGTTTGCTAATCCTACAAATCACTTGTACCTAAAATGATACTATGTCTGATGAACTTGAGGTATGTGATAGTCCTGGAATCATGACTTAAAATTGATACCATAGAACAGTCTTGGCATCATGACTTAAAACTGATACCACAGAATAGTCCTGGAATCATGACTTAAAACTAATACCACATAACAGTCCTGGCATCATGACTTAAAACTAATACCACAGAACAATCCTGGCATCATGACTTAAAACTGATACCACAGAACAATCATGGCATCATGACTTAAAAATTGATACCACAGAATATCCTGGAGTCATCACAATAAATCGACACCATAGAGCTTTGTCCGGTATGATGCTAAATTTCCATGTTTGTCTGCCATGACATGAAACTAGCATCTAGAGTCCACTAAGACTATAAACTAGTTTTCCTCTTCACAGTCCGCTACGACTATAAACTAGCAACGCACCATCTACTATGATGCTAAACTAGCATCGTCCAAAGGGTTATGATGTAAAACTAACCCACAATAGTCTGCTAAGACTATAAACTGGCAACATCATTGATGACTAGGAAAAACTTGAAAAGATGTATTGCTGTAATTGGCTGTTCATGTTTCGCAAAGACTTGTTGCATAATTTATCTCATGGATCCTAATGAGGCTGGTGCTATTCATAATTTTGTTTGCTTTGAAAATTACACGTGGTGGCTCCATCTCCTTATTTAAAGTGCTTAGTTAACCAATTCATTTGTGTTTTTCTTATCTTCTTGGAGTTGTATTTGCTGGATGACACGCCTGAAGCGTTCGTGCATAGGTGCACTTCATCGTGACGACAAGGTATCATATTTTTCCTGATGCACGTAACTGGGTTAATCAAACCATTCATAAGTACATTTCTAACTCCCGATACATCCCCTATTTCCCTATCATGCCCCCCTTACCCTATTCAATTACACCTCCTAGATACATTATATCCTACTCACCTCAAAACCCTTGATACACTGTTGCACACTATAACTCCCTAAGCAGTTACAATGCAAAACACAGTATACGATGCATGACACAAAATGCAAGTGCTCGAACACGAGCACAGCACTAAAAGCAAGCTCTTTCAAAAAGACCAAAGAGAAAAAGAAAAATAAAAGAAAAAGAAAAAAAAAACAAAAAGAAGAAAAAAAGGTGAAAGAGAAAAATGCATGGAAAATGTCTTCATGACCCCATTGACATCATAAACTAAAGACTATTATCTATTCTCATACAAGCCCCAGGCGAGAAGGCAATTGTCTTGGAAAAATAGTTACACTCGTATCTCAAACAATCATGTTGCACATCATTGCATGGCTTTGGCTGTTTACAACAGGCTCTCGTAAACACTCTACAAGAGTCTCATTTCTCCAAAGAATGCACCACCTATGTTCTAGCTCTGAGTTTACTGAACACTGGCTACTGACAAGGACCAAAGATATAGCTTGTTCACATGAGAGCATTTCCTCTCCCACAATCCTAGCAGCAATTATAACCCTTGATCAACTCCTAACTTCCCCTAATCATAACCAATCCCCCCCACCTTGCATGTTGAACTACATCCCCTCAATCCCATGTACTTTTGAAAATGCTGCGATGACATCCAACCAAGGGCCGATAGATAATGCTGGATCCTTGGTTGTTCATGGTGTTTTGCACTTCTTTGTCGACACCTCTTAGGTGGATTCGTCCAGACGTCAACAAAGAGGGGCCAATGAAACACCACTAATTTCACCCTAGCACTTTGAAATGAGAACGACTCAAGCCTTTTCAAATTTTCAGGAGGCAAAATTCGACAAAGGCATGGAAGTCATGCCCGGCTTGCTCAAGCCAGCTTGCTCACGTGTCAATATAGCTTGCACTCAACATGAGTAACTCCAAATAGTGTCAGAATCAAGTCAGAGGTGGCTCGTTCTATGGGTGCAAGGAATTTTCAAGGGTCACTGTTGTGCCTAGCTTAAATTTTTAGCATTCAAGGATTCAAATTTCAAGACAAAAAGTGCAAATTTTCACACTCACGCTATCACTTACACTGAGGTCACGCTGCCAGCGTCAGTGCAGCGTGAGCACCTTTCGAAGCCCAAAACTGAGTCAAAATGGTCCAAATATAAAGGTGCAAGCTATCCTTAAGGGCCACTAATGACCAATCCAAGCTTCAGCATTCAAGATCCAAATTTCATATCAAAAGTGCAAGTTTTCACACTCACACTATCACTCATGCTGAGGTCACGATGCCAGCATGAGCAACTTTCGAAGCCCAAAACTGAGTCAAAATGATCAAATTTCCAATGGTGCAAGTCATTCTCAGGGTTCACTATTGACAACTATGGATCCCAACCTCTAGAATTCCAAATTTCAAGTCCAAAAATTATACGTTTTTTGTAGCTCACGTTGTGGTCACACTACACTCACGCTAAAAGCATGAGTCCAGCATGAGCTGTCAAAGGTGGCTTAAAACAAGTCACTTTCAAGCTTAGTTTTTGATTTTCATATCACTCTTAGGGTCAACCACAGTCAAACAGTAGTTTCACTCAAGAATCAGGCTTCAAAAATTGAAAATTGGAGTGAAATGCATCATTTTCAAGTGAGTCACTGATGGGACGCGATATCGCATCTTCTGCGATATCACGTCTACCTCGATATCGCATCTTTCCTTGCGATATCACGTATGCGATATCGTAGCCTACTGCAATGTCTATAAATAAGAGGCAGCTCTCTCTTGTTTTGACAATTAGAGTTAGATTGTAGCTAGACTCTGGCAGTTTGATCCCTTCAAAGATNCCTAGTTAATCTCTCTTACCCTTATCTCATGTTAAACGTAGAATAAGTACGAATTAACCACGAGCATTTAAGTGTGACTACTTGGTACCCAGTAGCATACCTAGCCCATGTGCTTGGTAATCCCAGTGGTAGTCATGCACGAGGTCCAAGATGTGTACAAATGATTAAGGAATGGATGCTCATCGCACTTAGGCTAGTTTAGATTCCTTCTTACTCTTTCCTCCTAGCGTAGTTAATCTTATTTTCCATTGCCTCCAGGAGTAGCATTAGATTAGGAACACATCATACAACTCACTCTAGACTAAATCATACCTGACAAAGATAATACTAGTCTAGGTGAGAAGACAACAAACTGCGACCGAAGGGTAACTGTCTAGGTGCCACAACTAGTCCATCTGCGGAGTTCGACTTGATCGCACGTGAAAATGTTCGTATTTGTATGGTTGAGTGTAGGGGTATCTCACCACTCATCATAGGCCTGTTGCCGAGGACAGTGCTAGTTATCTAGATTAGTTATATCATACAAGGTCACTGTATAGGATTTAATGATATATCTCTTAGGAAGAAGAAATAATTATTAAAAAGTCACATCTAAATTCACACACAACTTCACAACAATGCCTCTCCTACAAGATTGCAATAATGCCATAATTAGTGAGGAAGTTCATTGGAGAACCAACAAACTATATGATGATGAAGATTGGAGTATACAACCTAAAGTGGGGGTTTCTTATAGACATCAACAAAAGCAACGTCATCCCAATGCACGAAAGCATAACTTACAAGATGATGATGAGCCCCTACTAGCCACTACAAGCCTAACGCAAATATAGGAGGCTGTTCAAATCTCACTTAGACATCGTAAAGCGAGCCGTCTACCCAGGCTCCATTTAAACAACTTTCCTACCTTCTCAGGAGGCTGTGAATTAGATCCGCAACAACATTTATTAGCCTTCTACAATGCCTACAAATGGAAAAACATTGATAATGGCTGGCAAAAACTTAAACTCTTTCATATGACACTCATTGACCAAGAAAAAGTATGGTATAGATCGTTAAAACGAAATTCAATACAACATTGGTCAAAAATGGTAGAAGTCTTTAATGAAAAATATCAAACCTAAGCAAGAGTGTCAGCCTTGAGGAAACAAATCCAAGGATGGAAACAAGCACAACATGAACCCTTGGACATGGTCTTAGAAAGATATTATGCAATGTTAAACAACTGTCCAGGCCATGGGTTTTTCAAGAAAAGGATAATGTACCATATCATTGATGGGCTATGTAATGAAACAAGAGAGACCTTAGGAATGTATGCCCAAGGTCGACTATATGAACTACAAACCCATCAAGTCTAAGAGCTTATTAAGTGGGTAGCAAAAGAAGAAGGAGAATTAGCTAGATGGGAGAGTGTTGAAAAACATCAATGGGACCAAAATCTTAACTCAACAAAGGTCCATGATCATAAAAAGGAGAAATCAACCAATATCAAGGTGGAAACATCATCTTTTCCAATACAACAATCACTAGAAGAAGCCGAGGCAAAGATCAATAAGATGTTGGAATGGACATATCAAAAGTATGGAGAATTTATCAACAACATTGGGGATAGAGTTTTGACAACCCAAGAAGCAGGACAAAAGATTAGACATTCGGAGAAAAAGAAAAAAGGATTAAGCACTCAATTGCTAATCATACATATTAATGCAACATATGCTTGTACGATCACCCCAAAGGCCAATTCCCAATATTGTTACATCTACAGGAGCATTGGGGAAGCATGCTACATCTAGAGTTCATACAGAGATACTGTGTTTGATCACAGTGGCAACAATCCCAGTCATGGGGGAGACCACCCTTAGACTGGAGAGACCCTTCATGTTATCCGAATCCAAATGCTTATCTTGTTCAACACCTTGTTTCTTCAACTGGGCCAACATACTCTATCCCACCACATTACTATTATCCACAATACTATCAACCCATACCTCCGACACAACCACCATCTTGTGCATCTTATACTCCTCCTAACTTTCAACATTCTCATCCTTTCCCTCCTTCCACATTGCCACAAATTGTTCCTAGGGTGTCTATGCCACAGAAAAAACCCACGAATGCTACTTGTGCTACTACTTCCAATAGCAATGAGAAACCTTAGCAACATCAAAAGCATCCCTTCTTTGAACATGGTCGTAAGAAGGGACAACATAATTCTGAGGCCACTACATCCTCCAACTTAGCACAAGTCCAACACTGTGGTGCACCCTCATCTTCGAACCCAACACCTCGTGTTACTTCATCAGGGCCACCAACTAACACTCCAACAACTATACAGCCCAATGAATACAACCGTGGGAGGCATCATCCCAATCCTTGCATACCATCTAATGTTCCTAAATATCATAGTGGGTCAACTCGTTATCCAGGAACTACATCGTATAAATTGCCCCACTATGCTCATTACAATCAAGTGTGTGAAACCCAATGGGATAAGTATGACCAGGCCCCAATATTTCCAACATGTAAGGATCTTCATCTTCCATTTATTAATCCTTGTCATCCTCAACCATTTAGTTATGGGGGATATCCCCCATTCTAAATAACAAGCAATGTTAATAAATATTTTCAATTTTCTTTGATTTTACAATTTTTTTGTTGTTTTCTAGTTTTTTCTTTAATTTTTCAATGTTTATTTTCCAGTTTTTCATTTTTCAACTTTTTGTTTTATCTTTTATGTTTTTGTGTTCTTGTCTTTTTACATTTTTTGTAAGTAATCTCATCTATGAATAAAAAAACTCATGTGAATTGTTGGTTGAGGTGTGTTTTATGTTATTAAGTCATGAGTGATCAATTATTTGGATAGTGAGCCCATTACACCCACTCATCCATTCTACAAATAAGAGGTTCTGTTCATGGGTACAGTGATATTCTTGACATTCTTAAAACTTAAAATTAATTTTATGTTATTTGTACCCAGAATGAAGAAGGATGGACCAAGAGGGAATGATTAGGGTGTGACATCAAGGAGACTTGTGGATTCTCTTTGGTGACATCTGTGAGAGTTGTCATGCAATGTGGTTGTACTAAGATCCTTATAGATCTAACAAAAAATGGGAGTAAGAGTAATCAAAAGGGCACTTAAAAATCAAATGTTGTTCTAAGGGGTCCCACTGGAAAGACATGCACCCATGCCTAAAGGTTGGTGGCTTTTCTGGATTTAGTAAAGTGAAAAAGAAAAAAAAAGAGAAATAGAAAAGAAAAAAAGTGCCACAAAACAAAAATCACTCCTCCCTTGAACAAAATGCCAAGTGATCGTACGCCTTGTTGTTTTGGTACTCTCATAGTTGTTCATCATGGGATGAAACAATGTGGTGTCACTGATAAGAGGAATGGACTTGGTCCTAATCTTGGAATGACATGTTAATAACACATTAATCATGCTTTACACGCAGGATTCACTGTGCCCTGGGTCAATTGCCTCATGTCCCAATCTCTACGATCCCTTCTATACTTTGTCTCATCTCACTGTTGGGGTAATTATAGCTCGTGTCGTGTTTAACATAGAATTCTTACCTCATCCCAGTGATAATTACATGTGTGTGTTTTCTGGAGTTAGTGTGGATTAAATTTAACACTTTTAGTGCCCACGGAAACTTTAAGTGTGGTTACACAAGGGCATTATAGGTTAGAACCTGCTTTGGTGAGGACCCACTTGTGTCGTCTCTTGTAATCTTAACTAATGACATCGCTCACACACACCATTTCTTACCCTTAGCTTATTTTTGATAACATTCTTTCCCTACTATTATCCCTCTAAATTTTGACATTCCTATGAACCATTACATAACCTTTTTCTTACCACCCAAGGTTTTATTGATGAAATACACACTGTCATCATTAATGGTGCCTCTTGAATTCATGACATTGCCCTAGAACATCTTGATCATAGTTAATGTCCTCAATTTCCAAAATTAATTTCAAGAAAATCCTTTAAAAAGCTGGTATTTTTGTGGTGTCTCATGTCACTAGAGACATGATATCGCGTATGCGATATCGCGTCAGACGAGATATCGTGTACGCGATGTACCATACGTGATATCGCATCCCTGCCGCCTATAAATAGGACCCCCCAAACACTTAGCATCATTTTTCCATTCACACGAAGGGAGTTTTTGAAATTTTTCTCTGCAACTTGCAATTGAGCAACCCTTGCTTTTCTCACTCTATCTCACTCGCTGGTGCTCTGATTTTCGTTCCGTTTGAACCTACCTAAACCCAAAGTGTTCAGCTTAGTCGTGGGGGAGGGACACTTGCTGAAAAGTACCTAAATTTTTTCAAATTTGTCATCGCCCAAGGACATCATCTAGGGTAATTAACTCTAACACTTAGAATAATTATGCCTAAAAATCATTTAACCCTTAGGTATACCGGGAAACTAAAATGGCAACCACCTACGTCACAGGACTCATTATTACAAAATTTTAGGCAAGATCACATGGAAATAAAATAAGATCATTAATTAAGGAAAGCATTAAGGTATAACTTAAATTCTAACACAACCTTACCAACGCTTAGCCCATGTGATTGCAAATGGCCCCAAAACGTGGACAATAGGAGGGTCCTACACAAGGTAGAAAGAAACGATCTCAGAGAGGTGGAAGACAACGTCCTATTGGAAAACATATAGAATAGAAGTAATCATTCAGCATTCATCAAGATGAACCTCCTACCGGACGGTCCAGGTAGGCAGAAGGAGGAGTTGCTGTAGCACTTGAACTGGGACAACAACTCACATTGCCCCAAGATTCTGTTCAGGCTATCCATGAGAAGTCCACATTCGCTGCAGTGATTATGGAGTTGAACTTTGAATCATTCATAGAGTTCACTCCTGAGGCTGTTAGGGATCACCTCAAGGGATCTCCCTTATGGCCTATCCTCTTTAAAAGTAGTGCCTGGTACCTAGGGGAGACATACCAATTTTGGCACAATAGGGAGTAAGGCACCACTGTTAATATTTGTGGTGTGACAGTTGACTTCTTTGTGCAGGCCATTTTAGAAGTGTTAAACCTTCTGAATACAAAGCCCCAGGTTGCTCGGTTATCCACCTGTTTAGACCCTGATGTATGAAAGGATTGGTTGGAGAAGGCTTATGGCAGAGATAAAGCATTTGGTGAATTGACGATAGAAGAGAGGGTTTACTTCAAAATTGGAACATATCATCTCTTCCCCACAAAGGGCTTAAAAAGGATATTTACATATGTGGCTAGAGGACGTGCAGTGTTGATGGGAAAGATTCATGCTAACCTATCCCATCTATATTTGATGAAGATCCTGAGGTGGTTTGAATAACGAAAGATAGGGAAGATGGCACTACCTTTCCCTTGTCTTATCAGAAAGCTTTGCCAATGTGCTGGTATTCGGGGATACACCAATGACGTCCTCCAAAAATCCCAAACTGCTTCATATGAAAATTGCTAAAGGCTCCAACTCCAAGAAAAAGCACTAGTGAAGAGCTGAGACCAGAAGAAGAGGAAGAACATATGGCTGGACCCAGTCAACCTCCAGTCATGGGCCCCATCCAACAATAAGAAGTAGGGCCTAGCACATGCTAGGATCAACTGCCACTGCTGCAAGACTGTAAACCATCGATGAGCCATCTTAGGGCCATCACTGAGACGGTCAGTTGGGGAAGTCGTGATGACGCAAACCTCTTCCACGTCATCGATGATGTCATTCAGCCTACAATTTCATTGGATTGCACAAGGGGAGAAGTATCCATTCAAATAGGAGGAGGGGAAAGTAGATGGTCACAATAGATCTCAGGAAATGCAGCATCTTTCTAGGTGCAATTAGAGACTGGTGAAGGGGCCACTGTGGTGGTCATGCAACACCAGAATGCCACGAGAGCTATAGAAGTGGTTGCAGACCACATCAAAGAATCCTTCAACGTACCTGTTGTACCATCGATAGATCTCATAGGAGCACAGGATGCTCAAACCTTAGCCAGAACCTCAATGACTCCTGCAGAACATGAGGATGCACTTGATCAATTACTTCAATCAAGACAAGTAATGACGTCCCTGTTTGACATCCCTCAAGATGTTACAGCAATTCAGTCAAACCTCATTTCCACAAAGGGGAAGCTGGTCTTAACAGAGGTAAGGACCAAGTATGCTAAAGCTGAAGTGTAGAAACTACAAGAGCAGCTCGTGGCCTTACAAGCAACACAGCGGGACCCTCTACAATTTGTTCCCGTAGACCAGCTATAAAACTTTAGAATCGAGCAGCTAACCAAATTAATCGCAGAGAATAAAAATATGGCTAAAGAAAAAGAGAAGGTTGTTTGGGATGCCTCTGCATCACAGGCCCAAACCCATGCACATCTTAAGGCACTCAAGGCCTTATAAGAAGAAAACAAGCAGCTCGTTGCAGACAATCTTCAGTTGACCACTGTAGAAAAGTAAAAAAATGTTCTCGATGAATACTTTCATCAATTACGAGAACAATTCATTTGAGTCAACCGAGATGTTAGCTGTTTAGCTTGAGAAAATTGAACCATCTCGATGGAGGAGGTACGCGTCATTTATCAAAAGTCAGCAATTGAGATAAGCGCATGGTAGAATGAGGCTAAACGACATGAGAAGCTGAAGGAGCACTTCCGAGATTAGGTGGGGATGTACAAACAAATCCAAAATAAGGAGATCCATATGGCCAAGGCTCAAATCAACACTATCAGTGCTCAACACACTGACTGGCGGGCCGTATTGGACACATATGCCTTCACCCACCAAACGGAAGTTAAGAACTGGGACCTGCAGATTTAGGAATTGATGGAATACATGGAGTTGGTAAACCTTAGATATGCCTACCTTACCATGTTAATAGCAGGGTGCCCGAGAATAGATCTTAAGAAGCAAGTAGCTTCCACCCACATCAAATACGAAGCAAAATTTGTAGAACGTAAGAAGTTGTTGGAAAAACTAGATGTTGCAAATTCTAAAATTTAGGTGGTAAAAGCCAGCTACCAGGGATAGAAATATGTCGCAACCGACTTAGCTCAATGGCTAATGGACCTTCACAAATACAAGAACAAAGCCAAAGCCTATGAGGAGGAACGACGGGTGTTTGCGGCTTGGTATGTCAAGGCCAACCAAATGTTCCCATAACTACCCTATCTGTGGGAGGTGCCGACTCCGTCAAACATTGGAACATTAGCATCGATAGCACAAGACCCTCAGACTGAAGAGGAGAAGCTCCAAGCCATACTTCAGCATCATCAAACCTCAAATCCTAGAGTAGAAGACAAAGGGAACGCACCAATGGAGGAGCCACCGCCACCAGGAACTACATGAGCTCTAAAGTTTTGTAATTGTAACATATTCTATGTGTTGTGTCTTTATTTTGTTTTCTTCCCACACTGCGGCATCATCCCATTTCTTTTTCCATCCAATAATCCCATACCTACCCACTATGTAATCACTATAACTTGAGGAAGAGTTTTTATTCAGTTGTGAGGGTATGATGGGATGCAATATCGCATGGGACGCGATATCGCATACATGATATTGCATCTGCCACCATATTGCATGGGCTGCGATATCACATACGTGATATCACATCTTTCCCTGCGATATTGCATACGCAATATCGTAGCCTACCACAATGTCTATAAATAAGAGGCAGCTCTCCTTTGTTTCGACAATTAGAGTTAGATTCTAGCTAGACTCTAGCAGTTTGATCTCTCCAGAGATAGATTATTTTCCAATGTCTGCCTGCAATGTGGTGAATGTAATTATACGGCATCCTTTATTCGAGTGTGACATATTTCGACACGCACATGACCAAAAATTAATATCGAGATTACTTCATCATTGTAGCATTCACTTTGTTATTTATTTATTTAATTAATTATTATTTATTTCTTTCCTAGTCAATCTCTCTTACCTTTATCTCATGTTAAATGCGGAATGAGTACGACTTAATCACGAGCATTTAAGTGTGACTACTTGGTACCCAGTAGCGTATCTAGGCCATGTGCTTGGTAATCCCAGTGGTAGTCGTGCACGAGGTCCAAAATGTGTATGTATGATTAAGGAATGGATGCTCATCGCACTTAGGCTAGTTTAGATTCCTTCTTACCCTTTCCTCCTAGCGTAGTTAATCTTATTTTCCATTGCCTTTAGGAGTAGCATTAGATTAGAAACACATCATACACCTCACTCTGGACTAAACCATATGTGACAAAGATAATACTAGTCTAGGTGGGAAGACAAAGAACTATGACCTAAGGGTAACTTTCTAGGTGCCACAACTAGTCCATTTGCAAAGTTTGACCGAATCACGTGTGTAAACGTTCGTATTCGTATGGTTGAGTGTAGGGGTATCTCGCCACTCATCACTCACGCTGAGGTCATGCTGAAGTCACACTGGCAATGTGAGTGCAACATGAGTGTAGTGTGAGCATTGCGTGCGCACACTAAGGACACGCTAGGACAAACTCAACTCATGCTGGAAGTTCTTGTCAAGCAGAGACACCTCAAATATCCATAGAACCACTCAAATCGACATTCTGTGATAGCCAATTTAGAGATTTAGAAGTTTCAAGTGAGCCGAAGTCAAATTCTCTTGTTGTATAGTATCATTTCATTGTAAATTTTCATCATTTGTGAGCTTGTCAGGCTCTTATGCTCCAAATTGTATGTGCTTCCATGAGCATAAGCTAGCTTGAGTAAGTCGACACACGTTGTAAGATACAATGCACCTGGTCGAGAACGTAGCTTGCCTGCACACGACCAACTCACATACAGCTATCCATCAAACACGTGTCACATGATCCATTTTCTTCTCATCTCTTAGCCATTGATTCCATCCATGGATTCCGTTCCTGAACTTGGCCAAACCCTATAAATACCCTGTCAATTCACATAAACGGGGTTGGAAATTTTGAAGGTTGACAGCTTAGGAAACTCAGACTAGCAATCCTTGGGCTCTTGAACACACTTGACTCCTAGCATCCAAGCACTCCTGAAACACATCACATCACCCCAGGGCTTGGTGCTTGACTTTCCATCCACACGAGCAGCTACGCTTTGACTAGTGCACATTTTTTCTAAGCAATACAATACAGTTTGTTTTTCTAGCCATTATATTTTTTTCTCTATTTTACGCTCAGTTTACATTTTGTTTACAATACCAATTCTTCATACATCTCTATTTACATTCCATGCACACTGTTTACATTTTAAAACATCATTTACGATAACCCCAGCTCAAGCCATAGTTTATGTTCAAGGAATTCCTTAGTTGATTTGCGTGTAGACCATCCAAGGCACTCTATATTCGTTTTCTTTTCTAGCTTGCCCTTGAGTGAAGGTAGGGTCATCTATGTCTGCCTGACGATCTTTCAGTGTTTATTTTCCTTTCCAGACTTACACCAATGATTTAGGTCAATACAGTATCGTTCATCATCCAATACTGTGTGTTCGGGTGATTGGTTACATAATCTGAGAAATTGTCATTATGGTTGTATAGGGTTGAGTAGTTGCTCAATGTCTCCCACCTGTTGAATGGGACGAGCCACCTCCATGCTTAGGGTAGTGGTTAAGGTGTTGATGGGATTCATTTTGCTATGTAGAAAAAACAGAAGAAAATAAGGTGGGGAAAACATGTTGAAGTGTAGAAAATGTTAAAAGAAAATGGCTAAGTATGCAAATTATAAAAATAGGCTAAAAATGACTAAGTCTGGAAATGCTATGAAAACCTGACTATCTCTAGTGTTGCAATCATTACACTCTGAGGGACTATTACACTCTGAAGGGTTGTTATGCTTTCCAAAACACTTAGAGCTTAACATAATGGACATAGTTGGGCTTTTCGTCCTACATGGTTCTAGGAGAACCAATAGCTAGGACCAATCTACACCAACTAAAATGTAGATAACTCCTATGCTGGCCTATGATCTAGCTACTACCATGGCAGGTCCATAGAGGTGTTATGTCTACGCTAGCTCAATGCTAGTGATGGAGGTGTAGAAAGCATGCGGGACTACCCTTGAACATAGAAGGAATGGAAGGTCCTCCTTTTAGTGCCGAAAACTATCATGTTTGAAAACGTTGCTGGCTAGAACACCGAGAGGTCCATGGGTGTACAACCTAATCCCAAATCTATGCGAGGGTCATGTTGGAAAAACATAAATGAGATGCCCTAAATAGTCTAGTTGATTAGACAAGGACTTACGTGGTGTTAGAATGACCATTTGTGAAAGGGTGTTGTGGATTGATGAGCAGCAAGGTAACCCTACTTCCAACCATACGTATACGAGTGTTCATGCTCGATCTGGTTGAACTCCAAGAATTAAGTGCTTATGCACCTACGCAGAACAAGAATGAGTTATGCAGTCATTGTCTTCCCAAGCTTACTTATAAGGCACAATTGTATGGTTAAGTAAACTTGAGGTATATGATTTTTTATGTTTTTTATATTTTCTATCTTGGTCTCCTAAATATGTGAAATGAAAATATTTAGTTAACTAATGGGTTTTTGTAACTCTAATGTTGATCGAATCCTAACACCAACATCCGTTTCAACTCTCCGAACACATCTTGACCTAGTGTAACACTATTAGGATTACCAAATGCTAGTCATTACTGGGTTACCAAGTGCTCCACATATGCTCGAAGTGGTCGTGCTAAGTATGCTAATTCATTGATAATTAATAATTCTATAGAAATAACAATGATTAACTAATGAGAGCATCAAATAACTGTAAATAACATTAAATGCAATAATTAAGTTATTCTGAATGTTTCAAGGTTTATCACAAAGTTTATCTTTATTTCCAGACACAGGGTGTGCTCATGGATACAATGCTCAAATAAAGATCCATTCACTCTATGGCTCCTATTGTGGGCACTCAGAAATAATTCTAACTCTGAAAGAGAGCAAGAACTGCAAAAGTTTAGCTAAAGGACTAAAAAATACTATCCAAAACCAAGCACCCCTATCTCTTATTTATAGACAATGAGACAGGCTTCGACATTGCGTATTCGATGTCAGGGATCCAATGTCGCTTGCCCAATATGATATCACGTATCCAATATCGAGGGTCCAATATCAGGTCACTTATTTGGTGACTTATCATACCCCCACAAGAAAATGAAAACTCATCCTTGAGTTCCTTACAAAATATTAGGAAGGTATGGGATTATTGACTGAACGACAACTGACAGTGACATGGAATGATAGACTCAAAGTGCCTGATGAATGAATTGGCAAACATATTATAGCATTGGTGTTCATAACCATTATGGTGAATACTATACATACATGACATCCAAACCCTCATTTGACAGCTCGAAGAGAGAGAGAGAAAAGAAAATGAGGCACGTTGCCATTGATGTCAAAAATGTGCACACCATTGTTCATCCATGGCCACATAACTAAGCTTGTTCCTTATGTAAATGCTCTTGCTCCAGTCCACCCTGAGTGCTCCCTCCTATCCCAATTCATTATTCATGTGATTGTCATCTACACACACAACACAATCACAAATTAGCAAGGATAGATAAGATATAATGCAGTTGATACCTTACCTCGATATGAAGCACATTAGCTCTGTTGTGCGTATGGTAGATACTGAGTTAGAGATTTGTAACTGATAACTACCCAAGGTGTAGGGGTGAGATAAGTAATGTAATGGAAAAATTTGCGATAAACCCCCATGACTAAGAGTGAACCTCCAATAGTAATAGGATGGAAAATGAAAGAAAAAGGAAGATAAGAGAAATAACAATGGTGAAGCTAATAAAAATGCATAGAGGGAAGAGAAAAACAAAAATGGATGTCATGGATGGGATGAAATGAGAAATAGTTGATTATGAGATATGTTTAAGTGAAAGAACTTAACAATTGTACCAAAAAGGAATGCCAATGGGTCCTCCCCAAAGTAGGCTCATGCCCTTTATGCCCTAACAACCCACAAACGAAAGAGTCCGTAGGCTCTAGGAATGACATATAGAAACAATAGTTAAGAATTCACCCATAAGAATTTACCAAAGAATAACAATGCATCGACAAAGATATAGACTAATCATAAAACTGGCAATGAGTTAGAATACAGTAAGCAATACAAAAAGAGAAGAGAGAATGGAATAAAATCCCAAAATCAAGGTTGTGTAAAGTCCCTTGTGTAGTATGTGGTTAAGGTGACTTAATAAAATTCAGTCCAAATCCAGATTAAAACTAACCACATGCAATGACCTCGCATCAATAAACTTGACCAACCCATCCTCCTAAAGCAACAAGAATGCTTCCATAGAGCAACCGCCATCCCAAAAAGAGAAGAATAGAGAAGCAGGAAGTGAGAAAAGGCCTTAGTTAGAGGGAACTTCAGGCATGGGTAATGTCTTTCCAATTCCATAACTAGTGCTTGTAGCCCATGTTCCTTTATTATGTTTAAGGAGTGTGCTTTGAATTCCCACCAATTTTTTTTTTGAATTTTTTTAAAGTGGAAACCACACCATGCAAAGACTTATTTGATTCATTCAACTTCCTAATATTAGTCAATGGAATGGTGGAAAACCTATGAAAAACGTCCAAGTACCCAAGAGAATAGCCAACACAAATGCATCAAATCCCCTTGAAGTCACACCATTTTCAATCCATTTCAATCTTTCCTTGGTTTGAAAAATACCAAGACACAAATTCATTAATAGGTTTGATTAGAAAAAGGGATAGTACATTTCGAAAACAAAGGGAGACCATAGAGTTGAATGGATGAATGGATGATGTGGACTCATTGCCCATTTTATCAAAAGAAACCATATCTTAGCATCAACATTAAAAGTCAAAGTTAACAACCAAACATTAGCAATCAACACCATTATAGTACAACCCACCATCATGAGCACTTATTATGTCATGAGTGAGAATAAATTAAATAAAATGTAACAGAGAAAGAAATAGTAAAAATGTTAACGATGGTGTAAAACAAAAACAAGTAAAGATGAAAAATGTGTAAAACAAAAATATGTAAAACAAACAAGACAAAAGAAACTGAGGGCTTAGAATAATTAGTGTTGGTGGCCATCTCCCCCATGACTGAGTTGGAAGGAGGAGATCTAAAATAATAAGGTTATCCATCAATAGAGGTAGTGTTAGTATGGGCTTTTTAGGCACATGGAAAGGTTTGATTTGCTAGATGTTGACCAATAATTTCTTATCCAAGCTTACAAGTTTATAGATCATCATGGCCCCTCAAGGAAAAGTTTCATGAATGATATAAGGTCCTTTCCACAATTTTTGAAATTTAGTTCGTTGTGGCACATATGCAGAATTCCAATAAAGAACCCTATCCCCTGGTTGGTATTTGAATTTTCTAATTCTTAGGTCATGACAGTGTTTGTTGAAGGCCTTGTGCAGTTTGTTGGATGACAAGGCCACTAATCAATTTTCATCTAGCAAGTTAAGATTCATTAATCATTCTTTCTATGCTAGACTAAGGTCAAGTTTAAGGTCACATGATGTAGATAGTGTACAAAGCTCAACTTGGATAGGAAGTGTTGGAAGTTTACCGTACAATAACTCATAGGTAGGATAGCCTATAGGGAGTTTCCATGTGGAGTAGTAGGCCCAAAGAGCATCATTCAGTTTGGTGCTCTAGTCTTGCCTATATTTGCTAATGGTTCATGTCAAAATTTTTGTGATTTCCCTATTAGTAACTTCATCTTGACCATTCACTTGAGGATGATATGGTGTAGTCAATTTATGCTTAACTTCTAAGCGTTGCATCAACTTCCAAACATTCGCACCTGTAAAATGTGTACCATTATCAAAAATAAGTGCACAAGGCATTCCAAACCTGTTTACAATTTTTTGTTGAACAAATCATGTAGTAGTAGATGATGTATAGTCAATAATGATGGCTACTACTACCCATTTTGTAAAATAATCAACAATAATAACAATGTATGTTTTTCCATTAGACATTGGTGATATAGGCCCCATAAAATCAATACCCCATGTGTCGAAGGGTTCTAAGGGTTGAATCCATTATTTCGGACCCTCTATTCTAGCAATCATTCCCCCATCGCATTGGCAATGCTCACAAGATTGGACAAAATGATGGGCATTTCAAAATAATGTATGCCAATAATATCCTGCAAGCAAGATTTTAATGGCTATTCATCTCCTTGCATAATGACCCCCAAAAGGGCCCTCATGAGCATCTTGGAGAACTTGTAATTGATCTACATCGAGAACACACCATCAAACCAAGCCATCGAAACACACCTTGTAAAAGTGTCCATTTACTTCCATGAAATGTTTGACTCGGTGGAGAAACTATTGTTTCTTTCTAACATCCAGCCCTTGTGGTATTTCTTGTGTGAGAAGATAAGTAAGAATGCTACTATACCAATTTGTATCTATGGGTGATTGATTGTTTATTACACCTACAAAGAGGAGTTCATCAGGGAAGCGATCAAAAATTAGGTATTGTCCTCTTTGTTGTCCCATCACAATCGAGATAAATGATTAGCAACAACATTCTTGGTACCTTTACGATCTACCATCATGAGATCAAACTCTTGCAAGATCACAAGCCATCATATGATGCGAGGGCTTACTGTTGGTTTATTCATAAGAAACCAAATCATAGTATGATCTATATGTACAAATACCTTATAGCCTAATATATAGTGCCTAAATTTCTCTAGTGCAAACAGCATGCCCATTAACTCTTTTTCTGTTGTGGTATAGTTGAGGTGTGCACCAGCAATGCTTTAACTTCCACAGTGACTGTAATAGGGATGTTTTTGGTTATCTAACTATGTAAGTATAGCTCCTAAAGAAAAATTGGATGCATTAGTCATTATATGAAATGGTCTGGACCAGTCAGGAGCTTGTAGAATGGGTGTTTCTATGAGCTTCTACTTCAAGGTTTGAAAAGATAACTCACATTCCTTGGTCCATTCAAAGGGTAGATCCTTTTTCATTAATTCTACCAATGGTTTTGCAATCCTCAAAAAGTTCTCGATGAAATGTCTATAATAACCAGTATGTCCACGGAATGCTTGTACATCTACAGTTTTAGGTTGACAAGTGATTCCTTGGCTGACTTTAATTTTTTCAAGATCTACCTCTATCCCTATTTGTGAAATTTTATGCCCTAATATAATGCCCTCTTGAACCATTAAGTGGATTTTCTACCAATTGATCCTTAGGTTGGTTTCAACACATCATTTCAGCACTTGCTCTAATTTATCCAATGCTTGTTCAAAGTCTACTCCATAGGTGGAGAAATCATCCATAAAAACCTCCACACCATTCCCTATTTGCTGCTGAAATATAGTGAGAACCAAACGTTGAAATGTTGCTGGAGCATTGCACAAGCCAAATGGAATCTACCTATATGCAAATGTTCCCCAATGACTCATGAATGGCTTGGTCTTCTGGTGCTATTTGGATTTGATTGTACCACTGTAACCATCCAGAAAACTATAATAACAATGCCTTGTAATGGTATTTAAGACTTGGTCAATGAATGGCAATGAAAAATGATCTTTAAATGTTGCCATGTTTAATAGCCTAAAGTCTATACACATCCTCCATTTACCATATTTTTTAGGAACAATGACTAATGGACTAACCCATTCACTATTAGCAATGGGGTAGATGAACCCAATTGATGAGACGCGAATTGCACAGGCCGCGATATCGCATACGCGATATCGCGTCTGCCGCGATATCGCATCCCCTGCGATATCGTGTACGCGATATCACGTCGTATCCTGTGATATCGTGTATACAATATCGCAGTCCGCCATCAAATCTATAAATAAGAGGCAGCACTCCCCTCATTTCTAATCCTAGGCGTAAAGTAACAAAGCTTTGGTGGATTGATCACCCCAGAGATAGAATATTTTCCATGTGCCTGCAGTAGGAGTCCCCCAAGTGAACGGTTCTTTATTCAAGCAGCTTTGTACCTGAACATAAGTTGTGTACGAAAATAANTCGGCAAGTGGGAACGGATGCTGATGCTAGGACTTAGTGTTGTAGTTAGAGTTAGTTAGTTTCTCAACCCTTCACTCTCATAGCTTCGGAGATAAACCAAAAAATACCAAAAAAATCATATACCTCGGACTTGCTTAACCATACACCGTGACAACAACAAGTAAGTTTGGGAAGCCAACGAATGATTAACCCCAAGTGTTTCTTGTGGCGTTTAGGCATTTACTCTGTGGAGTTCAACCAGATCGCGAGTGCTACGCTTGTTTCGTATGGTTGAGTGTAGGGGTACCTCGCCACTCATCATTGGCGCCATTGCGAGGGACTAAGTGTTTTTATGCCAATTAAACATAAGGGATATCACTCACATCGTTGTGAGCCTCAACGAACCTTCAGGTTAATCAGCAAAAATTAAATAACGGTAAATAGCACACCATTAAAGAATGGCTTCTTCTCACAAAATCAACTCACCTAAGGATCATACAGAAGACAGTTAGCATCATACGCATAACCCAAATCAGCCATGTCCTAAACAATCTAAGGTGACATATACTCATCCCGATGAGTATGTGCCAGATTTTACCTTTGTTCTCTATCAAGATGAACAACTGTGGTGGAGAGATCTGCAAGGTAACATTGTGTTACCCCCGGATCGATTTGTCCCTAACATGCTTTTCTGTGCCTTAGCACAGATT